>JALBCR010000265.1:0-536864 GCA_030710515.1 Abscondita cerata
GTACACTCATGAAATTTAAAACTTGGACACCACAATTTCTGTAAACAAAAGTTTGCACATTGTGAAGCGGGCTTAAGGGTATCATTTACAATTCTAACAGCAGGTAGTCTCAGCAGGGGTTATCTTATAGAAGGACTGTAGAATGAATCATTACACTAAGCACGTTTTAGAAAATAGGTAATTTACGTTGCTTACTTAATTTTTTCTTTAAAGAATATATTTGAAGGTATCGCTAATTAAACACCATAGCTCGATTAATTATCGAATCAAAATTTTGTTTAGGAAATGTTTACAAAATAAAATTAGAAATAATTTTGATTTAAAAAACGTCTACAAGCAATAACTTTTAAATTAAATCAAAAACTAAACATGGTTATTTGGGTTGACTGATTATTACTTATTTTTAAATAAATCTAACCTACTAATTATTGTAAGTTATTAAAAAAATCATTAAACTCTCTATTCATAATATTTAGTCCTTACAAAATGTATATTTTATGACGTTTCATTTTTTCTGTAGTTAATATAAAAAGTGAAAATAAAAACTAAGGCAATTCTTATTGTCAACGTATATATTTAGTTTTTGACAAGAATTTATTACATAATTATAATTAAGATACCAAGTTATAGTTTAAAATTAAATGAAAACGTTTTTTAAATAAAGGTATTACTATATAAATAAATATAAGAAATCAATAATGGGTGTGACCTCCATTATTATTGATACATTCTTGGAGGCGTCTGCTCATTGACGCTATCAAGGTATCAATATAATTAATATTAATCGTTTCCCATGCGGTATCAATGGCTGCAATTAGTGCATTACGGTTTACTGGTATAAAATTTGGCCCTTGTTGTCTTCGGATAACAGCAAGTATTCGAGCCCAAACATTTTCGATAATGTTAAAATCTGGGCTTTTTGCTGGCCAGGGTAACAGCTCCAAGTTATTTGCTTGTATCCAGTTGCGCACAACCTGCGAAGTATAGGGTCATCATATCCCGATAGTTAATTATCGAATGTTCCAAGAAAATATGTGTAAATAGTAAATGGAATCTACTAACGTAACGTTAAGTCGTTAATTATAGTTACATAACTCTCCTTTCATAAGATATAGTTCATATTAATATGCTTATTGTAAAGCTTCGTACACACCTGAACAACAAACCGAGGAACAAACAGAACAACGAACCGAACGGCAATCGGAACATTAATTTGGACGGTGCTACGTACGAATTTTAGAACAGATTCGCAAGTCCTGATTGTTCCACGAACGGTTTGCGGCGTTCCCGCAACTTGTCGGTTTTTCTCCGACATCAAAGAAAATGCGCGCGAATGCGTTTGCAGGTTTGGACGAATCTAAACAAAACGGCGAACAAACTTATGCGGGAGAATTAAATTATTTATTTTTGTCCTCCCTTTTGTGGGTTTGTTGTGTTTTAGGTAATATTATGGAGTTGACAGAAGAAAAATGTTTTAAATTAATCAGTGTTTAAGAATGCAAGAAAAAATGATGTCCCTATTAGCATCATTTGGGCGGGAAATTTCCAAAATAAAAAAAAAGCGAAGTAAATTATAATTTTTACTCTTCTTTGTGCGTAAAAATTTGGTTGGCACTATCTTCTTGTTTTCCGCAATTTTCTCTTCTCAATAATAAATATATATGAACTGAAAACTACTGAAAATAATTATGGGAACAGCACAAACGTTCCGTTTGTTGTTCGGATTGTGGAAATCATAAAAGATCGTTTGTCGTTCTGTTTGACTTTCGGTTCGTTGTTATGTTTGTTGCTCGGTTTGTTGTTCAGGTGTGTACGAAGCTTTACAACAAGCAACAATTTTTGGCGAATAAAGATTAGTTTGTGATGTAATATTAGAAACACAAATTTATATCATATCAAATTTATGACAACTTAAAACCAAGAACGTGTATGTTATTGCTAAGAAATTATTAAGGAAAAAGCGCAATTGCAGTGTAAATATTTATAATTAGATATTTTCGAAAGTTTATAAGTCCTCTATTGTAATCTTAATACTTAAAAGAAAATCCTGTCCATTAGCATTATAAGGAAATGGCTTTTACTTTATGAATAAGTTTCAATAACAATAGAATATCCTTGCTTGTTTAATTTACTTCCTTTGAGTCATATTGCTCTAAGGGTTGTTACATTGGTCATTAGAAGTATGTAATAAATAAACAATTACCTACTGTTTGAGAAGGGGTAGTGTGAACCAATAAATAAAGTAAGAAATGTAAATTCCATTTTAGTTTAAAATTTCAAGTGTTGTGAAAATGCCACCTCATCTCGGTGCTGATTTGAAAGCGCGGATTGTTTCGGAATTAGCGGCGGGCCGTAGCGTGCGTGAAATTTCACGTATGTTAGATATACCAAAAAGCACCGTAGGGCATTACCGAGTAAAATGGAATCTTGAACACACTTTGGAAAGAGCCATCGGAAGTGGTAGACCTAAAGTATCTACACGTGCTCAAGATCTCGAGTTGTTTCATTACGTAACAGAACAACCATTTGCTACATACTCCAGGGCTATAGCAGATACACATTTTCCCGGATGCCGTATAACTGCACAAAAAGATTAAAGGAGATGGGAATAAAGAAGTATAATGCTGCTGCGAAAGAAGTTCTCAGTGACGAAAATATGAGACGTCGTCTGGAATTTGCAAGGCGATATGTGAACGAACCTTTGGAATTTTGGAATCGAGTGATTTTTAGCGACGAAAAAACGTTCAATAGCCGCAACGATGGACCACTAAAAGTTTTTAGAATGGAAGGAACTCGTTACGAAAATAATCACATATGTCCAAAAAACGAAGTGGTTATTTTTCTGTGAATGTGTGGGGGTTGGGTTAGCGCGCGGGGTCCAGGAGTTTGTTGGGCTATCGATGGACGTCTTGATTCTGCTGCGTATTTAGATATTTTGGAAACTATTATGAAACCTTCAGTCGAAGTGTTTTATCCAGACGAAGATTATATTTTCCAACAAGTAAGTATTCTTATTTCACTATACTTTCTCCAAAAATAGTTCGGGATCTGTTGAATTAACATTTTCATAATGTATTTTTGTTGTTAAAGGACAACGCCCTATTCATACTTCGCGGGTTGTGCGCAATTGGATACAAGAAAATAACTTGGAGCTGTTACCCTGGCCAGCAAAAGCCCAGATTTTAACATTATCGAAAATGTTTGGGCTCGAATACTTGCTGTTATCCGAAGACAACAAGGGCCAAATTTTATACCAGTAAACCGTAATGCACTAATTGCAGCCATTGATACCGCATGGGAAACGATTAATATTAATTATATTGATACCTTGATAGCGTCAATGAGCAGACGCCTCAAGAATGTATCAATAATAATGGAGGTCACACCCATTATTGATTTCTTATATTTATTTATATAGTAATACCTTTATTTAAAAAAAAAGTTTTCATTTAATTTTAAACTATAACTTGGTATCTTAATTATAATTATGTAATAAATTCTTGTCAAAAACTAAATATATACGTTGACAATAAGAATTGCCTTAGTTTTTATTTTCACTTTTATATTAACTACAGAAAAAAATGAAACGTCATAAAATATACATTTTGTAAGGACTAAATATTATGAATAGAGAGTTTAATGATTTTTTAATAACTTACAATAATTAGTAGGTTAGATTTATTTAAAAATAAGTAATAATCAGTCAACCCAAATAACCATGTTTAGTTTTTGATTTAATTTAAAAGTTATTGCTTGTAGACGTTTTTAAATCAAAATTATTTCTAATTTTATTTTGTAAACATTTCCTAAACAAAATTTTGATTCGATAATTAATCGAGCTATGGTGTTTAATTAGCGATACCTTCAAATATATTCTTTAAAGAAAAAAATTAAGTAAGCAACGTAAATTACCTATTTTCTAAAACGTGCTTAGTGTAATGATTCATTCTACAGTCCTTCTATAAGATAACCCCTGCTGAGACTACCTGCTGTTAGAATTGTAAATGATACCCTTAAGCCCGCTTCACAATGTGCAAACTTTTGTTTACAGAAATTGTGGTGTCCAAGTTTTAAATTTCATGAGTGTACATAAATTACTCATTCTCCTTTAATTGCGTAGATACATAAAACAAAATTTAAATTTAAATAAACAAGACCCTTATTTTAAATGTGCAAACACCAGATTAACCTATTGTAAATGTTGATAAGTTAAAAACAAGTGTTATTGATCACACTACATTAACATGTATTTTTATAACTTTTCTACGATTTAAAAACAAATATTTTTTATAAAATTACATTGATTTTTGACAATGTGCCATAATTAACCGCTTAAACTACATTTTGATGACAAAAATGATTGTTTTTATCAGGAGAAACTTTTTATTTCTGGAATAAAAAAACATCCCAACTTTTACTTTTCAAAATGCTCCTGATTATCAGTTTTGTTATTTCGGATTACCAAAACTATTTATACAATAAACATGTTTATATGTATTTAATTAAAGGGGAACAAACTAATACCATGTACCTGCCTTAACTGCGCCAATTAGAAACGCGAAAGGCTGTACATTTAAAACTGAAAGTACACATATCTCCTCACGTTGACGTATTATACGTCGAAAAATGGAATAAATGCAGTCGGTGTTTTTTCACGTCTGTGATACATCATTAGCAAAATGAATCTACTGCAAATAGGTTGCCTGGCTGGTATGTATCTACTAGTGATGTGTGACAGAATTTTCCTATTAGCGGAATATGGGATGATTTTCAGAGCGGAGACTACCTGTGGGTTATGCAATTGAGACTGCGTGGATGAGTGTTGTCTGTCGCTATGTTTAAGGACTCGTGGGTATGTGTGTGTACAATTGTCTATTTCTCTCTCCGTATCAACCAATTTCTTCTTCCCCTGGTTTTAATCAAACAGCCCAGCTAATAGCTAAAAGAATTTTTTTTTTCGTTCGTTGGAAGTGGCTGTTTGGGTGTAGAAGTCTAATAATCTTCGAATTGGGGGGAATTCAATTCTAATTCATAGATAGTTAATTGTGTGGTTAACCCCCGATAGATGTATTAAACCGATGTAGACACGTTTGTGACATTCAATCTCGCTGCCAGTAATTACTTCTAAATTTCTCTTATTTAATTTTCAATTAATGAAGAAAAACTTAAAAACACTTCTTGCACTTCAAGTTTTCTATTTGCAATTTTGACGTATCGAATCACTTTTAGACATTTAATCTATGTGTGAAACTTTTTTATCTGCTGTGACAACCTGTTTTATTTTTTAAAGCTAGACAATTACATAAAATTCATTTTTGAATTTGTAGTGAAAGATAAAACACTCTACTTTTTCTTTTTAATTTTGAGGTAAGTGTTCCTTTAAAACAGGATCAGATTTTATTCTAAATTCGTACCAAAAAATTTCTTATATTTGAAGCTCAGTAATCTTCTGTAATCACGAAAAACAGATTTTGTCTTGCCCAAAATAATATAATGTCTAACAGTCTGTATGTTTTCCATTTTATTTTCTGTATGCCCAATAATGTTATATAGTTAGCATCAATTGTTTTTCCCTCACTTAGGATTTGTTAAGCCATAGTTTTCCATTTTCCAAAAACAATATTTATGGTCCGTAGATACTTTGTGTAAGTTTAATTTGGGATTTAATTTCCACCATTGATATATGGAAGCCTGAAAATTTGACATTTAATCTCATTTGTCGATAAAGATTCAACCATAGCGTTATCTGTCCTTCCTTCTTGTCTTATCTTGAAACCTCTTGGCACAAATTACTCAGTGACATGTTTTATTTTCTACAGCTTGTAGGTTTCTACGAAGTTAAGCGTGAGAATAATAGAAATTATATACAACAATGAAAATTGTTGATTCTACATTTTAGATATATAAAGCTCAACAATAATATGTTAGGAATGATACCATAAATAAAAGTTATAATGAAGATTCTCGAGTTCAATTTCGTCATCAGAAGAGGATTTATTTGAACTAAATGAATACTCGGAACAAAAAAAGAATTAGTTCTGTCCTATTTTCGATGTAACTGGTGGGTTTCAGGTATTTCACGGATTGATAGGGAAAAACCCTTGGCCTTATTTTGAGACAAATTTAATGGCTTAAAGAGCACTTGATATCTTGACTCGTTTGGGAGATACAGAGAATAAATTTGATTACGCTTATTAAATTGCATATATAAAAATGCACAAAAAATGTTTTTTGGTTAAAATAAAAAATATTTACAAACAAAAGTTATGAAGCTTTAAAGAAAACGGCATAGAACGCAAACCCTCTGTATCTCCCAAACGAGTCGAGATATCGAAGTGCTGTTTAGACCATTGAATTTGTCTCAAAAATTGGGCCAGGGGGTCCCGACCCCGGTTTTTCTCCATCAATTCGTGAAATACCTGAAACCCCCAATTCCATCGAAAATCGGACACACAGTACAATGAAAATAGATATAAGTAAAATTTTTATTCAAAAATTGTAGTATCTTTTCTATACTAGGATTCTGCGTTTTTGTGCAAACTTTTGACTAATAGAAATAATCAATAGAGAACTAACCGTAAAAATAGCTCCCATACAAGCTTAAGTTGAGCATTTATTTCCTCAAATAATGCCCTAAAGTCAGAATTATTTGAGCTGGGATTCTGCGCTAAATTATCAAAAGTTCGATCGTCTGATCACTTAAAATGACATTTTAGACATTGGCCTCAGACCAACTTCAAAAGCGGTTTCAAAATAGGACTTAACAAAATAGTTTTAAAAATAGAGTTAAAAACCGATTTTAAAAATCGACTTTAAAAAATTTTGTTGTTGATACGGATGGATTCTTTAAATCACAAGGAACATTTGTACCTAATCTTTTTGAAGAAATTCTTTAAACAGTTTAGACAGCTAAATGCGATAATGCATTATTAACAAAAATTTTCGTATAAACTGTGGACATACTTTTTGTGAACAGATGTTCTCACCATCTAAAAGAATCCATTCGTACCATTCACAATTTTATAATTAATGTAAACAAATACATTATAAGGTATAATTGACACTGCCCTATAAAAATTAAAACAAGCGTTAAAACTTCACATTGCCTCGATACTAATAAACGTCAAAGAACGAATGGAAAGTATAGAAAAACAACATGAAATAATGTGTAAAATAAATATTTTTGTAAATATTTTAAGATTTCAAAAATTCATCTAGGTTATTGGCCTATTCGGCTTGATAGATTATGCCCAAAATTTAATCAGATCTGCATTGTTATATATAAAACTTATATGCAAAGTTTTGTAAAAATCTGTACGACGGTTTTTCTGATATTTTTATTTACATAAATTTACATTTATTAAGAAAAGATGCAAATCCTGAAGCAATTTGTAAAAGAGTTGAAAATTCTCACTACCACAAAACCAAAATGAAATTGCGTTTTAGAAAAAACTGATTCAAACAAAAACTGTAAACAATAGAATTTCCAACTACTTTTCTTTTTCAACTTTTTTATATAATTGATGTTGGTGGAGATATTGATAAAATAATTCAGTGTCACGTGATTGTTATATCTCAGTAATTACTTATTGAATCAAAAATAGTTTAAACAAAAGTTGTATATAATGTATAAATAAATTACAAACAACTTTTGTTTGAAACAAAACTGTGTAAAATGAATATTTTTCTAAATATTTCAAAAAGTTTAAAATTCTGTGTTAGTTAAAGGCTCTTTTGGGTACATAGATTATCCCAAATTCTAATTAAAATTGCGGAATTATAAATAAGGTCCATGTACAAAGTTTCATAAAAATCGGACGTATGGTTTTCTTGATATCTTGTTTACATATGGACGGACGGCCATCGGACATAAATTTCTTTTGCATCATTATAACGTACTAACTCTAATTTGTCGGAAAAGTGAAAAAAAGGATGTTAAAATTTTCGGTTTGTAAACCGTCCCATCTTAAGATGTGGAGTAAAAAAAATTAAGAAAAATATAATGATAAAACTGTAAAACTCCATTCACAATTTATAGAAATTATACGTACTATTATCTATATCATGGTTAAACGGTACGAATGAAGTTGATAGTGATTCCAGAATGTCAGGGTGGATGATTATGTTCATGGTGGTGTGATGTTCCGCATCTATAAAATAGCGATTGTGAGCTTGCAATTGGCAATGTCAAACCACTTCCATAATTTGCATCCGCGTGTCCATAAGTGCTTCCTCTGGTAGATTGTTTAAGATAGGCATCATTGAAAAAAGAAATTCCCTATTACCTAGTACACCACCTTTCCTTTCCTGTTTCTGGGCGTTTACACTTTCTGATAGAATTCGTTATTTCTTTAAATTGTTTAAGACCATCGTCTTGAAATATTTTTGCCGAAAAAAGGTTTAATTGTTTTTTACCGAAGTTCTAGTGGGCGGCCCAGGTAATGGTTCTTTTAGGTTATACTAAGCTGGTTCTTCTAGATTACACATTGTCTCACGTGGTGCAGTGTGCGTTGTTAAAAAATACAATTTGATCCAAAGTATATATAAGATATAATTGGTAAGTTCTTAAAATTTCTAACTGACCATTGTTCCAGGCAGAAATGTCTTCATTTAATATAAGGTAAAAAATAAATAGCCGTGCTCTTCGGACAGAGGAACAACTTAAAAATAACTTAAAGCCAATACAGTCGTCACACAAGAATGTGAGCAAAAGATAGTATAACATATTATAAGATTACAAGCATTTGGATTTGCCGACAAGGACAGAAGTTAGTACCATGGCATATAAACTAGCTGAGCAATGTAACCAGCATCACCAATTTAACCGAAAAAGAAAATTGCCGGAATGGATGGGCTACATTTATTCTTAAAAAGAAATTTAGAACTCTCAATTCGCAAATTGGAGAGAGTTTCACAGGAACATTCAAGGAATTTAAAGAAAAAAACGTTTTAAACTACTTTTCATTGCTGTACAACATCTTGATAGAACACACTTTCCTTGATAAGCTGGGAAATATCTTTATCGTAGATAAATCCAAACTTCAAATGATTAACAGACCAAGATATGTGGTGGCAGCAAAAAGATCTAAGAGCGTTCCAGCAATAATATCCAATGAAAAGGATAAAACAATATCTGTAATTGCTCACTGCAATGGAGAAAGCACGTATTTACCCCTAGCAAGAATTTTGAAAGGGAAAAATGAAATGGTTGAATACACGGATGGTAGACCGCTGGGTTTCATAATTTTCATGTCAATATAGTCGGCGTACGTAACAACTGACATTTTCCTTCTATGGATAAGGAACCATTTTACACCGAGGAAGTCCGAGGAAACAGTCGTGCTTATTTTGGATGGGCATACCTCCCACTGAAGCAGTGTAGATACATTAGAGTTTGCAGAAAAAATAACATAGCTGCTCTGTAAACTCAGCCATACGATACATTATCTACACACTTCACATAGCATTTTTAAGCTCTAAAATGCTATGATTACAATGATCAATGCTACAATAAATCCAAATAAAAAAATTTACAGACTAGGGTTCAGAGGACTGCTTGGGTACAAACAGCTATGACAGATTATGCTATGTCGGGGTTTAGCAGCACAGGAATCATCTCGTTTAATTCTAATGCTACCCACAAAAGAAACAACTGCAAAAGTAAATAATAATCAAGGACTTAAACACAAACAAGCTTTATCACAATTGGGATGTTCACAACGGGCGGAAAATCTACAATAAAACATGAATTCCTCATTAGAAGCAACAGATATGTCTTCAGCAGTTGCAATAGAACAATCTCAAATAACTCCTGGAAAACTCTTGGATCCTGTCCTAAATAAAGTTGCATCTGCAAGGAAGAATTCCAGAGCTTTAGCCAAAGTTTTGAATTTTTCACTAAACATATCTACTAAATAAAAAAAACCGAATACTACTAAACATTACCAACTGCCGAAACAAAAAACCAAAAAACAAAATATTTGAAATAGTGCAGAGCGGAGCAAATGTTAAAAGGAAAGCCGAAGAAAAAACCATAACCAAAGAGACTACGAAAGAAAATACCAAAACGAAGCAATCTCGAAAACTGCAAGCGTCTACAACTGACACTTGAAAGATGATAATGACGACGTGACGAAAGAGTGCTGTTGTTTTAGATGCGGTGAATTGTACAGTTGCACTAAAAAGGACGTGAATTGGAGCAAATGTATTAGATGCCAACTTTGGCTGCACGAAGACTATTTAAAATATGAACCTACTTGTGATGTACGTGGTAAAAGCAAAAGAAATATAAATTGAATTTAATGAAAATAACTATTGTTGTTTTTTAAATTTTTGTAATGCCTTAATGAGAATATAACACTATTAATTTGATGCCTATATTTTGTAAAAGAAGATTGTTTATATACAATTTCTTTGCATTCTACATGGCTCAATATTTTGTTTACCATATCACCCTGATTTACCGTACTAGTATTTATTAATGAAATGAAAAAACTATATTATTCTTTCTTTGCTTTCTAATTCTTCGGTAAATTTTGCTTTTTGTGGATATTGTCGAAGCAGTTTTGTATGTTATTAATTTCTTTTTAGGGAGCAATAATTATAATATCATCTACATACTCTTTGAAATATATTAACTCTTTAATTTTTTTAAGATTTTTGTATTCATTTTTTTGCAATTGTTTTTCAAACGCTTGTAAGCTAATTTTTTTGTTTAAAAGTAAAATAACTGAATTTTTAAAATAAATTCCATACTTTCAAGAAGTTCCCTTTTAGGAATTTTGTTTGGTTGTTGGTGTATGAGTGAGGCAACATCAACCGAACCAATTTTATAATTTGGCGGCACTTTTAAACTATTGATTAAATTTTGAAAAACCAAGAATCTTTAATGCTATCGTTATTTTTGGTGGCAATGTTTGTTTGAATGTTAGATAGGAATTTTGATAATGTGTTCATTTGTATAAGAAGCTACTATTGGGTGTCGTGAAATGGATTTTGGTAATCCATATATTTCAGAACCGATTTACCCTAGAATTAGAAAACCAATACTGATGAGTGTTACTATTAAACAAAGTAAATTGAGTTTCTTTCTCAAAATTAAGTTTTCACGAACTATTTAGCACCCTCAATGTTGTTGGGTCTTGATTTGTAGTGAGTTAGTATTGTTTCAGGCAAACATTAAGTCGACTATCTCGCCAACGTTTCCACTGCTATGGACACCTTTCTCAATAATTACTGTCAGTACCTAAAATGTAATCAAGTTTTGTAAAATTGTAAATTTTTAATCATCAAAATCATTACAATTACATTGTATATAATGTTAAATTTGATAGAAACATAATTCAATACAGGATTCCAACATTCCAAAATTTTTTTTTTCGAATAAATAAAATAATGAACAATTGAATTAATTTAATTGCAAAATAATAGGCAAGTAGGAGTAGAAAAAGTCAATAACTGTATGAATACTAATCCATGTATTCAAAACAGCAATAAAATCAAACCGACAGCTTGTCATTTATGGAAATGTTACTTTCAATATACATCTAAAAACCGAAAGAAGGGAACATTTAAGTAATTCCCGGAATTTGACAGTTGCATTAAAATTTCGTTTTGTTCTGAATATTTTTTCTTCAAAACGAAAAACTAAATCACATGAAATAATTTGAATATATAACAACGTGATCTCTTCCTAATTATTTGTATTTGTTCAGTTGCTTTCTTCTTTTATAAGCAATTTTGTTTAAATACACTTACACTTAAAGCAATTTATGATAAATGTTGTTTCTTTATTGGTATCGCATGTTTATTTAAACAAAAAACTTTCGAAAGAAAACCTTTGAAGCTCTATACTATTTCAAGTTTAATATCCGTTAAGCAAGTTGGTCAAATGTACTCTTAAAAGACTTTTGTTTCCAAAATTGCCGAGATTAGATAATGTGCAGTATGCGGAAATTGACTTAGTATAAAAAAAAGTTGGTTTAAGCGAACGTTTTGCTGATATTATAGTAACATCCGAAAACTTCAACAATACTATAAATGATTTGTCTTTTAAACTGAATTTGTCGTTATTAAAGTAATTGACATCTAAAAAACTATTTTGCTCTGCACTGTACTACTAATTTCTTTACATACTTTATATTTATTGTCCCTGGTAACACAAACACCGTTTAAAAGTCGTGTCCTTTTTAACGATTTTCAGGGAAAGGTTTGAAATTAGAATAATACACTTACAACTGAACTCATAATCCAATATCAAAATGTATTTAATGTTTTAATTTTTTTAATGTTCAAAAACGAATAATGCATTTCAATAAACTACCTATAACCACATTAATATAATTTCAATGTTTGTAACACATTTAACATTAATCGTGTAATATGTAGCGAAAATATTTTTGCACAGCATTTTATAAAACCCTTCCAATTACAACTGCATGAAGACGAAAAGAATAATAAGCAAGTGTTACGGTTTTTTCTTGCAAATACAAATACAGCAGTTTTCTAGTTTCCTTTTTTTTTGTTTACTCTAGACGCTAATAGGTGGCAGTTTTATGCCAATTTGAATTTCGAATGTGACCGGATTTTTGGTTACTTTTATCGCAAACCTTGTGGTAGTCGGTGCTTTATTTTTGCTCCGTCGTTTGTAAACAATACATGTATTTTAATCCGACATTTTCCCTTGCATAGGCGATAATCGAATATTTTTTAGATTGTCGTGATTTATGGAATTGCTCTATGATTATGATTAAGTAAACATTTTTCACCCCTGTGGCTGTGGTTACCAACATTTTTTTTATACTTCATGTTTTAGACGTATCTGCGGGTTTACGAACACGTATCTTTAAGCGTTACTACTCCGTATCTTCGGGCTTGCTCACAAGTATACTTGGGCGTTGCCTCAACGTACTTTAGACGTGTGCCGCAGCGTATTTTTGGGGAAAATTAAAAGTTAACAGGTCGGTAAAGAGGTCAATTCCTTTGACAGCAGTGGAGTTAGACTTTCATTCTATGCGTTTGAGCAGAAATCCAACCATTTGCAGGTTTTCTTGGACCGCCAAGTATTTAGCGGGTTATTTCCAAATCGTCGCATTGGGTCGTTAGCTGATGCTGCTTATTTTAAAAGTGTTGTAACTAGTTATAAATTTTTGTGCAACGTACGCATTAATCCCGACTCTCCAATTTTATAGCGCTTGCATTCTGTGATGGCAATATGTGTTACGCTAGTCTTCACGTTTAATATTCAGCCACGGACTGCGTTGTACGCTCTCGAGTTGTTTACATGGTATCGCACGCCAAGATTAACCTGTGTGAGCTACTTTGTTGTAAATTATTTGTGTGCGCGCGAAGCATATATGTTAAACTGTGTACTTTTGTCAAACTATCCTACAGTTTCTAATCACAATAAAGTGTATTGTTGTCAAAATCGTTGTTTTAGTTAGATCTGTACCGATCCGTTACTTTCAGACTTTCTGGTTAAACTCTATGGCTTTCTCTAGTAACCAGCGGCGCCTGTCCTCTTTTGTATTTCTGCTATGAAAAAAGACGACAAATTAAAATTTTGCTCAATTGGCTATGTGTACTTTTCGAGTGACTAAATTATCATTATACTACTCACGATGCTCCACCACAATTTGCGCTAGACGGGTTGTTAAGTGCTTTTTAAAAATGTATAAGTATAAAGTATTGTAAATAAGGATTTGAATTTACCTTTAAGTAGTAACCTACAGTGTGCGACGTGATGGGCGCCAGCTTAGTCAAGTCATGACACTTTACACCAAACCTGGTTTTTACAGGTGCACTAATCTAGCTTTTAAGAAGCGTCTATCATATGTTTTTATAATGTAGCACAAGTTTTTTTGTATTGGTTAATGCTTACCGTGAGGGCGGTTTCTACCCTCCCCAACTAATTACCATTAATATTTTTCATAATATTTTAGTCAGTTAAGATTTAGTTGTAAAACTAATAACTACTATCCTGAATAAAATATACCGGGTGACCCAATAAGACTGTTCCTCGGCCATATCTCGAAACCGTTCGTCGTATGACTTTGGTGTAAAAAATATTTGGTAAATCGGCCATGAAGAACCGCAGAAAAATATTTTCAAGTGTTAAAAATGACCACCAGGGAGGGTAACTGCTATCTTAAATTTTTAATTGCATTTTCTATAAATTTCGCATAATAAACAAAAAAATTTTTCACATTTGTAAAGAGAACTAGCTTATCTATCATTTTCGTAAAAACAAAAGTTCAGTTATTTTAAAAACAAAGATGGCGGGGGTGTTCAATTGTTTTTGCAATAACCTGCCTTAACTTCTTAACGGTTTGACCGATTTTAACAAATTTGGTATCGTTGAAAAGAGCATTCCTGAAGCAATAAGAATCAACAATAACAAATATAGTTAAGTTTTAATACGGTTTAATATGGTTAAGTTTTGACACCATGACCCAAATTAAAAAAAATCAAATGGAATGATATGACTTTTTATGATAAAGTAGCCAAATAACATCCAAATAGGCCAGTCAAAACCATTTTCAAAATCTCGTTCCTAACCTTAAATATTGGTAAAATGAAAATAATGGATGTTTGAAGATCGATGAATTTTCTAAAACTATTAAAAATTTAGCACAAAATGAATAAGATATTAAAGAGACAATTGTGAGTCTAAATGGAATTCATTTAGGTATTATTTAAAAATATATATCATCAGAACATTCATGTTGCTCCAAAGGGACTAAACGCATTTTGAACTTATTGTCACTTTAATATTACTTTTGTAATTCTAATCTTTAATTTAAAAAGTAAGCTTAAAAACCTAAATAGGTATATTATATCCGAATTGGAATATGTTAGACCATACATTTTGGAATCATTTACAAAGATTCTTTGTAAAATTTGATGCCCCAAATCTAGTACTTTGTGTAAAGTTTTAAGCTGTTTTTTTGCAATATGGTGTGTGGTCTTGGAAAAAAAGAAAGATAGGTAGGTAGTTTAGTTCATCTTTGCCAAAAAATATAATATATTTGAAAATTAAAAAGTAGTAAGGTATAACTTTTTAATCGCAATAATGAAAAACAAGGTAAGTCTTGGCTCGATTTTAAAGTAAAGTAAAAGCACCCTACACTTTAGGCCTGGGAAAATTAAACAAATGGAACACAATGCATTATAAAATGACAGTCGTAATTTTGTAAATTATTTTGTTGTGATTACATTCAGAAAGTGCAGTAGACCTGTCATGAATCGGAGAAATAAGCAAAATAACGAACAAAACGTTATTAATATCCTGGCATCTATAGATATCAATCCCCCAAATTAGTACTAGTAAAATTTCTCGAGACTTGGGTATTCCTTAAAAGTACGGTTCATCGCATTATTCAAACCCAGAGGTATGTAAGAGGTATACCTTTTCTATAAAAGTTTAATCTATTTTACACTCAAATTATAAACCCCCATGTTTTTACATTTTTTGCTATTTTAGGCTACACCCCTACCATATCAACTACACAAAGGCCTTACTCCTCGGAGTTTCGACCAAAGGATAGATTTTTGTAACTGGCTATTAAACATGGTAGCAAAAATCCTCAATTTCTGTCAACACAGTTTTTTTACACCAAAGTCATACGACGAACGGTTCCCGAGATATGGTCAAAGAACAGTCTTAATGGGTCACCCGGTACATGTTTAGTAACGTATGCGTTTTATTCTGCTTAAAAAGCTTAAGCATCAACAAGGGTAGTTACTTGAAAGGCTCGTCCCAAATTCTATTTACTTAATCGTAAGAACTGTTTAAAAGAACTCGCTTACCTATTTATATTATAACGAATAAACTGCTCGTTATACAGGGTTGAGGATTAACCAACACGTCCAGGAAATTTGTTTGGTACTCTGTTAGTATGCTTATTTCAAAACATTTGTACGAAAACTCCACTCTGTCAGTGGTAGCTGAGCTTCACTTATCTATAGACCTCGAATGTCAAAATTAGATAAAATATGGATATAACAAAACATCTTCAACAAATTTCCCATGTTTTAAACTTTCAACCTGCACAGATTTAGATTTATGATAATGTATATATATATATATATATATACAATATGTCCCCTAAGTTGGAATCATATGAAAAACTTTTTTATTATTAATTTTAGAAAAAAAAGTTATTTTTCATAAAAAGTTCTGCATGTTCTAAAATCTAAAATACAGTCATCAAATATGAATTTTACTCAAGGGTAAAAAGTACTCTTAAATTTTACAATATCGGAAAATGTTATCAAAAAAGTTGATCAGAAATAAAAACTAGGTTCAAATATGCAATTGCATCCATTTACATTAAAAATTAAGTTTATTTTGTTTTAATAATATTTCTATTTTGAATGAACATTTATCTCTTGTGATTATTTATTATTATTTATGATAATTGGACTAAAATATTATAATATACTTTTACGATGCTGTGAGTCATTTTATTTTTACAGGGTGTTGACTTTTATTTTTCAAAAATGTTCAATAAATATAATAATGTTATCAATGTAAATGGTTGCAATTGCATATTTAAACGTAGTTTTTAATTCTGCTCAACTTTTTTAATAACATTTTCCAATATTGTTAAATTTAAAGGTACTTTACTCTTGAGTAAAATTCATATTTTTGACAAACCTCGTATACGACTAAAAAAATTTAATATTTGATGACTATATTTTAGATTTTAGAACATGCAGAACTTTTATAAAGAATAACTTTTTTTCCTAAAATTAATAATAAAAAAGTTTTCATATGATTCCAACTTAGGGGGACATATTGTATATATATATATATATATATATTAATATAATAATATAATTATCAAAGACAACAATTACAAAATAAAATCAGATTTGACGCAAAATCAAATATTACAGCATATTAACTTGAAATTAATCAATAAGATATCCAGATGATAGAAGGAAGAACACTCTTTCTTTAACAGGTAAATGCAGAGTAGCTGAAGGTTAGAACCCCGAGGTATTCCATAGTCAACAACTAAATTTGTTACACCCAAGAATCAACAGTTTGTTTACTGGATCTGGTCACAAGACCCTTCTGGTCTCCAGATAATAAATGCTACACCCCTAACACCACATCACTAATATTTTAGAGACTAACGTAGAAAAATTAAAAAATGATTTTGTAATTACTTAGATTTAATTCAGTCTGGCCGTTTTAATAAGTTGATTAACGAACTTTTGCGGTCTACTCTAAACTTTTGTGTGTTTTTTGCAAGTTTGTCGGCCCGATGAAGCTCCATATAATTGTGGGCTACTATACGGTTACCATTTCGACCAGTCCAATCTTGAAAGACGTTTTGTTTCAATACAAATCAAATAACACTGGTGAACCAATGTTTTTCTCAAAAATAATTTTGAGTTTTTATATAGAATCCGACTAACGGAGTTCAAAATGAGTTTAAAAATGTCATCAAGTACCAACTTAAGAAGGAAAGAATAGTGTCAGAATCTTTTCATTCTGTTCGGCTTTAGATTTGTTTGTCTAAAACGAGACACTGGTGGAAAAAAAATATTTGTATTTCTTTAATAGCAGTATAATCTCCATGGCGATTAGTAGTAGCTAATGAAAAACAAAAACTAAAATTACTTACAGTATTGAAGGCTAAAAGCAATGACATCGGAAAAGTTGAACTTAATCGCGATTTAAAGGTTTCGGGTATTATCATCCGCATTAAACAAATTTTCAATCACGAAATAAACGTCTTATCTTTTGAGAAATTCAAGACGAAACAATTGGAACTCAAAAATTGGGGGGGGAGACTGCAATTACTGGGAAAATCTGCTGAATGTTTTCTAAAGGACGACCGGCCGCAGTAAAAAGGATTAAAGTGGGCGTTGACCTAAGCATTTTAAGCAAAAAAAATACAAGTAAGTTTAACCACCCGCAAATGCTCCGCGAAAAGATGAATTATCGGAGAAGAAAGCGCACTAATTAGTATTTACAATACAACGAAAATTGCAAATCGTTTGGACACGTTCTGAACACTTTTCAATGTTAATTTTGGAAATTAAAATAAAGAAACCTCTTTTAAATCTAAAAACCAATTTTTATTCAGGTGTTGATGGTCTATTTCTCTTTTTTTTAAAGAATTGTGCATCATCTTTGTGATATCCACTTTCAAACATAATGAGTAGGTTCTTTTCACAATCCTGTCTTCCAACAATTATTGTTGCTTCTGTAAATAAAATTAGAGAATCGATCATCTACGAGTCAATGTTTGAGTTTCTGACGATTCTAGAAAGTCAGAGTTGGTTTTGAATTTTTAAATGAGCGACTACTTACAAATGGAGTTCTGCAAGACTCCATCCTTGGATCCTTACTCACGTCAACAACTTACAGGGTTCGGTTACTTATTGTATGACCGTTTTTGCTGGTGTTATAATATATTTAACAACCCTTCTACTCATCAAGTAAACCTTTACGTTGACTTAAATGCAATTCTGGTTCTTCATTTGGTAACTTCCGCTAAACGTGAATGTTACGAATCGATAATATTAACTCATTACGAGCAGCTTATAACTTAAATGGACAATTGCTGGAAGCGATCTTATCACATAATGATTTGGGAACCATAGTAAACAGTATCTAATTTGGACTGATCCATGTTGCTTCGGTATTAAATTCTCTAAATTACACACTATTTTTATTTAATTTTAGAAATATCTGGATTTTTTTCGCCGGCAGTTTATTACATTCTGCGTGATTCTACGTTCCAACATTTTTTGTTACCTGCTTTATTATCCCTTGGCTTTACTGTCTATTATCATAATTTTTTTACAGGTTTTAGTGACTTTTCTACCTTCTTTGCCAATGTCCATGTTTCGAACCAATAACTGTTTTTATTGTACTTCCTAAGTATTTATAAGTTTTGTTTTATTTATTTGTAGCTATATTGTTCTTTTATAGTCTCTCACTCTCTTTATGTTCTAATGTCATTTTTTTTCGTTGAGAACCAAAAGTGTATATTATGGGCTGCTACCTAAGCCCTATTCCTACTAACATTGTTTACATTTTGCATCTTGCACTTTGCGTTTGCAATATTTTTCAAATAACACCGTAACTGGACTTACGCTGGGGACTTGCTGTGTAACGGTTGAGGTTTACAACTAACGACGACTCTAGAGGAACAACCTTAAAAAAAAAGAAAGAACAGAAGGAAATACGGATCAATGTAGCGCACTAGGTTCGTGGAGAATAAGGTATTTATAATAGTTAGAGCAACAGCGTCCGGCTTTGTCGGAGAGTCGGGGAGGTCCCTAAAGAGTTCTAAAAAATTGAACTGCTGTCTAAGAAGGCGCCACCTGCTGGGTAAAAGAAAGAAATAAAACCGACCAACAGGAGATCAACAGGTTTTATTTAAAACCTAATGCGCTAAATTAAAAGAGAAATAGAGTCAATTTAATAAAACAACAAACAAATCGTATTGTAATAGGTGAATGTGACAGAAATAGAGAGACTGTCGCATATATTCAAGGACGTTAGCAGTAGCTTGGCTTAATAATAAGTAAGGTTCGCAATTAATATGCCGGATTTCAGGTAAGCTTTAGTTACACCACAATTAATGTTAACGTTCCAATTAAGGATTGGCTAATAAGAAGACTCTGCGTACACATATCACTTACACACGGCCATTTATCTGGTCAAACATGCAATGACACTGACTAAAACTAAGATTAAAGGGGTAAGTACCTCCCGCAAACCCAAAAGGCCTTTTGTTTTTGCGTCAACCGCTCTAAGTAAAGCGCGCAAGCCCGTATTGAGCTAGTTGAAACGTTCGGTTATGGAGAGTACACCGGAAAAAGATTTGCCAAAAACTATACCACCGTGCGGAAGAAGAAAAATGTCCGCTGTTTGTCTAGAAATTTTACCCCAATTTTATTTTTAACCAATAGAAAATTAGCAAAGTTGGCGCCAAATACGACTTTCGTCGTAACATATTACTCACGACACACGTTTTATATACAGAAAAAATTATATTAATAATTTTTATTTATTTGATAATAGAAAACTATTTTAAATGCGTCATTGTTAATTTAACTATAAAATACAAGTATACTTGTATTAGGAATATTTGCTATATAAATAACTTAATTGTATAAATAAAATCGAATAGAACATATCACATCACAGAATTTAATCTAAAATCATTGTGGATGTTGTTGTCTAGAGATTTTTTAATCGTGTAATAAAAAGCTTTATTTTTAAATATTTAGTCATGCAGTAGAAGAAAGCCGGAGACTAAAATTAGAATTAGTTAGAATTATAATTTACAAAAAAAACGCGTGAGTTGGGTTTAGCATCATCAAAATTACCGATTATTTATTAAAAAGTTTAATAAAATATTTAATTTCTGAAATACCGCAAAATTGGTTAATTCTTTCTTTTGATTTAAATCCAATATCTCGATTTCCATTATTCACACAATCAATTTCGGTATGTTAAAGATTGTGTTGGTCTAAATCATTATTATTATCGCCATCGTTCATTGGATTTCATCCATCATCTCTGTCTACTGTCTTAGCCACCTTATGCAATGTCCCACATGCTAACACCACCTTGGCAGTTTTTGAGGTCTTAGTCCCAAGTAATTCAAATAAGGATATTTTGCTTTTAAAATACAATGTGAATCTTCCACCAATTTTCGTATTCTTTTTAAGTGCGATATTAGAATTTTCTTTCATCTTGATTATCTAAATTTCTATGCAACGGAGGCATCAACCAACTTCGTGTTAAATAAGCACCATCACCTAATATTACCGTCCCAGGAAATGGTCTCTACCCTCTTTAAACCTTCTGTATGTCACTACGAGGGCGGTCTAAAAAGTTTCGGACCTCGGCGTGAAGATGGCAGCACTCGTCAATATAAGTCAGAAAATGTATCTTTTGACAGCAACACATAAAAGTTTTAGCCATTTTCGAAGTATAGTTTTTATTTGAAAGTTGTTTGAGTGAGTCGATGTGAGTATTTTTGTGAAAATGGAGTAAATCGAGTATCGAGCTGTCATAAAATATTTGTTTTTGAAAGGAAATACGCCTACGCAAATTAAGGATGAGTTAGACTCTGTGTACGGGGACTCTTCGCCGTCATTTACTACTAAAATTTTGGGCAGTTGAATTTAAACGTGGCCGTAAGAGCTTGGAAGATGATAAATGTTCGGGACGTCCAAAAACTGTAACTACTGACGATAACATCGCTAAAGTTCACGAACTTGTGTTAGACGACCGCCGAGTTAAAGTGAGAGAGATAGCACAGGCAATAAAAATGTCCAAAAAACGTGTTTGTTGAATGTCTCGTTTACTAACGTTAAACCAAAAACGAGTTCGAATGAACATTTCTAATGCTCTGTTGGTCAAAACAGTAGACTGCAAAGGCGGAACCGGCTCCAAAAAACCAACATCTGTTTTTTCGGCTAGAAAAGTGATAGCGACTGTTGTTAGGGATAGTCATGGAGTTATCCTAATCCATTATTTTCAAAAAGAGGAAACCATTACAGTATCATACTACGCATCATTACTTGACAAGCTGAATGTAGAAATTGCGGATAAACGGCCACATTTGCCGAAAAAGAAAATTCTGTTTCACCAAGACAACGCCCCGTCTCACACCTCAACAGTTGCTATAGCGAAAATCCATGAATTACGGTTTAAGCGACTTGTTTCTGTTCCCTCAACTAAAAACTGCACTCAGAGGACAAAGATTTTTGTCAAATGAGGAGGCAATCACCTTCGTGAACAATTATTTTGCAGAAAAGAACGCCGAGTACTATTTTGACGGATTAAAGAGATGAGAGCATCGCTGGGAGATGTGTAGAATCACAAGGAGACTACGTAGAAAAATAAAATAAATTTTAATTCGTGTAGCTATGTTAGGTCGGAAACTTTTCAGACCACCCTCGTATATTTCCAAATAGTCTAACTATGTAAACACTTTCATTGGTGTTTTCAGTATAGAAGTAATGGTTAGGACCACAGATCATCATTGAATTTACCGTAACGATAAACTTAAACATCTTTATAAAAACCACTTTTGCGAACATACTCAACAGAATATTTTCTGCATTTTGGCGCCAACGTACAGTGTTTTGAAACGTGTTATGTTAACTTTGGTAACAGTTTGGTAGACAGTGGATTTTTGCACTCCATTCATTTTGTTTATAACATTCATTTGAGACCATTAGCTAACCAATGTAATGTAAGAAGAAGTTATTCTTGCACATTCAGGGAACCATTTCCGTTATTAACTGGCGCTGAGAGGTCAGGACCGATCATTTATATTACATGCTGAGTTTGTAATCTTGTTAATTTAAAAAGCTTTGTTAAAATCAAAATTGTCTACTTAAAAATTTATTTGTTCTTGATACCTTTTTTTCTTTAAATGTGAACTTTGTAATCATTGGAATCGTCGCTCGAAAGCTTTGACTTTGAAAGTCTGTTTTCAAACTACTTAAGCTGCTTTTCAAAAATTCTGTAACGTGGAAAGCTCTACCTAATATATTTTTAAAATTTGGCGTTGATGTAACACAACATAAATAAATAGTTGCAAAGTCTTTACCTTTTCATTCTATTTTAACGTTTCAAAATAACATTTTTTGGTTGAACGTAAAGTAAATTTAAAAATGCAGTTAGAATCGCAAAGTTGTAAAGTTAATAGTGGAATGGGGTCTTGGTATAATAATATCAACAGTTAAATACTTCAAAACAAATCATTTTGAAACTAGTTTGCTCAACAAGTTAGATTCATGATTCTTAAAATAAAATAATTTTTATTTCTTTAAAATTTTATAGTATCAAAAAGAACAATGTTTTTCATAATAAGAATAATAATAATTATGAAATAAAATAAAATTTGAATAAACAAAGTTGAACGGGTTTTGTTGGCAAAGAACTGATTTTCAGAGACCATCAGTAAAATTGATGTAATGGCGACGATGGATGTATCATAACAGAAGTAGAGAATGATTACCAGCAGGTTGACAAATAATTGAAAAAAAGTGACTAAGTTGTCTGCTACTGCTGAAAATGAAAAGCACCCATTGTAAATTAAAATTAAAATATATTACTTCATTGTTTCAAATACAATGTAATGTAATAAACAGTAATTATGTGTATGATAATTTATTAAATATAACGTATAAAGTTCAAAATTTGTTGACCGGTGCAGCTTTTGATTAATTTATGTTTTACATAAGGTTTAATGATCGTGGCATTAGCTGGCGTTGTACAAAGATAAAAATTAATAAAGTTCGCAAAATCAATACGTACAGGTGTGTAAGTCATACTTTATTTATGTCCAAACTTAAAAGATCGTTTATTTTAAAACAAAATGAATAGATGCCTGTCAATATTCTGTTAAATTATGTCTTTTGTTCGATGTCATTTTGAAAGTTATTTCATCGACGAAAATAAGATTTCAAATTGAAACGCTCCATATATTACAAAATCAATTCATCTTTTATAAAGCAAAAAAATTCAATCTTTTGAAAATATTTTGTCTTTTTACACTTTAGCAATAAATGAAAACTTCATTAATATTCCAGCGATTTTAAACCTTTCAATTTTTAAACTGTTTAAAATGCACTTTTATTTTGTTTAGAAACTGCGCGTTATAAAACATTTATTAAATATTAGTTAATATATTTGGAAAAAAATTTTAATTTCGAACGTTCTAGTCAATTTAAAAATAATTTTTACAGTCGCTATTAACGTCAATGTTTAGCAGGCATGCTGCAGGCTTTATTTCTACCTGCATAGTATTTTTGTTACTTAGAAGGTGCATTGTATTAATTGTACGCTTTTACAGTCAAAGTTTTCAAAATGTTGGAAAGAAAAGTATTTCGTTGTATGCGAACTAGACAGAAACACTGTATTAGCGTAGAATAATGGACGTGAAAGTAAAATATACGATACTCTTGTGGTTTCTTATAGGTCGACAACAAGTTAATTGTATAAAAAGAAAGGAGTGGGTTGCACTTAGGGATAATAATAATCATGATTTACATTAGATACGAAACTCCAATTTTGGTTCTCACGAGAATATCAATTTGAAACAAAAAAATGCAGGTTAAACACACAAAATCAACTTCATACAACATTCAATTTTTATTAAGTGTTTGAATATAAGAGTGACCATTATCTACCGTTTTATATAAGTAACTTGATTATAGAAAAGATTGAGTGATGGTGAAATTAGCAAATTTTACAGAATTAAAAAAAACAAATTTTGTGCGACTATCCATTTTGGGCATGTTGCCAACGTTTGCTAATATTTCAAAAAAATATATATAATAACAAGGCCGACGATAGTTCAGTGTTCGTGTTGGAATACAAGTCAAAAGTCCCAAATAATAGCAACATCAGCATCTTTATGGATTTCAAGACTAGTTCGTTATGAGTTATGATTATCAAATTATGTTTGGATTTGTTCCTTCCCTTAGCTTCAAAAACCATAATAATTCACTTAGTGATACCAGCATCAACTTTTGGTATGTTATAGAACATGTTCCTAACATTCAAAATTTATCGGGACACAAGCTGTAAAGTACTTGTATCTGTAGTTATGACGTAATCAAAATGACGACTACCGTATTTTGAAAAATCCAAATAATTTTGAAACTGAGAGTCTTATATACATTTTTAAGATTTCAAATGAAAGGTAATTAAGTGCTCTACAATCTTGTTCTAACAATAGATGGTGTGGATAATACAGTTACAAAAATATATTAAATTTTTGAAAATTTTCTTGGAAATAGTTTGTATTTTGATTATAGTCTTTAAAATATTTATTTTAAACCAAAACTATGTATGAAAAAACTATAAAAATAAATCATTTTTGTAATAAAAAGAAAATTAATCAGATAGAAAATGTCTTAGTTAAGCCTCTTTAGCAGAATTAAACTTATTCTTGGAAAAAGCATTTGACGCATCAGATAACACAAATAAGTCCTTTATGCAGTGAAGGACCGAAAGAAAATTCAATTCAAGTTCTGGTATACTACCATGGAGTATTTCAGTTTTTACAACCGCATTT
This sequence comes from Abscondita cerata, assembly GCA_030710515.1. Lineage (NCBI taxonomy): Eukaryota > Metazoa > Arthropoda > Insecta > Coleoptera > Lampyridae > Abscondita > Abscondita cerata. The sequence goes on from JALBCR010000265.1 coordinate 25,074, forward strand.
GTTTATGGATGTTTAGCCTTGATCATACAAATTATGCACGTTATTTGCCAATCATCTTAAAAGCTACCTACTTCTCATCCCATGATTTATAGAGTTTCAAAAAGAAAATTTTACCAGTTTAAAAACAAGCAAACATTTCTTGCGAATGGGTCATGATCAGATTCACGAGCAAAACAATAAATTGATTAAACTTGATTGCAAAACTCTTAATGTTCTCAGCAACGATAATGCATTATTGCAATGGTCTGTATCAGCCCTTGAATGACTTTTGAGTATAACAATACACCTTTCATCAGCGTTCGTGATCTGAAGACAATAGACATCACAAAGATACCATGGCCCATGCATTGCGCTTTAGGAAGAACGTTAACGACCTTGTTAACGTATTCACAGAACACGGAAACCCTTTTGAAGATGATAACCTTACAACAGTCAACACACGATTGATTATGAACGAAAGTCCCAAAACTCTGTTTTTGAAACCGAATTTCTAGGAAATATACAATATTTAGAATATATCAATGATCGTTTAGTCTTTCGCAAAAATCGATACACGACGTTCTTAAGCGCATTAACCTGGTTTTCTTCAAAAATGAAAAAGAGGTAGTAAGATTTAAAGACAAACAAAAGGTATAGCCCTCTATATGCAAATATAGACGGCTTCGAAAACCATTCAACAAATCAGATATAGTTTCATGCATTAAAGAATTCTGTAAAAATACCACAACATAAGCTAAACCAAAAAGCGTCTCGTCTCATAATATATAGCGCTGCCCTTGTGCACATGCTAATCCAAAGCAAATAAAACATTTCTGCAATATACTGAAGATGTTTTTTGTTTCGTATATCAAAGAAAGGTTACCCTTTTTAATAGAGTGGATGTAGTTTTTGACCAGTACATAAAAATTTTGAAACAAAGAACAGTTATACAGGGTGTTCCTAAATATCATATACAAACAAAAGAGGTGATTCTTTGGCTTATTTTATGACTAAAATATCATATAAACATAAGTCCGCAAATGCTTTCTTAGAGGATTACAGGGTGTTCAAAATTTCAGTTTTTTTAAAGTGTTTTGTTTTATGACCCTTGCAGTTCTTAAGATATTGAGTTTAAATTCGGTTTGTAAGTTAGGCTCTAGGGTTTACATTTTTTGACAAATCAGAAAACCGCGAGAATTATACCGGGTGATACTTTTTCTGCTCTGAACTATTTCGTGGTGTACCGCTTGTAGATCTAAAATAAAAAATTGATTTTCTGTCTTGTTTAGAAATGTTTTAATCTCTTGCAGTTTTTCTTATCTGCAATCGTTTTCGATAAAGAAAATTTAGAAAAATACCTAACAAAATTAAATTTTTCAAAAGTGGTCTAGTAGGCTGTGGATTTGTTTGGATGATTTTTAATTTTCAAGAATATCAAATAATGATAGTTGTCATTTAATTAAAGGTTTAATTGTAGTAAACTGTATAAGGTAATAAATACTACTAAGTGTAGGGTGTAAATACTACTAGGCCGTAAAGTGTAAATACTACTAATAGCCGCTGAAAAAGTATCACCCGGTATAATTCTCACGGTCCTCTAATTTTAAAAAATGTAACCCCTAGAGCTTAACTTACATACCAAATTTGAACTTAATATCTCAAGAACTGCAGGAGCCATAAACAAAAAAACTTTAAAAAAGTAAAATTTTAACACCCTGTAGTCCGCTAAGGAAGCGCTTGCGGACTTAAGTTTATATATTATTTTAGTCATAAAATAAGGCAAAGAATCACCTCCTTTTGTTTATACATAGAACACCATGTATATACTTCTAACAAAAAACCTGGTTAAAAATACAATTGATGAGAAGACTGTGATCTGTACATCCAAGGGAGACAGTTTTTGAGTCATCTGCGTCTACTGTGGATATGATATCTTCGTCTCATGAAGAAGCTGATGTCCGATTACTATTACACGCCGCTAACGCTGCTTGAAATAACCACAGTCGCGTAGTATTCAATTCAATATTTGTTTTGTCTTAAAACATACTATTTATAACAAAAGATTCGGTTTAAAAACAAACTTAACTAGACCATAAAATAGAAAAAATAAATAACTTAAAATTCCGCTAAATTATAACCCCACAAATTCCTGTTTTCTTCATCCACCCCCCTCCCTCTCTTTTCTAAACTTTCAATATTTCTCTTTTCTTCTACTCCATTACTTTCCTCCTCTCCACCACCTCCCTCATCTATTGTTTTCCTTCTCCTTTCTCTACTAGTAGTAACTTCCATTCCTTTTCCTCGTGTCTTGTTTCCTACATCCCTCTTTTATATGTATTATATTTTTCCATTCATCCCCACACAACCTGCATAATTTCTCCTCATCACTCATCCAATATTTATTTTCATTTTTCATTTCCCATTCTGAACCTTGCAATCATTCTTATTTCATTCATTCCTTTTCCCTCTGTTATGTACTTTGGTGTCTTGTCTATTATTATTTTTATGTTTTTCTCGTTATATTTTCCTTCCTTTATTTTTGTCATTCTTTCCTGCTTCTGTGTATCTTTATCTCTTGCAATTATTTTCTCCTCCATCTTTCTCCCCTCCTTTCTTAATCTCTTTATTTTTTCTCTCGCGTATCCCACTCTTTCATAGTATTTTCTTCTTTCTTCTTCCCCATATTTTACCTTCTGTGCCTCGATCTCTTTCCAATATTCATATAGTATTTCATTTTCCTTCCTACTTCCCATTTTTTCTTCATACCTTACTGCAATTCGTCCTGCTTTACCTAATCTTTATCTCGGTTTGTTTTTATGTTCCTCTTTATTTTTGCACATATTCCTTTGAAATTTACTTTTAACCTTCTGTATTCATCTATTTCTATCTTTCCTTTTTCCATTTCCTTCTTCCTTTTCTTAACTCTTTCTCCCCTTCTCGCATTCTCCGTTCCACCAATCTTTTCATTTCCCTAATTCTTGTTTTCTTAATCTATACTTTCTCTTCTCTGTTGCCATTTCCATCCTGGCTGTAATTCTCTCCATCTCTTCCTCCACCTCTCCTTTAATATTTACCTCCTCTTCCATTTCCTCTTTATATTTTTTTACTCTCTTCAGTCTATACTTTCTTTTTCCCCATACCTCTTCTTGTTCTTGTACCTCTTTCTTTCCCTCTTCCAGCATGACTACTTCTAGCGGCTGATGGTCCGATTCTATCTCCTCTCCTATCTTAGTGATTCTGTGTCCTCCTCCTTTTGTTTATAATCACATAATCTATTACTGACTGGCCTCTTTCTCCTACATATGTAAATTCTCCTTTTCTTTCTTTTCCAAATTTCCGTTCATTATTGTCCAACCTCTTTCTTCACATAGTTCTATCAAAATTTTCCTTGTCCGTTTATTTTCTTATCCATTGATATCCTATTTCTTATCTCTCTATTTACCATTATTCCTACCTCCTCTGTTATCTGCTATCTTAGCATTTAAATCTCCTCCTATAATCAACTTGCATTCATGTCTTTCTTCTATTGCCTTTTCTATAATTGCTTTCGTTGTGTCCATTTTCTTTCCATATACCGTAAAATATTATATTTTTCCTCCTTTTCCTTCTTTACTCTGATTTTGATCATCCCATCTACATTTTCTTCTTTCATTTTCTTTTCTATTTCCCATTCTTTTCTTACTCCCCACTATTAGTCCTCCTTTCGCCCTACCCTTCCTTTCTCTTCTTTTTGCATACTGAATTTCCCATTCATATTTTTTCGCATCTTATCTTTCCATGTACTCCATTTTTTCCTCCATCCACAGTCGCATAGTAATTAACACAGTGTATGGAACAGAAAAAAAAAATTAAATATCTACCCGTTCATGCCTTCTGCAGCCTCCTTCAAAGTCAAATGCTCAACGTAATGCTATTTTTCCACGCATTCACCGGGTGCGACACGGTGTCGGCTTTTTGTGGAATCGGAAACAAAATACTTGAAAATCATGGCTAACTTTCAGAGACATAAAAGCTGCTTTTAAAACTTATTCTCATCAGGAAGCACCACCCTTCAAATAAAACTATCAGTATCAACACAACACGAAGAGTCCTATTTACTAAAAAAATAGGTCTGGGAGAAAGATGCATTAGTACAACATCTTAAGCTAGCAATGCTGCAGACCAATACCTGCACCAATTGTCTAAACTCCTATACGGAAGGTTTGACCCATGCAACTGGGGTTGGGAACGGAAATGTAACGGCACTGAAAAAACAGGTGCACGAGATGCCGATGCCCTAAAAACGGACTCAAATGCAAAGGAGATGCTCCAGAAAATATTTAATAAGATTGATTTAATGTAATCACTAAATAAACTTTTTAGACACTTCCACGCAAATACATTAATTTTCTTTTTATTTTATTTTATGTATCCATGAAAATATGAAAAATTGGAATAAAAACATATTAAAAAAAAAAGATACAGCTTATTTCTTTAAGAAAACAAAAGCGACATAACTAAGACATTTTTAATCCGATTAGTTTTTTTTTATTACAAAAATGATGAATTTATTTATCATTGTTTTCATACATAGTTTTGGTCTAGAATAAATACTTTAACGACTATAATCAAAATACGAATTATTTCCAAGTAAAATTTTCACAAAATTTTATATTTTTTATTACACTGTATTACCTCAGGTTGTCTAATGGTAAAAACAATATTGTAGAGCACTTAATTACCTCTCATTTGACATCTCCCAAATGTATATAAGACTCTCAGTTTCAAAATGATTTGTATTTTTTGAAAAGCGGCAAACGCCATTTTGATTACATTATAACTGCAGGTACAGGCACTGTACAGCTGGTCCCGATGGATTTTGAATGTAAATTACATGTTCTATAACATACTAAAAGTTGATGCTGGTATCACTCAGTGAACAATTTTTCTGGTAAGAGAATAGACTATAAGAAGTTAGGTACTTCACAAGCACTTTCCAAAAGTATAATCAGTATCGTAACATGTTTAAGTTAAAGAAAATGTACATTAATAGATGTTTTTCGCATTTGCAGCCAAAACCAGTTCTTTTCTAAATAATTTTTTTATTATTAAAAATAAGAAATTGTACTTTTACAGAAAATGAAAGTAAGCACATCCTTAATAAATCACTAAAAATTATACAAGGCGCAGCCCTAACATTTAATGAAACAATTTGAAAAAAAAAAAAACTTATGAGAGTTTGCAACTCAACTTTAGTTAACGATAGTTCTGAAGAGCAAAACAAAAGTGCTACTAATGAAGGTGTGCAAACTATATAGTGCGAGTCAAAAATCTTAAGTAAATTTGTTTAAAAAAAAACGGACTATTTTTCAGCAAAATCCATGGACACGTCGATTTTATTTTTCAAAAAATAACATTAATTTTTTTTCAAAATTGGTTGTTCAAAAATGAATAAAAAACTGTTAGCAAGCACTTTTTGAATACTAAATTGTTTATACATTTTAGAAAAAAACACATATCAAATTAAATGTTCAAACTGCCTTCTCCCCACTTCTTGACAATAACCTAACTTGGCTTGAAATTCTTGAAGCACATTGTGTAATGTTTCCGCCGTTATTCCACGTATTGTCTCTCTAATTCTATCTCTCAGTTGCTCTAAATTGTTTGGTTTATCTTGATAAATTTAGATTTTACGTATCCCCAAAAAGAAAAATTAAGTGGGGTAGGATCTGGGGATTGTGTGATTAGTGCAAAAAGTGCATATTTCTTGCACGATGCACATGTACACACAACATTTTTTCTACGATCGAAAAAATAAAAAATGAAATAAAAATAAAATAAAACTACTTTTGCACTGATAAATTTCTTTGCACTAATGCAATAAATGAAACTTTGGCAAGATAATTGCTGCAAAAAGTAGCCATTTTTTGCACGATCAGATTCGTAGAATCGTTGATTTGTTGTCAGAATTAATATAGTAGAACTGAATCGTAAAACTTTTCGTAGTAGGCCTATTCAAACCCAGATTTATAAGCGGAAAGCAGTTGGTATTTCTCAAACCATGTTTACTGTTTGAGATTATATGGATAACATCCGTTTAGCTTTTTTATTGTTGTGCTTGCAACCTTAGTTAGAAAATTGTAATTTTTATTATTATTGGTGATCTGAACTCTTCCGCTCAACTAACCTTAAGTCTATAGCAACAAAAACAAATTGGGAACATAACAACATACAATATAAATGTGTTAATATGATATTGAATTAAGCATTTTTGTAACGAATGTGATAATTAAGGGAAGAGCGTTTCGTCACTGATTACATAATTTTATCAATCGATAGTATTTTTAAAGCATTTTTATATAAATATATGAAATTAGCAAACATTAGTTTTCAATAGTTCTGTTTACAGTTGTGGCTTTCTTTTGAAGGGATTTAGAGTTCTTCTATGTTTCGCCGATTAAAACTACCAAAATAGCAATTACAAAGTAGGGTACTAATGTTATATCCATTGAAAGACTAAATAATTCTAAGTAGCTCACACGATGTTTCTTTATTAATACTGATGTTCCTGATTAATAAAAAAAGATATTGAAAATTTACACACTTAAGTTCAAAAATTTATGAATAGCTTCGGTCGGTAAGTACTATGCTCCTAATTTACAAAAAATAATAAAAACCATTAAATTGTTTAAATAATAACTACCAAGAGTTCAATCTTAACACATATTTAATATCAAACAAGTTTTTTTAACTACTAGACGGATTCTTTTGGATAATTGTTTCAGAACCCTAGAAAATTCTCCAAACCTTTACCCATTAAGTTCTAAGGCTAGATTAAAAACGCTAGTTCTATCAAAAATATAGTCGTCGAACAATGTTGACGACATTGCACACTAAACGTTAACGTTTTTTTAACATGTCATTTTTGACGGTTGTGATGAAAACGAAAATAACTTTTTGGGATTTTTTTCGACTAAATTTTCTTATTATTTGAAGTTCCTCTATAACGAAAACACGAAATTTGAAATAAAGCGACAATGTATTCATCCGTTTTGGAATAAGCAAAAATGTTGTAAGGAATACATTTTTTCATAAAAACGTAAAATAAAAGTTTTTCCTCTTGGCAACCCCATCCGTGGACATACGGTATGTAATACAAATGTATATTCATATTTGAATTATTGCATACTATGTTACTTTCTAAGCAATCGAGAAAGTATAAATAGGCATGAGAGTTGTATTAAGGTGTTAACATGTTACAGTGCTTAAATTGGTTTACGTTGAGCAGATCATTAAAAAGACAAACTTAGTTAAAAAATGAAAAATAAGCTGACACCAAACATACTTAAGTAACTATTAATTACACGTCAGGAGTTACATTAACGGTTACTGAGATCGGAGAAGAATTTTGATATTAAATTTACGGACAAATTTTTCTGATGCAGTCATTACTAATGATCGGAGTTGGCTTTTTAACAATTTGCCCAAAAGAAATAAGAAATGCAAATTTAAATATATTAGAATATTAAGAAACATCTTAGTGAGGACATGTTAGTTAAAATGATAACGAACTACAGGGGGTGCAGCGTTAGTGTAAGAAAATCTAGCTATATCCGTTATTATAAAAATATAAAAAATGTATTTAGATAAATTTTAGATATATTATTTTAAAATTATTTACATTATGTGTTTCATTACTTGTAGGTAACGTCAAATTTATGTTTTTTAATGGAAAACCCTGTATATTATTATGAATTTAAATTGCGCTTACTTTACCCATAACGCCAATATAACGGTTTAAATTGTTATACAGAGCACTTTAAGGGATATTGCCATTTATAACCTAAAAACGTGTTATATTCAACACCCATATTTCTTAAATTAAACAAAAGAAAAATATTTTCTACCTGTAATAATTTTCTAATATTGTCTAGTTTTGTCTCAAATTATTAGGTTTTCGGATAAATCTCAGTTTTGAGATATAGTGTAATCCATTACTCAGTGACATAATTTTCTTATTTTTTAAATAGAACATTCTGTATTTTATATCATTATAAGAAAGTCGATTAAGTGTACTTTTTAATTTTATAACGCCATTTCTCATAGTTTTTTTAAATAATTATTCATTCTAACATAAAATATTCAAGTTGGGTATAACTTTGACTATTTCAAAACATTTCTGCTTTAGATATTTTTTCTGTTTTTGTAGTTTTATTTTTACTCGCAAAAATTAATTTTTGCAAAAAAATTGGTTGATATACTGGGGGAAAGTAATAAAACACATTGCTTGCTCGTAAATTTGTCATCAAAAATTTCAAAGACAACGAAGAGCAGAAGCTTTTAAGTTTACTACAAAAACTTCAACGTACCGGCAATACAGGTTACGGAAAATCAAAAATCATCTTCTTTAATTATGTTTTATTTGGAGACTAGACAACGTTTCATAAAATGCCAGTGTAAACAGAAATAATTTCAACTACTATTCAACTTTTAACGGCTATTAAATCAAACAAAATGTTCGTTAAATGCTTGGGATAGAGTTTTTGGAAATTAAGTCATAGGACCACACTTTTTCGAAGATCATGTAATAATGTAGATATTTATTTACACTTTTTGGAAAATGTATTACCAGAATTATTAGAAGAAATACCTATGAATATTCGTGCAAAAATGTGAATGTACATGACGACTCTCCAGTGCATCATAATGTTTTACTGAATGAACATTTTAATATTTAATTATTTTCGTGGAAAAATGATTGCAATGAATTGATTGAATGGATTAGATGACCTCCTATTAAAGATAGAGTTTACGAAACACCTACTACCACTACAGAAAACATGATGCAGAGAATTACAACTAAATTAAAAGGAATAGACACAAATAATGTTAAAGAAATAAGTCGATCTTTTTGAAGATCGTTTGAAAGGCCGCAAATATATTTTTCCACTACTAGCTGTGAAGTGGACAATTATTGCGTCTCCTAGCCAACTGAGAAGTTGAATTTCTCTATTAGTGGTTAATAATTTTTTCTATTGTTGACCTAGGTTAATAATGGACAATTTCAAATTTTTGAGAATCTAAGAATAGTTGTTTAACAAAACGAGTGAAACATAATTTTGTATATCCAGGTGATTATCTTTAACTTATTTGCTGCTTAAAATTACCTAACACGATAAAATTATTTGAATAAAAATGCCATTAGTTTAAAATTCGCGCCCCCATCCCATAACCGCAAATACATAACCTGAATTTATTTATTTATTAAATATGATGGTAGAATCAGTTTTTCAGGTTTCCCAAAGGAGATTTAACCAGGCGAGTTAAGTTACATCAAGAATTTTAAGTAAATTACAAACATTTTGTTGTAGGTGTTTTGAATGGTTAACAGAATCTGGAAGGTCCGATCTGTTGCATAAAAATGTCGACTCTAAAAACTTAACGAGTATGTGGCGAACACTTGCCATTCCTAAATGAATTACAAGTGTCAATTTCTGAAACCCAATATTCAAATGATGCAAGGTATATTGGCGAAGCAATAAATGCCCGTTAACATCTCTAGCTATACCAAAACTACTCAAGCTTGCAGCTCAAATACTCTTAGGTAAAGAAAATTACGGAGGAACATTCTTAAATTGCAACGTGAAAAGAAAGCACTTCAATTGAAGTTAACATCTCCCAACGATTACTTCCCGAAAGCAGAGCACAAATTGTGACAGCCCAAGTGGACTTAAAAATAAACCACTAAGAAGCAGGAGATAAATAGAGGAATACAAACAATTTTCACTAAAATTATATTTTACGAGCCCCAAAATGTTAATTTTAAAGTAGGTTTTAAATTTTTGCCAGCTCAAACTGCTACGTGATCATGGTTAGAGTTATATATAAAAATTTAAACAACCCTTGTGCTACATCTTTACAAATACGATATGTAAAGGTGACAAATTGAAGTCGATAGTATTAGACTGCATAGAAAAGCTACAACTACAATGCGGTGCCAATGTTAGGGCAGTAGTAAAATTTTCGAAACCTAATTAAAAGAATAGATGTATCACCGGAAAAACCATACCTTCTCGTAAACGATAAGAAAATCTATTATTTCTTCGATGTCTCCCTATTTATTGAAGTCGGTGCAAAATAACTTGATTAAATACGATATAATCTTTAATAACAAAAAGCATCTTGGAAAGACATTAAAAATTTCTACATGTCAGACAAATCTAAACCGCTGCGATTGGCTCCTAAATCAACTAATTTACATATTACTCCGAATAATTTTCAGAAAATGAAGGTGAAATATATCACACAAGTGTTTAGTGAATCAGTTGCAGTTGGTTTATCAACGTATGTAGCTTTTAATGCTTTTTGATTTATTTGCATTCCTGTGCTACTTGATTTTTACAAGAAAAATGTTTATTTTTATTTTTGGCTTAAATTTGGCTAGTAGTGGAAAAAATAGTATATACACCATGGTTGTGAAGTCCATTATTGCCTACGCACCTTATTTGCTGCATAATGACAGACTTCACAACCTTGTGTATTAATATACCTTATGTGTGTTTTTAATGAATGTTTGTTTACAGAAAAATCCAAACACGAAATATCTCGGTAATTATTAAATTTAGAATAAGAATTCTGTATACAATTAATAGTGCCTTAATAAACTTTCTTATAATGATATAAATGTACAGGGTATTCTATTTAAAAAATGGATGTCAAGAACTTGGTAGACCACACTGTATTCAAATTAAGGTTTAACAAAACTTAGTGTTTTGAAAAGAAACTGTGAAAGGTAGAAAATATTTTTCTTTTGTTTAATTTAAGAGATACCGGGTGTTTGAATATAACTCGTTTTTAGGTTATAAATGGCATTATTTCTGAAAGTACTCTGTATAACGTATTAAACCCTTATATTGGCGTGATGAGTAAATCAAATTTATAATAATATATAGGTGTTTTATTTAAAAAAACATAACTTTGCGCAACCCACAAACTAATGAAAAACACTTTTAAAATATGTAGTTTAACTATACCTAAAATTTATCTAAATACATTTTTTGATATTCTTATAATAACGCATATATCGGGTTTTCTCACACTTATACCGCACCCTGTATAATGCATAACTGTAAGTCAATTGTATTTAGTACCATATGCTAAATAAAAATAAAGTTTCAAAGTTTCAAAGTTATTACAAACCAACATTTTATGAAAGAGGAAAGTTTAAGCTTTTTAGCTTGATGTAATAATATACAGGGTGTTTTATTTGAGAAAATCGATAAAAAATAATTTAAAAAAGGGGGATGTTTAAACAAGTCTTTAGGACATCCTGTACAAATAAATCGAAAAATAAACGCACTTCAGGATACAGAAGACCAAGGTTAGATTACGCATAAATTTTTGAGAAAAAAAAGATCAGTGACAGGCTTAAAAAGTATGCTTTGATCAAAAATGTGCCAGGTGCACATTTCTTCGCAAGTTTAGTTGATTTCACTCTTTGGTAAAATTAATTTTTTTATTAATTATCACTTAGCAATGAACATTAACACTCACCCTTGAAAAATTATAGTTTTCAATTGTCTTTTAGCAGTCAATAATTTATCAATTACGAATTAGAAGTGTTTTTTAATTTCCATTAATTGTTACAATTAAATCTGAACGTACCAACTAGCGTGTTTTTGTTTAATTTAAAATTTAAAGATGCTAAAAAATGAAACATCATATATTGATTAATCCCGTCAATGAGGTCATATAGATTCGTTTTTATTGAAAATTGTATTAAGAAGTTTAAAGTTATGAATTATGTAAAAGCAGTTACTAAGTCGATCCTTCGATAATTATAGCCAACATAAGTTGCGAACTTACAGCAGCCGATCTAGAGATTTTTATTTTATGTTGGGTATAATTATTGAAGGATCGATTTATATAACTTTGCTTATTAATAATAATAATAATAATAATAATAATAATAGACATTTATTTCAAACGGGTTAATACTCCAAACTAGAAAAACAAGTACAATACAATACAATAATATACAACATATTAAAATAGAACATAAGACAAAGTTGTAATAGAATTATGAATTCTCACAATGGTTTTTTACAATATCTAACATTAATGGTAAGTTATCTGTCGTAATATCACAATTGGCACATAGCACGTTAAAATTACTACATATGATAATAATAGAGCTGCTCATTAAAACGTTTGTTCTCAAGGGGTTGTATAAAAGAAGAAAGAATTTTGAATATTATATCGCGGTACGTTAATGTTTATTTCCTCAAGTAACTGTGAGCAATTAATTTTTATTTCATTAGGTTGAAAATAAACCTAACACTCAATAAAAATTCTTCTAGTATTTAAAGAAGTCATGTTGAAATTAGAGAGCGGTAGAGTATTGAAAATCGTGCTTTGGATATGATGCTGAAGAAATATAAACAAGATATTTTAGGAATCTTTTTGTAATGATTCTAGGTTATTGATATGGGTTTTATAAATTGGATACTAAATTAGGGATCCGTATTCCACTATCGGCAAAACAAATGCATAAAACAACACTTTCACGAGTGAATGTTTGTAAACTATTTGCAATTTCTATGAATAACGCCAGGTTCTGTTAGCTTTTAACAAGATATGGTTTAGGTGATCTAAAAATAGTAATTTGCCGTCAAAATTAATTCCAAGGTCTTTAATACTGTGCACACGCTTTAAAGTCAGGTTATCTATAGAATAGTTATAAAGCCGCGGATTATATGTTCTGTGTAGGTTAGAACGGAACATTTACTTACATTCAGATGTAACCTATTATTGATACACCAAGTACTTATTACATCTAAATTACGTTGCAGTTGCAAGCAGTCATTAACTGTCATTTATCTGGCTAAATATCTTTAAATTGTGAGCAAACAATAATTTGTGACATTTAAGGCTATTGGAAGATCATTAATGAAGATTAAAAAAAAGTAGAGATCCTAAGTTTGATTCCTGTGAAATTCCTGAAGTAGAAACAAATGAAGTTGATACAGCACCTTTATGTTCAACACGTAACTCTCGATTGTGTAGGTAGGAGTGAATAACCGGAGTAAAGAATCAGAAAATCCAATACTTTCTAGTTTATCTAACAATAAATAAAAATCAATCTGGTCAAACGCTTTTGATATATCTGAGAAAATTACATCAACCTGTCCTTTCTTATCTAAAGTTTCAGAAATATACTGTGTGATACAGGTTAAAGTTAGTTGTTGTTGATCTTTGTGATACAAACCATGCTGATAGTCAGATATCACTGGGAGAATACTGATATACAGTGTGTTCAATATAAGGATGAACAGCATGGGGATCTTGAAACCGTGAGATACAGAGTCGGTTAAATTTGGAAACATTTTGCTGATGAAAAAGTTGCTGAGTTCGGCTTACTCCCGAGATTGTGCAATTTTGTTTTCATTATATTTGAGTTATCCGAAAAGTTACCAAAAACTGAATTCACTTTGTCATTGCCACTATTTCTGTTCTACAAGATGGCGTTTACGAATTTTTACTACAACGTTTCGTTTCGAAGAAACCATCATCAACTTTAATTTTTTTAAGGAACTCAAAAGTACACTCCGTATAAGAAAGAATTTTTCCTTACAAATTCAACAATGTATGGTTATTTGTGATTTTATTAAGAAAAAATAACGTTTTAGTAAATTTCTAATCGTTTTGGTCTAGTGTGCGCTGAATGAAACCATGGCAGCGAAAAAATAAAGTCTATTGTTAGTTCTGACAGAATCGATTTGATTGACATAGTAGTATCAGTTTAGCAACGTCATTCAGTGTAGGTCATATTTTACAATGGAACAAGTAAATTTCAAATCTTTTTGATGTAGTGTGCGTTGAAATAAATGCGGCAAACAGAAAATATTGCTGCGCTCGAATGTTTTTGGTGGTACAGTACGGGGTGCTTGAATGAACCGTATTCTTTTAAATTGAACACCAAACGCCTAAATATGGATTTTCCTGGTTGCCGCCGTCCCGGGTACTTTCTCCGGCATGTAATGTAGTAGGACAGCATATCAAATTTCTCTTCATTTGAAATCATTACTTACTCCATTGTAAAATATGACCTACACTGAAAAACGTTGATAAACTGATTCTACTTTATCATTCAAATAGACAGAATTAACAATGAAAGAAATAGAGTCGATTGTTAATTCGACTTTATTTTTTCGTTGCCATGATTTCATTCAACGCACACTAGACCAAAAAGAATATTAATTTACTAAAACGTTATTTTTCTCAAAAAATTACGAATAACCATATCGTTAAATTTGTAATAAAAATGCGTTCTTATACGGATGTACTTTTTAAGTGCCATAAGAAAAATAAAGACGATGATTTCTTAAAACGAAACGTTGTAGTGAAAATTTGTAAATAGCATCTTGTAGAGCAGAAAGAGAGCAATGACAAACTGCATTCAGTTTTTGGTAACTTTTCGGATAACTTCAGAATATAATAAAAACGAAATGCACAATTTTGATTTTTTCGAATATCTCTGGCAGTAAACTCAACTCAGCAAGTTTCTCAACAACAACATGTTAACCCCTCGAGTGGGCTACTTTTTCCAAATTTAACCGACTCTGTATCCCTCACGGTTTCCGAGATCCCCATGCTGTTCATCCTTATCTTGGACATACTGTATAATCATTTCGAATACCTTATTAAAATTGCACAGTATAGATATTGGCCGATAATTGCTGATAAATGTAGGGTCTCCACTTTATGTATAAGAGAAATACGTGCATGTTTCCAGATAGTAGAGAATTTACTAGTTTTTAGTATTAAGTTAAACAAGAAATGTAATGGATTTATAAAGATAGGAAAACAATCTTGAATTAAAATAAGATCGACTTTAGCAGTACTTTTGTTTCTTATTAAATTTTTTAATAACAGCCGTAATGTCACTTTCAGTAATTGTGTTACAATTTATAATTGGTAAGTTGTTATAAGTCGTTGAATGAGAAGGTCTAACCAAATCAGTTGGTAGATAAACAGTGGCAAAGTAATCCTTAAATGCATGTACTACGCTATAGGCAGAAATCTAGTTTGTCGTTTTCTAGTATTAATAAATGCCCAAAAATTGCTAGGCTCGGATTGATATTTTGTGGCTTAATAAAAGCTCGTAGTTCTTTAAATTGGGTATAGTAAAAGTCGGAGTCACATTTTTTGTATATGTCATGAATCTTGTTTTTTTTTATTTATTAATTTTTTTTATTTGGGGTGCAGGCCTATCGCATTAGGCACAAGTAATTCCTGTCACGGTCAACCTTGATTGTGGTAACGCCATTTTGGCTTTCTTCTCTAATCAAGGCCTCGAAGGATGGACACGCACCGTATAGATTTATATATTTTCTTAATAATTGTTTTTGTGTTTTCACAATTTCTTTTCTTTTGTTTTTTCCCAATACATAAAACAGTCAAAAACAAATACCTACATAACTAACTTAGAACTATTGAACATTTTTCTGACAAAATCACATTAACAAACACGATAAACATAAACATTAACTAAACTTATACCTAGAAGAACAAAATTTGTTTAGTTGCCCTTATTTGCAAATTGAAAATAAAAATAAAAGTGGCAACAGCGCTTTTTGAATTAATAGAATTAATATATGTCGGATATTTATTTATCTTCGGTATTGTGTATGAGATTACAGGCTTTAGCGGAATGGTGATGTTTGTAGTTTGGTAAGTATTTCTTAATGATTTAATACAGTTTCTTTGTAGGTGGTAAGAATATATCCTTCTGTCGTTTGCGTTACCGTCACCTATGTCAAGAGTTTCGTTTTATACCGTTTTCTTGTAGTTTGTACGTATTTTTCAATCAAACAATTGATTAATTTTGTTTATTTTCTAGAATTTTTTGGTGGTGTCTTTGAGCGTTGCTAAAATTACTGTCTTCTTTGTTGGGTAAGTACTAATTAAACTGATTAATGCATCCTTTTGTTTTAGTTGCCACTGGTGGTGAATATCCTACATCTACATGTGGCAGTATAACTAAATACATAATGTATATTTATTATTTTGACTGCTGATGTTTTCCTTTAATGTGCAGCATGGTTTAGCGTTTGTTTGTGTTGCCCTAATTGTAGGCGTAGATCTCTTATTCTTTAAGTTCCATAAGCACCCGCGTTTAACGTGAGATTTTACCATAGTAGGTTCATAAATAAGAACTCCTTATGTGATCCATTAATGTTACTCCCTTCACCCTTCTTAAGTACTTCATTTCTGCAGCCTGTATTCTACTTTCCAATGTTTTGTTTAAGGTCCATGTTTCAGATTCAAATGTCAAAATGGGTCTATATATGGTTTTGTATATTTTAATTTATTGTTATTATTGATACTTCCCGTTTATTTATAAATTTATTCTTCATACTGTAGAATATCTTATTAGCTTTTCTATTTTCCAATTTATGTCTGTATCTTGTCTTCCGGTCTCATCTATTATTACTCCCAGGTATTGGAATTGTTGGACTTGTTCTATTGGTTTCTCCTTCTACATTTATATTATTCATAAATGGTTCCTTTGTTATTGAAACTACCTTTGTTTTTGTATTCAACTTCATCCCATCTTACTGTTGCATTGTTTAATAATATCATCCATAAAAATATTAAATAGTATAGGACTCATTACACCCCCTTGTCTTAAACCACCTGATGTTTTAAAGCTTTCTGATCTTTTGTTTTTTGTGTATTATGAAATTTTCGTTGTTATTGTAGAGGCATTTTCTAGCTTCAATCAATTTTTTCTGAACCCCTTTTCTGTTTAAAGAATTCCAAATACTATCTCTATGTATCCTGTCGAATGCTTTGTCAAGATGTATAAAGGCCAACAGAGCTTTTTATTGTACTCGGTAGTTCGATTTACTACCTATTTAATAGTAAAAAACATGATCCTGAACGCTGCGATCTATTCGGAATCTACTTTGGGATAGTTTTAATGTTTTATCTTTTATTGTTCTAAGCCTGTTTTCTAGGACTTGTTCGTATATTTTCAAGGGTACACATAATAAGGTGATACCCTGTAATTAGCACAACCAGTCTGTCTCCTTTTTTATAGATTGGAACAATTACTCTTATTTCCCAGTCTCTCGGTGTAGTGTTTTCTTTAAGTATCTTATTGTAAACTTTTAATAGTAGTCTTTCTCTATCGGGTCCCATATGTTTGATAATTTCTGGTTTTATTGTATGATTTCCCATTTTTAATGTTTTTTATAGCATCTTTCATTTCTTCAAGTGTTATTCCTTCTATTGTTTCTTCTGTATTTGTTCGTCGGATTATAGGGATTAGTATTGCCAATATCGATTTCTTTCTGTTCTGGCTTTGGACATAATAATTCTTTAAAGTATTCTCTCCATCTTTCTAGTATTGCTTTAACTTCTTTAAAGTATAATGCCTTCTTTATTTTAAAATTTATGTGGTGCTGTGCTTTGCCCTTTCATAATGATTTTAATACTTTATAGAATAATTTTTGATTTCCAAGTGCTGCTTCTCTCTATTTTTCACCAAACGCTTTAAAGGAATCTTGTTTGGCTTTTAATATTAAATTTTTGACGATAGTCCTTCGGTTTTATACTCGTTGTATGTATTATCATTTTATTATTTAGATACTCTTTCCATAAAATACGATGTATAAATAGAATTAAATATTACTCCTCAAGAACCCCCAGAGCAACCTCCACGAGCAAGTACTCTTTTTCTTTAGTGGTAAGAATTTTTCAACTGTCCTTTTACTTCTTCCCAACTATTTTTCTTTGTCTAAAATGTATTGTATTATATTTTCCGTAGTTCTTGTTGTAAAAGATTTTACGAACATTTGTCCATCGGGGGCAATCGAAAAACGTATTTTCTGCATCATCTTCACACCCACAATAAGCGCAGAGTGAGTCATTCTTTTTTTTATGGTACACAAGTATTTTCCAAAACAACCGTGTCTCGTTAGAAATTGAGTGAGATGAAACGAAAGCTCTCCATGTTTTTTTGGAACCATGGGATGATATTGCTGATTAATTTGTAGGTCCATTTTGCTTTTGTGCATCTCTCCCAGTTTTCTTGCCATTTAATTATTGTACGTGTGCACTCTTTTTTCTACTTGCAAGTTTTGATGTTTGCTCTTTGTTTGAATAGTTTGCATATAGAATAGTATAATCGGTTCTTTTAAAATCATATGTTTTTTTCTTCTCAGTGAAAGTAAATTTTGGGGGAGATTTTGGTATATCAATAGTGATACAAAGTGCTGGATGATATTTATCCTCAGTAATCATTGCAAAAAAGTCTCTAGCAACTTGACAATGAACAACTAAGTCTAAAGTTCTATTCATCGTATTGACTTATTATATTGATTAAGGTCTAAAAAAGTACAATAGTTTTTAAGGACCGTAGATGAATTATCTGAAAATTGATTACTAAAGACAGGTATGTTAAAATCACCTAAAATAATAATTTTGTTGTCAATAACAAAATCAAGAGCACTAAACAATTCTAAAAAGTTTCTAAAAAGAATCCGGGTAGCGCTGGCGGTATGTAAACAACAAATATACTGATTGTTAGACAGTTTAACAAAATCTGACACCGATAATATCAATCGTCGGAACACATTGATAATGTGACCTATTGTTTTGCACGTAACTATTATTTACTGGTAATAAGACGCCACCACCTCTATTAACACTACACGAGTCGAAATTTCTGTCTTTTCTAAATACAGAATAGTTTGAAGGAAAAAGTTCGGCATCAGACACACAGTTATTCAACCAGGTTTCTGTAAAGCAGATAAGAGAGTACGTTATGGAGCAAGCACCGTTAAAAACTTGATATACTTTAGTATTTTTTTTCTTTAACATTCTGATAGTATATTTCCATAGGTTTGTATTGATAAGATAGCAGATTATTACGAATTGACGAAGCATTAAAAACTAAATTCGTATTGTTTACAGTACGACAAGATAACTGTGGTTGTTATAATGAAAGAGATAAAGTGTCATGTTTCAATTTAGTTACGTTTTCTTTGTAAACATGGCAGTTGGAGTGATCCCAGACAGCATGATTCACCGGAATACTTTGGTTCGTTCTTAAGTTGATGTTAGCGCAGTTGGTACAGCACAATTCTTTTGAGGTGCATGGTCTTTAGCGCAAAGAGGACATCTAATGGTATTTTTACAAATTTTAGACGAGTAATGGTAGCCGTTGCAATTAAAGCACCTTAGTACGTCGATGACATCATACACCTTGCATAAATCGAGACCAATTAAAACACGATCAGCTTCCATTAATTTGTGATAAGTAAGAAGATCTACTTGAAAAAATGATTAAAAGATATCTGACTTTTTTCTTGTTGCACCATGCTTTAGTAATTTGCAAGAGGACTCGTTAATTATTAAGTTAGCGTTTTGTTTAAATAAATATCGACATAATTGGAAATCGTCCATGTCTTGTAAAATGCCAACTCGAGGCAGAGATTTAGTAATTTTTATTCGTAGTTGTTTTTAAGATTTTCTTCAGCTACTGTTTTAAATTTTTCAGCGTTCTCTTAATCTAACAGATTAAGCATAATGCCTCCTTTCTTTATAGATTTAACATTCTTGATGCAAATATCAAATGCCCCGGATTAATATTTTTAAGGACATCTTGTATAGTAGCAAATAGGCTTTGAGTTTGATTTTTTGGTTAAACAATAACATTTATTTTGGTAGAAGAAGCAGTTTTTTCCGCGCAAGTAGGAACGTTTATACCGGATGAAGGGGTGCAAGGTTTGTTATATTATCAACAACTTTTTTAGACATACTCTCTAATAACATTGTTTTTAAGCTCCTCGATTCTGTTACTAATTTCAGTTGTTAGATCAGACATTTTTGTTTAGTAACTCCATTAGGTCAGAATGGAGAGATGTAATGGTAGTAGATATATTACTGCATTCTTTACATTTCCATGCCAAACCGCTACTTGATTTCAGCAGAGGTGATAAATAAATAGATAATTTCACACATAAGAAGTGATAAGAGTTTTTACAGGAGCCACTGCATGACAAGCCTAGAGACTTAGAAGAAAAATGTTCATTACAAACAACGCAAGATGGTGGCACGGTAGATTATATTTTGCTTCTAAGATAAATCAACAATAACACAATGACTATCAAAAATAACTAACTTTTACATACATGTCGACATTTTATTTAATGCGAATCATTTGCGTACGTGATCGCTAATACGAGTCGACACTAGATGTCACAAAACTTATAGTTTGAATATGATGTACCCTCCAGTAGGAAACTTACAGTTGAGTTCTCTCACTTCTGAAGAGTCCCAAAAAGACGAAACAGCTGTCGAGTGATTCTTAGTGTTTGTTTGCTAATGTACAACCTCTTGTGAACTTATAGCAGGCAATTCGAGATCTTTATTTTTGCTAACGCTTATGTTGGTTATAACTATCGAAGGATGCTTTTACAAACCTGTCGACAAAGTTGTTTAATGCAAACCATTTGCGTACGTGATCGCTAACACGAGTCGGCACTAGATGTCGCAAGTTTGTTTATGAATTATATTTTCTTAGATAAATATCTGTTCGTTAAGATATCTCAAAAGTGTAGTTTATTTTAAATAAATGATAGGCTTTTAATTAATTATTAAAGCTTGTTTAATTTAGAAAAAGTTTTTTAGAATTTTTAATTAAACGTTGTAATACCCATGTAAATAATACTATTCAATGTTGAAAAGTCGATGTTTTCAAGGTGGTAAATATATTAAACAAAGACTGTGTTTACTTAATAATACAATATCTATGACAGAAGTTAAAATCAATGTCAGTACAATTAGAATTAAAAAATAAATAAAACATGGGTTTCTGCATTGTAAGTTGCATATAAAATGTTCAATATAATTATGTATTAAATTTAAGCAGGGTTTTTATAGTATTAACTCAGAACAAAAAATAAATAATAAAAATAAATAAGTAATTCTTCCCTTGTTTTTGTGTTTCATTTCCATTTAGAACGTTTATAACACCTGCTAAAATTCTAATCTATGTTCTACATAATTCTAGTAATCTAAGGAAGTTCTAACCAACCGTTAGAAATTTAGGGTATGTATATCATCCGCTAAATCTCACTACTTCGTCATATTAAAATACAAGGAAGCATCAGAGACTTGAATCTTCACAAGTAGTTTAATTAATTTAATCAACTGCTTTTCATTAATAAATATATGATGGGTGCTGAGGTGTGGTACAACACAACGTAGGCAAGTGACAACGATAAGAAATCACTGACGTGGCTGAAATTTAAGCAAGTATCTGAAAGTTTTGTATGACGAAATTCGATTAAGATGATGCTAGGGATTTTCTGAAAAACTCTTTTCAGAATAATCAACTGCAGTTAAACGTTTTCACATGATCAAAAGTATTTGCGTTTTCGAATTTTCGACTAAAGCAAATAGAAAAATAAGTTATTCCGAACAATACGTTGTAGCATAAAGAGTTTGAGTTTAAACAAAAACCGTTTAAAATCAATTTATGTAAAAAGACTTTTTGTTTAAAGACGCTTGCACTTAATATCATTAAAAATGTAAAGTAAATCTTTACAAACTAAATTACTTTCCGCACAAAGTACTTTTTCTAGCCTTACTTAATGAGAGACATTGATTTGTGGAAAATATCGCGCTTTCTACTAAAATCAAGAATTAATGAACATAATTTTGATATATTTTGTAAATGTAATTGTTTAATAATATAAGAATACAATAATATCACGATAATTATGTGATTGGTTGTAATGTAAAGTTTTATGTAGTAAAAGCATGGTTTTCATATTTTTTATACCAAAATTTTACTATATTTTATATAACACAATTTTTTATGCCTTTAAAAACACTTTCATAAGAAATTCTTTGCGTAGGTTTATATGAAAACATTTAAGTTGTGAGTTCTAAAACGCCGCTATGCTTGTCAGAAAATGTTTACAATAATAATGCAAATACCTCAAGACTAATACAAAATGTAAATTTGTTATCGCTTCCACAAGGTTTACCTTTTATATTTCGTACAGGATTTTGATAAATATTCATACACGAGCAGAGGTAACAAATAGTAGGTATACAAAATCTTATCTGTTTAATAACACTAAAATAATGTTTTATGCACAACTAAGAAGAACTTGAGAATAAATAAGGAGACACTACAAATAATAATTTCTTTCAATATACAGTGTGTCCCAAGCAAAAGTAACTACATTGGTATTTTGAAAACGGCATAAGATACAATGTTGGATAAATGGAAAAAGTGCTTCGCTCGTCCCGCAATTATGACATTCGTTACAAACAATCCTGCTTTTTGTCACTGATTACACAAATAGCTATTTAAACTTGTATAATAGGCTTTGAATGATAAAAAATGTAAAAATATTTTTAAAAACAGTTTTCACTTAGTGACCTGTAAAATAAATTAAATTATTTATTTGCTTTTGTTTTTTATGGTCTACATTTTAAAATCCGGACATTGCTACATGTACAGAATGGCCAACTAAGAATGTGAGTACTGTATCTGGGAAAGTATCCATCGTAGAGGCTTTGTGACAAAATAATTATTACTAAAACGCCAAAAAAAAACTTAAAAATTATTTTTAAGATTCTGAAATGACCGCTAGAGAGTGTAACTGCAATTTATATTTAAACAAGTGTTGTTTCTGTAAATTCCGCTATATTAACATAACAAAAAAATATCTTTAAAGTCGAAAATAATCTGAACCTTTTTGCTGTAGCTCTAAAAATAAAGTGCAGGGTTTCCGTAAAATACACCCTGTATCTTCAAAACGGCTTAACCGATTTTAACAAATCTGGGCTAGATATTCTTGAGCTACAAATGTTATAAAATTTTAAGTTTTGTTAGTTTCACATGTCGCCTCTAGAGGTCTTTTTGTCGACATTTCGTCATTTCAAAAAATTAAATGCATTAGTACAATTTTTTTTAATGAAAAAGTAGCTAAATGATAGCTAAACAAGCTCGCGAGAACTGCATCTTGATATCGTGTTCCTAACTTAAAATTTAGGCTAACAAAAATCTTATTCGAAAATCTTTTTATTTTTTAAAGTAACTTTCCTAGAATTATTTTTTATTCCATCAGAATGAAATCACCCTCTTTCAAAATATAATAAAACGCATATTTTTTGTTTAATTGCATATGAAATAAAGACAAATACCTAATTAAAACATAAATAATCCGTAAATTGTTAATAGTTGTCAATAGTTTTGCGTTATTTTGAGCAATTTTTGTGCTTACAAAATGCAAACGATAAAGCTCTTGTTTGCAGGTTATTTTAAATGTCTTCAAAATACCGCATTAATAAAAATGTTTACGCAGCTCGATATCCTAATTGGCGTCCTTGCGATGTGAGTTTTTCCCCGATTAGTGGCGAGCTTACGAGCCAATGGTAGTTTTCGACCTACATTTCAAAACAAAGATTTGGAAGAACACAAGAAAATATTAACCGCGTACTGGGATATATCGATAAAATCTTTATGGTAGCCACAAGAGCATTATCTCTTGAGTTGGGAATATTACGAACAACGGTTCAAAATATTTTGAAGGACCATAGATAAGTTCTAATGGCAAATCAAAATATAGAATTCACCGTTATCATGTCGTTTTGCATCAGGTCTTGAAAGAAGAAGACTTTGATCGGAGATTGGACCATTGCAGTAGGATAAACGAAAATTGAGAATTTTTATTTCAAATTCTTTGGGCCGATGAAGCCACCTTTAAAAGTGACGGAAGATCAATCTGCACAATATACATTAATGAGCTACAGAAAATTTGCATTGGTTGCCTGAAGTTCAGCACAAGGACGTTGGAGTGCAAATGTGTCGTTTGGCATACTGGAAAGCAGAATTATTGGGCCATATTCAAGCAATTCCTAAATAGCAATGTCTTTTTTGACTTTTAGCTAATCAATTACCTTTGTTGTTGGAAGGTGTGCTACTGAAAACACGGCAAAATTTGTTTAGCAGTTGGATGGTTCCCAGCATATTTTGCTATTATTGTGAGAGCATATTATTGCAGTATTTCAAGAGCGGTGAGTTAAAAGAAGAAGCCTGTTTCAATGGCTCCCGCAATTACCAGACTTAACTATAAATATTACAACATTTATAGTCTAAGAATATCTCTTTTCAACTATCCCAAGTGTGTTAAAATCGGCTCAGCCGTTCCGAAGATACAAGGAAACTTTTTGAATACCGCCCATCACTTAATTTCTCTAAGATACAGCAAAAATTGTCAAACAAAAAGGTTCAGATTATCCTCGACTTTAAAGATTAGGTATTTTTGTTAGGTTAGTATAGTGGAGCTCACAGAAACATCACATTTTTAGGTTCAAGATTGCAGTTACGACCTGTAGCGGCAATTAAAAACTTAAAAATATTTTCCATGTTTTTCTATTGGCCATTTTAATAATAACTTTTTTGACGCAAGCTTCTACAAAGGTTAGATTCCTAGATTCAATACCTCGCATTCTTTGTTGGCCACCCTGTAGT
This sequence comes from Abscondita cerata, assembly GCA_030710515.1. NCBI lineage: Eukaryota > Metazoa > Arthropoda > Insecta > Coleoptera > Lampyridae > Abscondita > Abscondita cerata. The sequence goes on from JALBCR010000265.1 coordinate 49,594, forward strand.
AAGTACATAAAAAGATTCTGTGGAAGACGTTTATTAACAAGTTGAAATAAGTTTTGTGACTTCCAAGAGGGGTAGCAAGAAGTTTGTCTGCCAAGATAATTTTGTTTTTTTAAGACAGCAGCCAACGAGGAAGATTTTATATGGGTGTGTAAACAAAAAAAAATACAAAAGTCTGGACTATAGGTAAATTGCTATACTGGGAAATTTTGCACCAAATTGGTCACCAGTGTATTTTCGATTTAAATTTTTTTTCTATTTGAGACTAGTTTCTTAGATTTCTTTAATTATTTTTGTTCAAGAGATAATTACATTACTCGTTAAAGGAAAATTAACAAATAAATAGGACAGGCAATGTTCTTTTTAGAACTTTTGATGTATTGATGGAAGAGGAAGATTATCCGCCGGAATTTTTAATTATAACTATATCAATAGAAGAATTTCTTTTGATTTGTATTTTTTAACTTTTAATTTCGTTGGATTCATAGTCCGCATAATTGTGTACGATGAGTAACTAGAAATCAATCTTTATTCTGTCAATAAGGTTAACTTGGGTTTAGTTAAATTTAGGTTGCATGGAGCAAGAAATGGATACACTGAAGTAAAAATAAACTAGCGCAAATTTGATACAGTGTTATTTATTAATCCACCATTGTACACAGTTTCGTTAACACATGGTACAGGGTAATACTGTGTATCATTACATTACACTTTACTTCAGAACATTTATAGTTTATGATTTGTACCATACGTATAAATAAATAAATCAAAAAGATGCAACTTAGTTTTTTGATAAATTGTCATAAAGGCCTACGATGTAAATAACAGCACATTTCGTAGTGGTAATAGAAGGATCGCCTTTGTTTTGGGAGTGTGACAATAACTATAGTATATTTTGAATGTATAATCCAAGATTTTCATACAGAAAGGGGTGAAAGGTGTGGTGCGAAATGTGTGCGGGGGCGAAAAGAGTGAATGCAAAACGTGTGAAAGCAGAAACGTGTGGGGGTTAACAGCTGGGGATGAAATGTCCTAAAAGCCTACATTTTTGTATGTAATTGGTAATATTTTTTTCCTTTAGTAGATTTTCTACTTAGTTGTTTTAGTAAGACTCCTTTTAGGTGAAGGAAAGAACAATAAAACAACTGCGTTTAAATTCTGTATTTTTTTGTTTTTTTAAATTTAAACATTGTCGTTTTGTTTCTATTTAGTAAGCAAAATAATTTCGTATTGAAGTTTTCCTAATTACTAGAAAACTTTTCCAATGAAAAGATTTTCAAATTGGGAAATAGTTCAAGCTATGTACTTTCAGAAAAGCGGCAACCAGTTTTATGGATCATTCAAATGCTTAGAAAAATTATTGTTTCTTTAAAAGTATTCAAAATAGAGTGTTTAATGAAAATATTAAAAAGCTTGTTATCGACAATCCTAATACCTCCCTTGGTTAACTGGAAAATAATGTTAAAATGTTTAAATTAACTGTTTAGAAGATTGTCCATATGCAAAACAATTAGTCAATGACTCCGAGGTGGTGAATATTAATACAAAAATGAAAATCCTCAATTTTTGATAAAAGTTCTGTTATCTGATGAAAGTAGGTTTACAATTCAGGCACGACATGTATTGAGTCGATCAAAATCAGTTATTTATTAAGAGAAGTCGAGTTTTAATTTATGGGTACCTACGAGTAACAAAAATATTTTTACACCAAGATGAACTGATTACCATGAAAATAACTAGATCCAAAATCAAAGTTTGCCGGATCTTATGCCTCTTGATTTTGTATTTGCAAATACTTGAAGAATAAAGTTTATTCTAATACTCATAAAATGGTAGAAGAACTTAAGACAACCGTTGTTCAAAGCATTGAACAAATACGTATAAACAATAACGTACAAATTCAATATGGCGACCATAAGAAATAACATATTTGGTTTTGGTTGCAAAATCTACAAAACCCAGAAATTTGATTAAACTACAAATTTTTTTTAAAGATCGCGGCGATATTGCAGTTTTTCTAAAAATACAATTTTTGGTTGTTCTCCAACAATTTGAAAACCTATATAGATACTTTTAATTTTGATACAGTATCTGCTTGAATGTAACTTTTTCCTCATTTAACCCAAATTGTATCTCTTACCGTTTTTGAATCCCCATGTACTTACTTTTATCTTGGACACCAATATACAGGGTACGCCACTTGCATCAACCTGTTGTACTGACGTTCATGACCTCACAAATGAATTTTTTTATATAATTTGTTAGTGTTTAGTTTGTGATTGTTTGTGTTCCAATAAAATCAATTGCGACCCGCACATGTTTTTGACACAACGACTCTTTCCTGGAACCCATCGTTGGATGCACAAACAAAACCCTTGGTATGATTTGTTAGTGCTTTGTTTGAGCGTGTTTATGTTTAATAAAATCGATTATCACCCTACAGGCACAGACGAAATTTTTGGTATCAAAGCTCCTGCAATAATAAATTGTTCATACATTGCTAATACCTCTTTTATAGTACCATATAAGTTACACATTTAATTTTATAACACATTCGTTTTAGGAATGATATAAGAATCTGATTTTATTAAAAAACAAACTAGAACAAACAAATAAGCACCAACAAATCATATTAAAAATTTCGTTTGTGCTTTCCAACGAAGTGTGAAGTTAGCAGGTTTCTAAAAGTGCTATGTTCTCAATTGATTTAATTAAAAACACAAACAACTACAAACAAAGCGTTAACCAGTCATATCAAAAATTTTGTTCGTGCTTCCTACAATGCATTAAATTAGCGGGCTCCTAGGAAGGGCATTTTGCTAACTAATCATACAAAAAATTTCACGTACTACGTAATATTTTAAATTTGAGCTTCATTTTAATTTACTCCCTGTAAGTACTACGTGTACAAACGCTACTAGACTTTAATCAACATTCAAATCTAGCTATACTTTGTTTCGAACATTTTAACAAGGACGAAACCGCAATATTGTTTTTGGATTTTTGTTCAGATACTAATAGAAGAATATCTCTATGAAACCTTACTTACCGACCACCCTGAGTAAATATCAGAATACAGTATGCCATAATTGTCAATTTTGTCAAATAGCAATACTTTTAATATTACAATCAATTCAATTAAATTGCTTAAACACCACAAAATAAAAATAATACAAATCCCATCAATGTTAATAAAGCAAATAAGAAAATATTTTTTAATAATAAGAACAAAATGAAAAACTATTTAATAAACTAATATTAAACGCACAAAATGATTCTCATTTAAGTGTAAATATTTAAATACTCTGGTTGTGCTACTTGTTCCTAGCAGAACTTAGTTTTGTCTAGTTCACCAAATGTCCTTCTAAATCAGATTTCTAACTTTGTTTATAGTCGTTTCATACACTTTGATTTTGTCTTTCCCCCAAAAAAAAAAAATGAAGCGGCGTGAGATCTGGACTTGTAGCTGGTTCCACCAAGTGCCGCTTAGTGCAATCTAGCTATCTTCAAAAATTGGTTACTATCGTCCGAAGTATTTCCACAGAGAGATTAAGCTTTTTTATTGGAATTGTTGCTTGTGATGAAATTTTATTTTAAAATAAAAAACACTACTATTCAAATTTAACGCAATAATAAAAAAGCTAATAAACAAACATTGTCAAAATCTAAAATCACAATACATACAGCCTATCCGCGTAGTACATGGAACCTTTGATATTGCTTTTAAAAAGTAGATTTTTTTTTAAATTAGTTTTGACCATTTTTTTAGATTCCTCAGCGGCTACAATTTAAAAATATTTTTAATTATTAAACGGGAACGCATAATTTTTTTATTTTTTATTCTGAATCTACGTAAAAAACTATAAGGACTTTGTGTATACAAGTCTTACTCAAAAAGTTATACTTTGGAGGATATCGATTTTTTAACAGTTAATTAGGTGAATATCGATATTCAGAAATTTGATGTTTCTTAGGTTAGTACTTGAAGTAACAAATTCTAATTTTTTGTAGTAGTAGTAGGGCGGCCACAGCCCTAACTGTCTATGGTTTAAAGTTGACATAAATTATAAACAGTGTGTGAGAAAAAAATGTCAAACTTTGTAACCAAAAATGATGAATAACTTTAATAAAATTAAATGCAACACCCTGTATATTTTTTTCCAAATTGATGTAGAATTAAATTTTCTACAACTTTGCTATAGGTACATATATGATTCCTTTAGCTCCTAATATAGGCATAAAAACAGGTAGTACATGAGAATTGAAGTTTCCACGACCGGAGTCATTATTGAAACAAAATCGTTTTCCGGAATTGGACCGCCGAAAACGAAACAGACCGTTTTTTCAGCTATATTAACATTTAAAAAAACAACCCTAGATACGTCAATGTTTGTTTGGAGGGCGGACATCTTCCAAAGACAAAATTGACTACAAAATCTCCATAGAGTGGCCCCGGCAGCCCCCATGTCGAAAATCTTAAATAGCATGATGGGTCGACAGATACCTCATATGAAAGCCCATTCAATTTTCTATACAACTATACGCATCTTGTTTCAATTAGGGGGCCCAAGGGCTCCCGACAGCCTTAATTTTATTTGCCCCTGTTAGCATCTACAAAGTTATTTCATCTATTCGAGAAGTCCATTTCAGACTTGAATTGATCTTACCAACTAGTTTAGCATTTTTTGCATTTTCTATTGTTTTCTAGGAAAAAGGGGTCCTCAGAGTCCCTTAAACCTCCTTCTCGGAATAAAATGTATTTGTATGAATTGAGAATTAGAATAACTGTCATATGAGATGCCACTTGACCAGCCTTGTAAATTGAGATTTTTGAGATGGAGGCTGCCGGGGCTGCCTGTTCATTTTTTAGGCTAAATTTGATCGTTAATGAATGTTTTTGTAAACATGAATTAGCATTCTCGACCATATCGCAGCGTTTTCTAACTTTTTTTATATTCAAAAAATAGGGCTGTAGGGGGGCCTTTGGGTCCCTCTGACCAAATAAGAAACATATAGCTGTATATAAAATTGAAAGGGCTTTCATATGAAATACTTGTCGACCCATCTTGCCATTTAATATTTTTGACATAGGAGTCACTTTGTTGATATTACGTGGTCAACTTTGTCTTTGGAAGATGTCCCTCACCAAACAAAAATTGACGTATCGAGCTGTTTTATTTGAAAGTATAAGATAGCTTCAAAAACAGTCTCTTTCGTTTTTGGTAGACAACCCTGTATGTCATACAGATTTATTTACAACAAATTACCCATTCCTTATTATTGTTACTCTCCGTTTACAGGGCGCAACAAAACTATGATGTATTTTTAACGTAACACCCTGTATATTGTTTTTAACTTTTGAAAAGATCTTTTTTTTGATTTAAAAATATATCATATATTGCCTTTATCTTGAGCCGTTATTGAGTTATTAATCGTAAATGTCACAGTTACTTAATACGGAATCGTTAACATTGTCAAAGTAAATGTCCAAAGTTGTGTTCGTAATTGACATTTCATGAATTAAATTATTAAAAAACGTTTCTAGTAAAGCAGTAAAACTTCCTATATTTTCCTGTTATTATTCAAAATAATAAAAGGTGGGTAATTTATAGTGAATATCCTGTACACAAAAAGCAGCAAAATACAACTTTAGTCATCAGAGAGAATAACTATATACGGAGCTTTCTTAAAATCTAAGCGATATAATCTAGAGAACACTAAAGCATATCTTGGCCAAGATGTACTCAAAATCTTTTGTGCAACCGTTAGAACGAAACTTTTAAAATAACAATCAGTGAAAACAAAACCACGAACGCTGGAAGAAACAATAAAGAGGTATAATTGAAAATTCCAATTTTTGTGATCTTTCTAGGAAATACTGCTAACAATACAAATAACAAGTACAAATCAAAATTAAATATTCTTTCAAACTGGTTTTATAAGCAAAAAGTCATACAAGTAACGTACAGGGTGTCCCTAATAAACTTTACAAAACTCTACCACGTACTTTTCAGACAAAAAACAGTCGATTTAACACAACTTAGCTTAATGAAAAATTTACTTAGTTTCGGTGCAATACGGTCCTGAAGTTGCAATTATGAAATGATTTTTGAACGGCGGTCTCTCGTTCTCCTGATTTGAATCCTTTGAATTATTTCTTATCGGGAGATCTGAAATCGATTGTTTACAAGAAATAAATGAAGAAGTATTGTAGCAACGTATTCAAGGCCCAACAAATAATCTTAGAGGAGATCAGGAAGTTATGCAAAGATTTAATAAATAAATCTTCATATTTGCAAAAAAGTGCTGGAAATTCTGAACACTCTGTAAAGGAGTGTGTCATATTTAAACATACAATACATTAGTCTAATATCCAACTATTTAGACGTAAGAGTAAATTTCTTACGATTTGTTGGATTAGAAGGTATTGCTTTTTTTAATACTCCGTATTTTTAAGAAAAGTCAATGTAACTCAGAACACTCTGTGTTTAGGTATAGGAAACCTTTATGGAAGTATACCTTAAAGTGTTTCACAAAAAAAATAAACTTTGATGCGCCACGCAGTTTTTTGGGACATACTGTATATCTTAAAATTATTTTGAAATGTAAAATTTATTAACCTACAAACAAATAAAATTATAAAATTTGTAAAACTTTTACTGTTTCCCTATAAATCTATATCCTGTTAATAGTGATTCACTCTGTATATATAGTAATAAATTGACGCGAGTAATGATTCATCATATTTAGCTGATTTTTTTGTTTTATTGTGCTATTTTGTAAAACCAATTATTTTATTTTACGAACTGTATCATTATGAAACAATTAAATCAGGTTGTAAATGTTTTAACGATATTGATAAAACATTTGATTTGCATTTTTTTCCAATTTAGGTCTACTTATTTAATTACTGTTTCCATTAAAGTAAAGGAATTTAACAAACTAACAATATTAACATGTACAGCGTTAACAAAAAGTATTGAAATGCTTTAATACATCACGAACGCAAAGTAATTATTAATAAAAGGTAATTCTTAATTTTTTTCGCACCTCTTCAGGTCGTTTCGCTTTTGAAGGTAACGGTGTAAAATTTTGCTCACAAAAATAAAATCAAATGTTGAAAATAATAATTTATTAATACGTAATATAATAAAATCCTTTTTGCTAATTAGGTTATTGTTTGCAATAAGGATCATATTAAATAGGATTTTAGATTACGTTATTTTTATTGATTATAAAGTTTTAATACCTTTCATACGTTTAGTACCTTATATAAGTGTTTAATTGCTACATAATTCTACACTTCGTAAATAAAAAACAATCGGTATTTAAAAAAAAAAACAGTAAAATTATTAATTCTTTTAGTTCTAAAATAATTGGTAGTAGGGACTATATAAGCTGTGATCATTTTATAGTTAGTTAACATCGACTGTTTTCACCAAAGTTAAACATGGACGACTCGTTACCAGAACGTAAGTTTATTAATTTCTTTTATACTTTCAATTATTTTTTGAATTAAACTTTTTTTGTTTTAGATATGATCCTGTGTCCCATAAATCCTCTTCACGTCTTGTTGAAAAAAAAATAAATATAAGCATTTAGAGAAAGCCCACCCTGTTGAGTACCAAAAAATACAGAAGAAGATGATGATCAAACTCTACAAAGAGACAGAAAAATTGGACTACTATCCCGCCACCACCGAAGGTGAATATAACCGTGCAATATTGGAGTGAAGAAGAAGAAGATTCTTCTAGTGTCTCAAACTCTGAAAAAAATACAACCTTCAGTCCCGTAAAAGTGACATCACTATTATATTGTACACACTTTTGTTATTGTTATTATTAAGCAATTATAAAATAAACCCTTTAAATAATATTAATAATAATAATATTTTTTTTATTTTATTTATTTATCCAAAAATTTTTTACAGTTACTAGGTCCTACAAAGTATATGATACTTGTTAGTAGGTGCCGAATTAAAAATTATAAGTATAAGTTATGTACATTTCTTGTTAACGTATTCTAAGGGCGCTACATAGTGGTTAGAGCAATGGTTGTAAAAAGTATAGTAAGTATATACAGTATTTTGCAATAATGCTTATTTACAGTTTTGTTTTTTTTACAAATATTTCTAATATATTTTATAGGTTTGTATAATAACAGACTGTAAAGTGTTTAGACTTACATTTCTTTTGCTAATTTTAAGTTTATGTTTAAATTTATTTATATTTAATTTATCCATTTCTGGAGGCAAATTGTTGAATAATTAGGTATTATACATTTATTTATTTATTTATTTATCTATTTACAGGAAACCCCATATTAAACAAATACAAAAGGTACAATCTGAAATTAATTAACTTTAGAAAATCCTGATAAAATCTAAAACAATTAAAAAAAAATAAAACATTATTAGAAATTTAGATTTAAAAATGTTGAAAACATAAACTTAAAATATATTATCGATAATTATTACCAACTAGAAACGCCATCCAATAAATATTAGAAGATATTTATACTAAAGTAACCAAAAAAATTAGTTTAAGTAGTAAGCAACATCAATATTTGGCAGTTTCTTAATGAGATATATCTTAGTATTACATTCGTAATCATAGTAACTAACATTTCAGAAAGAATTAGCAGTTTTTATTAATCTTAAAAGAGGAGAATGTAGAAAATAATTAGTTTTACTAAAATTTAAAAAAGAACTGGTTTGTGCTACGTAGATTTTACTAGGAACGTTAAGATAGATTTCCTGTAGAAGAGATGGGCAGTCAATAATACCATTTAGTAATTTATCGAAAAATAATTGCTCTAGTAAAATTCTTTTAGCTTTCAAAGTATTAATATTAAAACTTGTTAACATTTGGAGATAATTTGAGGATGTCTTGTTTTATATGAGAGAAACCTTAAGAAACGATGTTGAATTTTTTCAATTTTACTAATTTGTGTTATCGTATAAGGAGCCCAAACTGTACTGGCATATTCCAAGTGAGGACAAACTAACGAGGAATACAACAATTTGATCACAAACGGATTAGTGAATTGTAAGGAACATCTAATTATAAATCTTAAAACTCTATTTGCTTTGTTATTAATAAAATTTATATGTAAATTAAAATTTAAATTTTGTGAAAATATTACTCCTAGATCTTTTATGTAATTCGTAACTTGCAAGGATTGACTATTGATATTGTAAGAAAACTTAATAGGGTTATTGATAAGATATGGGTTAGAGAAGACATACCAGAGCTAGCAAGAATCTGTCTGAATACAACTTACTTTCTATGGAACGGAGATTTCTACGAACAAAAATCAGGTGCAGCCATGGGATCACCATTATCACCGGTTATTGCGAATATCTTTATGGAAGCATTCGAGCAAGAAGCTATTCAATCCAGCGAAAAGAAACCGAAATGTTGGTTCAGATACGTGGACGATACCTTTGTCATATGACCTCATGGGAAAGAAGTACTTATTGTATTTCTTAACCACCTCAACAGTCAGCACGAAAAGATCAAGTTTACCATGGAGACAGAAGAGAACAAGTTGGCTCATAGGTGTATATCGTAAAAAGACACACACCGACCGATACTTCCATGCCACATCACACCATCATCTACAGCAGAAGCGGTCTCTAATCAAAACTTTATTGCATAGAGCTAACAAGATTCCTGACGAGGTTCGCAAGGCAGAAGAACTTCGACACGTCCAACAAGCCTTAATGAAGAACGGCTATACCAGAAAAGAAGTAAGAGCCGCCTGTAGCAGAAAATCCAAAAAGAGAAGGAACAGGTCACCACCTACGATCGTTTGCCATTCATTGCTGGAATAACTGACAAATTAAGAAAATCATTGGAGAAGAAGAATATCGGTGTCAGGTTTGGAACGGTTAGAAAAATCCAGCAACTACTACCTTCTAATAAAGATAACCTGCCGAAACTCTCAACAAAAGGGGTCTACCAAATTGACTGTTCATGTGGAAAGGTCTACATTGGTCAAACCGGACGCAACATAAAATGTAGATTAAAGAACATCACCGAGACGCCAAGTCCAGAGCGGTAGATAAATCAGCAATCGCAGAACATCTACACAAAAAGGAAAACACATCATCAACTTTGAGGAAGCTAAAGTCTATCCAAGGATAATCAGAGAATCCCAGAAATTATGAAAAATAAAATAACTTCAATCGAGAAGATGGTTACCGATTAAGCAACACGTGGAAACTAACTCTTCACAAAAACAAAGAAAACAAATGTCGCCACAAAATTAGCCAACACCAAACAGAAGATCAACCAACCATCAAAAACCAACCACCCGTCACTGATCGAAATCAACCAATCGTAGCGGAACATAGGTATATAACGAGGAGCAGAAGACAACAACATCAGTCTTTAGAGTAACTTCTGAAGAAGCTAACAGCATGGTTAGCGAAACGTCAAGCAGAGAACGTAGGAAGGAAGGACGAACACGGCTCAACCCGGAAGATCATTAAAACGATGTAAATCTTTTGAGACAGATGACTATCCTCCAAAGATTTAATAAGTTTAAAGATTTTAACATCGTTAGCAAATAGGAAAAAATTTGAATGTCTGAACACTTCTTTAAAATTGTTTAAATAAATTAAAAATAGTAAAGGAGCAACATGCGAACCTTGAGGAACACCGAAAAAAAACCATTACATTGAACTATTTGGACACGATTCAAAAGATAACTTTTTAACCAAGAAAGTAATAATCCAAGAATTCCAATATTTTCTAGCTTAGTAATTAAAATGGAATGACCCTATCAAAAGCTTTGGCAAAATCGGTATAGACAGCGTCCATCTGAGCATTTTGTTCAAAAGGCTGAATAAATAGAATGTTGATACAATAACAAGTTAGTAGTAGTTGAACGTTTTAGAAAGAACCCATGTTGTTCATCAATGATCAAGTGTTTTACTAAAGGAAAAATATTAGAAACAATAATTTTTCAAAGAGTTTAGGAATTTCAGATTTTTTTGTTATATGTCTATAATTCTTAATGTCCGATTTATTTTGTTTTTATAAATAAAAATTACAAAACCAGTTTTCCAAGGGTCAGGGTAAATTCCTGATGACAAAGACATAGAGAAAATAATATGTAACGGATAAACTAATACGTAACCACATTTTTTAAGAGTTCTTTCGCCATACTTGTTAAAATATTCAGGTACATAGAATTTTGTTTCTCTTGTATTATATTTATGCTGTATTACAGTTTTGTATGTATGTAATACATGTAAACCCGATAGGTGTTAGTGTATTATACAGGGCGAATCACCACCAACGGAACGGAGATTTACAGCAAAACAATAAAAAAGTTTTACAAGATTTGTCATTTTAGTAGCTTGCAGGCTGATAAACTTTACATTTTAAAATTACTTTTTACGTCTAAATATTTGGATAAGAGATGCATGTATTCTATGATTAAATAATAAACATCCTTTTACAAGGCGTTCAGAATTTACAGGTTAATTATTAGATCATTCAATACGTAGTATGAGCATTATTTTAAACGGAACACTCCGTATTTTATTAATTCATAACGTTAACAAAAAAGTGCTCTTTTAAATGGTATAAGGGTGTCCTATGCCTAAGTGTTACAGTTTTTGCTCAATTTACAATTTTTTAAATTAATGGTGGCGAGAGATTTTTAAATAAAAAAATGCATACTTAATATATTCAGTTAATGTTATTTTATGACATTGCAGTCTGCTAATAATTGTCTAAACTCTTTAAACGAAAACTTAAATGGTCATCATAATCGTCAAATGCTGATGTAGTCGAATGTGATACAGATGATAGCGGTTTTTCTTAACCATTCTTCTCACACTTGTTTGACTGATTCCTAAATTATCCAAAAAACATGTAGTAGTACTTGTATTAGGGTTTTCAGTGACAGATGTGACACTTTTCATAATCAAAGTAAGTGGCAAAATGGTCCACTTTTTTTAACTACTTACAAAAAAATTGAATTTTTTGACACTTGTAAGTTTGTTTTAACATTTGTTTTAAAAATTGTAACCATGGTAACATCGGTCACACCCGATTAGAATTTGAATTCGAAATAGGTTTAATTCCGTTTTTTAACTTATTTTTATTTAAATATTGTATGTAACATGTAACGAAACATGATTTTTGTAACTCATGGATTATCAAACTGTAATGTCTTAAAACGTTATTAACTAATTAAATTAAGTATGCATTTTTTGTTTTAAAAGCTTTCCCTACCATTAGTTTTAAAGAAATTGTAAATTGCGAAAAAGTGTAACACTTAGGCATAGAACACCATTATATGATTTGAAAGAGAACTTTCTTGTTAATATTATAAAATAATAAAATACAGGGTGTTCCATTTAAAATAAGACTCATATTACATATTGAATGATCCAATTATTAACTTGTAAATTCTGAACACCCTGTAAAGAGATGTTTAATATTTGACCATGGAAAACATTAACCTAATATCTAACTATTTAGACATAAGAGTAAAATTGTTGTGATTTGTTGGATTAGAAGATATTCATTTTTTTAAATACTCCATATTTTAAGAAAAGTAGACAAAACTCAGAACACTCGTGTTTAGGTATAGAAAACCTTTATGAAAGTATACCTTATTTTTACGGGTAATCAAATAAAATACAGGGTGTTCGAAATAATAACACTATTTTGGACTTCTATTGTCTATATTTTTTCAATAGAATAAACACAACGTTTCGATTGCTATTGAACCTGCAATCGTCTTCAGGTGAATACTAACAAACTTAAAGACTACTGTAACTTATATACTTTTACAAAGTTAGTGAAGCGATTAAGCGTACAAAGTTAATGAACGGAGGCGTTACCTTAGACTAAAATCTTAGGCTAATCAGTCAGGGGTCCAATTAAGGGTTTCCACACATTGTTAATCTCTACGCTGCGTTGACTAAAAACATTCTCGTTGTTTTTAATAAACGCTGCTTCTTTAAATTTTCTCTTGTACCATTGCTCTTCTCGGTGTATAATTCTTGCTTCCGACCATTTAATTTTGTGGTGTTTTTTCCAGGAGTGTTGCGCAATGCCGGATTTCAAAGTCTCTCCTCTTTGCGTATGGGTTTTATGTTCCTCCAACCTGGTTTTTAGTTTCCCTACGTATGACTGGCCGCATTCACATGGGACTTCGTAGATGCAATTCTTGGAGTCACGACTGTTGTCTGGTTTAGTTTTGGAGATCATGCTACCAATAGGTCTGGATGATCTGAAGCACTGGAAAAACCGAGATTTAAACCAAAATTATGGCTCAGATATATAAGAACCCAATTCGCATCCAAATGTTAGTATCGGCACATATATAGTTCTAAATACTGTTAGTTTTGTATTTGTTGTCACTTTAGCTTTGTTTATGAAATTGGATTTTAGTGAAGAAAATAATTTAACTGCGTTCTCTATTCTCTTACATACTTCTGTTTTGTTTCTCCCATTGGCGCCTATATATACTCCTAAATATTTAAATGTACTAACTTATTCGATCTTAAGTCTAAGTATTTCTACCACAATTTGCTCTTGTATTTTTCCAATGGCCATCAATTTTGTTTTTGCTGTGTTAACAGTCAGGTTATATTTACTTAATATTTTTGTCCATATATGTCTTGTAGTTGTTTTTTCGGGACCAAATAGTACGAGATTTCTAAATGTTTTAGAAGCTTTTTACATGTTTTTGTTATATCATCCATTATAATATTAAAAAGTATCAGGCTAAGCACAGCACCTTGCTGCAAACCATCTTTTGTGGAGAAATTGTTTGTTACATGACCTCACGTAGTTTATGTTAGTAGAATACAGGTTTCTTATTACATTTATTAATTTCATTTCTATATTCTGTTTTTTCAAGCTTTCCCACAATCTTTTTCTCCGTTTTACGATTCGATCAAAAGCTTCTCTACGTCTAGAAACGCTACATATGTTTTGCAGTTTTGTGTCAAAGTTTTCTCTGTGATCTGTTGTATAGTAAAAATATGGTCTTGTATACTTCGTCTTTTGCAGAACCCACTTTGGGACTCTTCCATTTGGTTTTTAATAGTTGGTGTCAACCTATCTTCTAGTAATATTTCATATATTTTCTGGTTATGTTTAATAGAGTAATACTCCTGTAGTTTTGGCAGTTCAATTTGTCTCCGTGTTTATATATGGGCAAGTTTATTCCTACTCTCCAGTCTGCCGGTACCTGTTCTTCTTGCCATGCTTTTTCAAATATTTGTCTAAGCAGTGATTTTAAGTGATTTTCACGCTTCAAATGCGGGTTTTCAGCAAACCAGAAATAAAAATTTCTTTTGTTGACTAACCTTTTTCTACGAAATTTAGCTTCATCTGACCAAAAGACTTTCCATAGAAAAAAGTGGATCCTCTTGTATTTTGTAAAAGCATTTCTTCGCAATATTCAATTCTCCTTGCATCGTCTCCTGGGTGAAGTACCCTGCACTTTAGTAAATGAGTAGTTGTGAATTTTATGTTTTTTAATATTTCTTAAATAATAGAATATTTTAAGCCCTGATCTTCTGTCGCAGATTGAATTAGATTGCGGGAAAATGCATTGAAATATCCTAATACGTTAATTTCATTATTTTTATCATTTGTTTTTGACGCCTATTAGCAGATATCACCCTTCCATACATTATGAATTTAAATTGATTTCGGTGAAATTTTTTCTAATTTATTGCAGGTAGATGTAAAATTCTATTACATTATCGATGGATATAAAAACAAAATTCAAAATATCTGTGTTTGAATATTGTTGATTTTAAATCTAAAATGATCTAACAATGACAATTATTAATAAGCAGTATTGACAATTACTATTTATTTTGACATATAATGTAAGAATTTTTTTCCAAGGCATGCTTTTAAATTATTTCAAACGAATTCTCAACTTTTACAAAGATCATTAATAAGTCGAAAACGATGACAGATAGGTATAAGAAATGCTATTAATGATTTATTCCTTATTTCATTTTGTATCAAAATCGACAAAAAGTAGAGCATCGTATTTGAAAAAACGAGTTTTTGTGGTTTGAAATTGTCTTGTTTGGAAATTAAATTTTGGACACTCTGTAGAAGCTATATCATTTTGCATAACTGCGAAAAAACAATACTTTTGCTGCGCAACGTCCTAATTTTAGCGCTATATCTGCAAATGTAACGACGGTATATGATGTCAAGCGCGACGTTACAAATATAAAAAAATATCGTAAAATTAAAATAGAACGGCTACAGTTAGGTATAGGGAATGCTGATGAAAATTCATCTAAAATTAACTGCTAAAACCAAAAACCATAAGAAATATATAATCATATTTAAAATAAGAAACTATTTAAAAAAATCGAGTTTTTGTCGTTTGAAATTGTCTTGTTTAGAAATTAAATTTCGGACACCCTGTAAGCTATATCATTTTTGCGTAATTGCGATAAAAAATAATACTTCCGCTGCCCACAGTCCCAATTTTAGCGCTATATCTACAAGTAACGATGGTATATGACATCAAGCGTGACTACAAATGTAAAAAAATATCGCAAAGTTAAAATATCTGAAGAACGGCTACAGTTAGGTATAGGAAATGCTGATAAAAATTTATCTAAAATTAACTGCTAAAACCAAAAAGCTATGAAAAATATGTAATCGTATTTGTCCACTTCCGGTATTTCCGAAAGTGCAGCCATCTTGAAAATATTTTTATTAGAAAGATTACAACGATCTTTGGCCAACAACAAAATTTCAGAGCCATACGATATCCCCATCTCTAGATTTTTCTAATGTAAGTACGGTTCCAAACAATTGCCCTGTATAAAAAAGTTACGATTAAAGCTTAACAAGAAAAGAAAATTATTAAATAATTAAGCAAAGGTTGGTGACTGTAAGTGACTCGGATTTAAACTTTGTTTAATTTTTTAGTCGATATTTTGTCACTAAATATAATTAAACGATTTTTTCTGGCAATTAAATAAATTCATTTTTGGGCTTACACTTAGCACTTTAAAATTTCTATTGCCAAAAGCTATGATCGATAAAGTAGTTCAATCAAAATTAGAACGAAGTTGCAAGACGTGAATAATAAACCCAACCACAGCAAGCCACTTAGAGAAAAAAAAGGATGATTGATAACGTAAAATGGACTGATTGATTGAAATGCAAAATACGAGCGTGTTAAAGATAGGAATGGTGTTTTTAATTCGATAAATAGCAAAAAATATTGAATATTCTTTGTAGCAAAAAAATAATTATAATAATAAAATTTGAAGCGGCATTAAGCTTTAATGCATAAACGAAGCGAGCTTTAAAATTCAAATAATCAAATTTACTTTGACTGAGAAATTTTTATTAGATTCAGATTGAATTGGGGTATGCAAAAGTGCAATTAATTTTTTTTTTGTTTACTTAACGTCGCTGTTCTCGTTTAATCACTTTTAACATGTGCAAATTATTAAATTAATTAATGCTAAGATATGAATCTGTCATGAATGTTAATGAATATAAATTGAAGTTTATATACATGCTATAACACTAAGTAATTAATTATGTTTATTGAAAATAAAACAAATGCGTTTCTGCCAAATACATCTAACATAAACGCATAGGATAGTACCGAATATATGTATAAAAATGTTTGTACTTAGAACTAGTTGCAATATGCAAATCTATAATTCATTGTTCCGTCCTGTAATTGTTATTTTACACGAAAACTTGGGTCGTTTAATTAGTGCCTTTGAATTGTTTAAATCGCACTGCATGCTATTTACTAGTATCATTCTTATACAACTTGTTTTGATATAAACGTAAGGAAACCATAACTGAAAGCATATTATACAAAAAAAAAGTTTATAACCATTTATTTAACATTACCGTTTGATTAATAATCTATCCGAGTAGTTTTATGGTTAGGATAAGTAACGACGAATATACATTTTATTATGTGCATAGTGATGGATTCTAAGTTATTATGTAAGCACGATAAATTGTAACAAACTGCATGTAATTTAAAGCTTTAATATGTGAAATTGTGTTAGGATATATGTGACGACAAGCTGTCACAACACCACAACCATTCATTTTGTCAGTCAGACGCGTACAGAGTATAACTATGCAATCCATTACGTTTTTTAACTGAAAAAAAAACGTATCGCCCGAATAACTTGAAAAGAATATTATATTAGAAATTAGTTTAAACAACTCACATGTATTAATTATATACATAATAAAAATCAATCACGTCTTAAATCGAATTTAGTAGTAGTACACTGGTGGCCAGCAAAATCGCATACAGATGTTTTTCACAACAGAAATTTTTTTAGTTAAATCAGATACAAACTAACTTATTAAACAAAAATATTTTACACGACTGAAAAACTGAAATGCTTTTAATGCTACTTGATTTTCAATGTTTATGCGATTTTCTGACCGCCAGTGTACATCTAAGCATTGATTAAGCATATAGAATAAGCGAAAGAAACTGGATCGAACACAATTAATCGTGCTTCAATTTCACAAATTATACAGGGCAAAGGCATAGAGTTATGTGGACGATATCTTTAAAACTTATTTATTTTATTTTTTGACGACGTTTACGAATATATATATATATATATATATATATATACAGGGTGTCACAATATATGTATTATAGCCTGCGAAGGGTTATAGAGGGTAATAAAATAAACAACTTTTTTTTAGTAAAATTTTTTATGTTAGACAAATAGTTACGCCAAGATGGCGCCCCAAAATCAAAAATTAAAATTTTTAATGGCTTTTTGACAGTCCTAAAACAATTGAAAAATAATCAGTATTATCTTATAGTATGTTTTTGAATATGTCAAATTTGACAAAAATGTTGATCTAGAAAATTCAAAATGGCGGATTCAATTTTCAAGTACTTGATGTAATAATTTGATTTAAACAAAAATTTGGTTTTATCGATTTCTAAATAAATAAAAAAAGATGGTGCAGTTGATTTTGAAAATTAAAATAGAAATGGCCACGGTCGATTCTTGTCGAAATACAAAATGTCAACCAATTTTGATGAAAATTTACAAAAGTGTACTTTAAAATATTTTAACACATTTTGCAATTTAATTATACTTAGAGACTATTCGTACAAATTTTCATTGAATTCGAATAACATCCATTTTTTCAATTTTCAATATGTCAACCAAATTTAACAAATATTTGTAAACGTGCGTATGTAGTACTCAAACCGTGTAACTGTCAAACCTATTTTTGATAACTTTAAAAATAAAATTTTTATTCAAGGATAAAAACACAAATTTTTGGCATTAATTAATTTATTGAAGATTAAATCCTTTTTCATTAGAGGGGTTCAGAAATATAACAGTTATGAGAGACACAAAGTTATGAGACGGAGCACCGTCATGCTGGAACCACATGCGTTGACGTGACCGCAAAGAAATTTTCTCTAACAGTTCTGGTAACACCTCTTGAAGGAAAATTAGGTATACGTTCCCAGTAAGCCGGTTTGGTAAAACATAAGGTCCAACTAAATGATTGCCAAAAATACCTGCCCACACGTTTATTCGAAATTGTCGCTGGTAGCTCCTTTGAATAAAAGCATGAGGATTTTCTTCATCCCATTTGTGGAGGTTATGCAGATTAACTATTCCATCTCTTGAAAAAGAAGCTTCATCCGTAAATAAAATATGTTGAGGAAAATTTCTATCCTCACGCAAGCGCCGAAGAATCCAACGAGAAAATGTTATTTGAGCATCTTCATCACCTGGGTATAATGCTTGCACGGAATGAAGATGATAGGAATACAAAGTTGTTTATGCAAGACTCTCCACACAGTGCTGTGATTTGAGTTTAAGTTATTCGCTACTGCTCTTGTGTTTGTGCTCGGATTATCTTCAAAGTGACGTAATACTTCTGCTTCAAAGTTAGTAGTCTTAGCTACTCGTGAACGATCAGCAGATCCTAAAAATGCTTTTTTGAAACAAATTATGATTAGTTAATATGAAACGTACCTCGGTTGGAAACTTCCTGTAGTTCGAAGTCTATCATACAAACTATTAAAAATTGAATGCCATTTCCTCGTTAGAATAATTCATTTTTATAATTAATTTAATAAATAAGATTAATGAAATATCTAACTTATAATTATTTAAATGAAATGAATTAACTAATAAAAACTTTGAACAAACAGCTAAATAACCACAAAAACCAACACAACTAACAAAAACAAAACTAATGAAAACTATAAACAAACAACTAAATAATCACAAAAATCAACACAAGTAACAAAAATAAAACTAATGAAAACTACAAACAAACAACAAAATAATCATAAAAATTGACACAATGTAACGCAAGAGCAAAAAACAATGCTTAATGTTCGCTACCGCAATTGTTTTTTAATTAAATCACATGCGATAAGGCGACTCAGATATGATCATAATTTGCATTTATTGGTTGTTTAAAGGTGAGAAATATTTTAACCGTGATAAAAATGTTAAAAGAAAACTTCGGAAATATTTCTAGTTTCATTAGATTGAAAACAATAATTTTTAAATACCTTCGTTAGTGTAAATATCGTTATTTAGTATAATATTTATTTTAATTTATAACTTATACAATTACTTAATGTTATTAATTTTGTGCAGTCTAGGAATCACCTTTTTCATCTTTTGTTATTAGCGCATTTTGTAATAATTGTGATAGTTACATGTTTTGTATTTTGTTACTTTCAAACACATTTGCTTCTGATGAAACATTAAAGTGTACTTCTTTGTGTCTCAATAATGAGGAATTATGAAATGTAGTATAACTACACAGATTGCATTTCAATAGATGAGTAAATATGTGATTGGATAATATTTGTTTATCGCTTGTAACATAATTACATTGGTAGCAGTAGCATAACATATCTGATAATGAAAATTCTTCCACACACGTAGATATGTCCGTGTTAAATAACACATATTCTTCTTTAACGATGTTGTCATTTTCACAATTGTTACTTTCAAACACATTTGCTTCTGATGAAACATTAAAGTGTACTTCTTTGTGTCTCAATAATGAGGAATTATGAAATGTAGTATAACTACACAGATTGCATTTCAATAGATGAGTAAATATGTGATTGGATAATATTTGTTTATCGCTTGTAACATAATTACATTGGTAGCAGTAGCATAACATATCTGATAATGAAAAATTCTTCCACAGCACGTAGATATGTCCGTGTTAAATAACACATATTCTTCTTTAACGATGTTGTCATTTTCACAATTGTTACTTTCAAACACATTTGCTTCTGATGAAACATTAAAGTGTACTTTTTGTGTCTCAATAATGAGGAATTATGAAATGTAGTATAACTACACAGATTGCATTTCAATAGATGAGTAAATATGTGATTGGATAATATTTGTTTATCGCTTGTAACATAATTACATTGATAGCAGTAGCATAACATATCTGATAATGAAAATTCTTCCACACACGTAGATATGTCCGTGATAAATAACACATATTCTTCTTTAACGATGTTGTCATTTTCACAATTGTTACTTTCAAACACATTTGCTTCTGATGAAACATTAAAGTGTACTTTTGTGTCTCAATAATGAGGAATTATGAAATGTAGTATAACTACACAGATTGCATTTCAATAGATGAGTAAATATGTGATTGGATAATATTTGTTTATCGCTTGTAACATAATTACATTGATAGCAGTAGCATAACATATCTGATAATGAAAATTCTTCCACACACGTAGATATGTCCGTGATAAATAACACATATTCTTCTTTAACGATGTTGTCATTTTCACAATTGTTACTTTCAAACACATTTGCTTCTGATGAAACATTAAAGTGTACTTTTTGTGTCTCAATAATGAGGAATTATGAAATGTAGTATAACTACACAGATTGCATTTCAATAGATGAGTAAATATGTGATTGATAATATTTGTTTATCGCTTGTAACATAATTACATTGATAGCAGTAGCATAACATATCTGATAATGAAAATTCTTCCACACACGTAGATATGTCCGTGTTAAATAACACATATTCTTCTTTAACGATGTTGTCATTTTCACAATTGTTACTTTCAAACACATTTGCTTCTGATGAAACATTAAAGTGTACTTCTTTGTGTCTCAATAATGAGGAATTATGAAATGTAGTATAACTACACAGATTGCATTTCAATAGATGAGTAAATATGTGATTGGATAATATTTGTTTATCGCTTGTAACATAATTACATTGGTAGCAGTAGCATAACATATCTGATAATGAAAATTCTTCCACACACGTAGATATGTCCGTGTTAAATAACACATATTCTTCTTTAACGATGTTGTCATTTTCAATAATTGTTACTTTCAAACACATTTGCTTCTGATGAAACACTAAAGTGTACTTCTTTGTGTCTCAATAATGAGGAATTATGAAATGTAGTATAACTACACAGATTGCATTTCAATAGATGAGTAAATATGTGATTGGATAATATTTGTTTATCGCTTGTAACATAATTACATTGGTAGCAGTAGCATAACATATCTGATAATGAAAATTCTTCCACACACGTAGATATGTCCGTGTTAAATAACACATATTCTTCTTTAACGATGATGTCATTTTCACAATTGTTACTTTCAAACACATTTGCTTCTGATGAAACATTAAAGTGTACTTCTTTGTGTCTCAATAATGAGGAATTATGAAATGTAGTATAACTACACAGATTGCATTTCAATAGATGAGTAAATATGTGATTGGATAATATTTGTTTATCGCTTGTAACATAATTACATTGGTAGCAGTAGCATAACATATCTGATAATGAAAATTCTTCCACACACGTAGATATGTCCGTGTTAAATAACACATATTCTTCTTTAACGATGTTGTCATTTTCACAATTGTTACTTTCAAACACATTTGCTTTTGATGAAACACTAAAGTGTACTTCTGTGTCTCAATAATGAGGAATTATGAAATGTAGTATAACTACACAGATTGCATTTCAATAGATGAGTAAATATGTGATTGGATAATATTTGTTTATCGCTTGTAACATAATTACATTGGTAGCAGTAGCATAACATATCTGATAATGAAAAATTCTTCCACACACGTAGATATGTCCGTCTTAAATAACACATATTCTTCTTTAACGATGTTGTCATTTTCACAATTGTTACTTTCAAACACATTTGCTTTTGATGAAACACTAAAGTGTACTTCTTTGTGTCTCAATAATGAGGAATTATGAAATGTAGTATAACTACACAGATTGCATTTCAATAGATGAGTAAATATGTGATTGGATAATATTTGTTTATCGCTTGTAACATAATTACATTGGTAGCAGTAGCATAACATATCTGATAATGAAAATTCTTCCACACACGTAGATATGTCCGTCTTAAATAACACATATTCTTCTTTAACGATGTTGTCATTTTCACAATTGTTACTTTCAAACACGTCTGTTTCTGATGTAACATTAAAGTGTTCCCCTTGTGTCTCAATAATGAGGAATTATCAAATGCAGTATAACTACACAGATTGCATTTCAATAGATGAGTAAATATGTGATTGGATAATATTTGTTTATCGCTTGTAACATAATTACATTGGTAGCAGTAGCATAACATATCTGATAATGAAAATTCTTCCACACACGTAGATATGTGCGTGTTAAATAACACATATTCTTCTTTAACGATGTTGTCATTTTCACAATTGTTACTTTCAAACACATTTGCTTCTGATGAAACATTAAAGTGTACTTTTTGTGTCTCAATAATGAGGAATTATGAAATGTAGTATAACTACACAGATTGCATTTCAATAGATGAGTAAATATGTGATTGGATAATATTTGTTTATCGCTTGTAACATAATTACATTGGTAGCAGTAGCATAACATATCTGATAATGAAAATTCTTCCACACACGTAGATATGTGCGTGTTAAATAACACATATTCTTCTTTAACGATGTTGTCATTTTCACAATTGTTACTTTCAAACACATTTGCTTCTGATGAAACATTAAAGTGTACTTCTTTGTGTCTCAATAATGAGGAATTATGAAATGTAGTATAACTACACAGATTGCATTTCAATAGATGAGTAAATATGTGATTGGATAATATTTGTTTATCGCTTGTAACATAATTACATTGATAGCAGTAGCATAACATATCTGATAATGAAAATTCTTCCACACACGTAGATATGTCCGTGATAAATAACACATATTCTTCTTTAACGATGTTGTCATTTTCACAATTGTTACTTTCAAACACATTTGCTTCTGATGAAACATTAAAGTGTACTTCTTTGTGTCTCAATAATGAGGAATTATGAAATGTAGTATAACTACACAGATTGCATTTCAATAGATGAGTAAATATGTGATTGGATAATATTTGTTTATCGCTTGTAACATAACTACATTGGTAGCAGTAGCATAACATATCTGATAATGAAAATTCTTCCACACACGTAGATATGTCCGTGTTAAATAATACATGTTCTTCTTTAACGATGTTGTCATTTTTATTTTTAATCGCAACTTCGACAAACTCTGCCTTGATATTTTTAAAATAATTTCCATCATCAACAAGTGAAGAAGAGTTTGTCAGAAATGATTGTGGAAGATTTACGTTTTCTAAAAATGTTTTTCGTTTTGCATTAATGCCAGGGTGTTGTTCATCAATTTTGGGCTTAGTTGCAAGCAAGTGGGTTTTCATCAATGCTTAAATCCTACAATGTTATTCAATGGTATAAACAATTCAGTATGATACGATACTTACTGCTTTTACGGGAGAGTTCGACAACTTAGGGATGCATATACTTAATACTTAATACTTGTATGCTGTTTTTAATATCATAACCTAAAATTAATATTGCTATTTAACAAGTTTATGAACGTTTAATTTACTTGCATAAGTATTACAGTTCATACTCTTTCTGTTCTAATGATCATTAATTGCATAATTTTTTAAGAAAAATTAACACTTCAACTTACGGTGGAGTTCTAATCTTTAAAATTTGACACATTATGTAACTTTTTGAAGAGTACTTGTAACAAACAGCAGGTAAATTGTAGAACTAGTGAACATTTAATAGTATGTCGAATTTGGTAAAAATGGATTACTATCAAGTGGTAAAATCATGGCACTATGCCCAATGTACATAGACTGAGCCACTTTGTTAGTGTTAGCTTTAACGTCTAGCCTTTGTATTTGCAAACAAAAGTAAAATTCTCCTAAATTTGCATACATGTTTTAAGTGAGCCTTTTGTTTCCAGTCCGCCACTGACTATGTCTTCAAACTGAATATATATCATTTTTATGTACCTATCAAATTAAAGACATCCGGGACATTGAAACATGTGGTTGCTACTTTTTGAAATGTACCAGGTTGTATGTAATTTAGTAACGCTACCTTATCAAATGAATATTAATGAAAAGCTAAAACAGGTAAGTTATATTCCTATCCTTAGTTGTATTTTCTATTTTTAAGGAAGCATACTTGCATTTGTCAGCAGCCAAAAGAAACTGAAATGGAATGTTAATTGAGCTTAAGGGTGAAAAAGAGAAGCAATAAAAAATCTGCAAAAACACGTGTATCAACAGTTGCTGTTTAGGAATTAAAAAAAATTTAAAACAGTTGTCGATCCTTTACTAAAGAAGAGAACAAGTATGTTTTAAGTTAAAAACATCAAATATGGCTTATATTGTGTATTTTATTTGGTACAAACTTGTTGCAGTATTGATTTTAGTACTTCAATAGGAAAATAAGAAATATTGGATAATAGGTAGAAAGACAACACAGTTACAAAAATTTATATGAAAGTTGTTTTAGGATCTTGATCGTATTCAATTTTCACATACACCCAATTTTTAAAAAAAATTTAAATTAGATTTACTAGAATGGGTTTACTAATAAATCCCTAGCACATGGAATTGCTCATGAAAAACAAGAAGTGGAACAATACAAAAGTTATATTGTAAGATTACATCTCATTATGTCAGACTAATATCTATATATGCTACAATATTTAAGGGTGCTCAATGTCCTTTTATAGGTAATTAATTTGAGAAAATACTTTTTACGTTTTTATTTATTTAATTTGTAGATAACGGAAGAAGTGCTGAGAATTTAAAATTGAATCTATTTTTTTACAAACATCATCTACCGTAATTGTATTTAAAAATACATGCTTATTATTCTTATTCAATTAACAGAAAAACCAAATGTGCACCAGATTGACTGGCAGTGTTTCAACAGCTAAGCTGTTATCATCAGCGATACCGATGATAACAGCTTAGCTGTTGAAACACGTGTCCGAGTCAAGTTTTTGGTGCAGTTTTTGGTTTTTCTGTAGGTTAAATAGATGCTGCAGTTGGTGTTCCTTTCCTTTGATTCTTATTCAATTATGGATGGCTGTATTAAATTTAGTGGAATGCAATTTCAAATAAAATCAATTGTTGTAAAATGTTATATGTATTTTGATATTAGCATATTTGTGATGTACTAGTAAACATAATTGTTAAGCATTTAAGATCATCTTGATTTTAAATCTGGATTGGGATTAAAATATTTATTAACTTTTAAATTGTCTCAAGACTACTTGGAAACTTTGTTTTCTCCTGTTCGTCCCAGAGGAGGGTTTGATAACAATTCAAACGCGTTTCAATTTATATCTGCTTATAAAAGACTATTAATTCGTCATGAGATAAAAGAATTTGAAATCGGAAGTGTTATTTTTGATGGCATTGATATCGTACATACTTCTTCCAGAAAAAAATACTTGGCCCCTAGAAAATGACAATGTAGAAAAAGAACACACCGTCTTAGAGCAAACAGATCACGACCACATACAAATATTAATACAGTTGTCCCCACTTGTGGAAGATGTCGTAAAATATATTTCGCGCTTTGTTGCATCCAAACTATACAAAAAAAATCGGTTGTGACATTTGTCAGAACCTTTTAATATCTTCAGGTGAAATGCTACCTTTAATACAGATAAAAAACCGAGGTCCATTTAAATCCTTCTGAATTTGTAATACAAATTTGTTGTGTTACTGAAAAATTGTTACGTCAACATAATGACTTAATTTTAACATCAAAATTTATTAACTACATTATAAATTTAGTGCTTCGCAAAAAGGACATTGCATTTAATACACTGAATGGATTTAGTCGAACTAGTTGAAGTACTAGACAATCACAGAGTTCATCATGAAGGTAGGAAAATCTTCGAATGTGATGACTATATTAGACAAAAATATTGTAAATTAGTCTTATTGAAAAACCAATAAAATGTAGTACTTTTACCAAATTTTCCACTTTTTAGCATTAGAGGTTAAATTTAGTAAGGTTACGTTAAAAATTCCTTACATATTTTATATTTGTGTTTGCGCAGTAAAGCGCAAGTAACATATGCCCATCTCTCTTTCTTACCTAACACATGATCTAAAGAATTTGATTGTAGCATTTAGTATACTAAAGTATTAAGTATATGTTAGGATGTAGCATTGAATCATTGCCTAGTAAGTGTAGTGCCGTTTCTTCTTTTATTTGTTTATAACAAATTTGACACGCTATTGTGTTGTCTGCATTATTGATGCAATAATTATTTACCTAAGGATGTTATTTAAATATCTTTACCAACACATAAACAGAGGAATTCTTTTTAAGAAAACTAGACAGATATATTCTACCCTAGACCTATCTTTTTCTACCAGTAGGATCACTATAACGGAAAGAATAACCCTAAATTACGGCCGGTAATGTATTAGTTAGTAGGAGTTTTGGAAATATATCACACAACCTCACTTTCTATTGTTTTTTTCATTCTACTTTTATACAATTATTTATTGTTTAGATAAACTTGTAAAATCTTCACGTGGTAAGTAATCCCTAATTTTGGCAAATTAAGGAGTCGATGCAATTTAGTAAAATAATTTTCGGTATAAGTACCTAATTTTCTTGATAAAACTTAAATTAGTCTTGTAAATAAACTTTGTGTAAATGTAGTAACAAACTTGTTTATAAAAGTTTTGGTTTTAGAAGAATTCCAAAATGCTTCTATAAGGACTGTACTAACACAAAAAAATCAAAAGAACCAAAGCTCTACGATACCACCTATGCCATTTTTGAAAGCGCCAATGAACAATCGATTAAATTCAAATATCTAGAAATTGGACCAACTGTAGAGTTTGGAAACACTAGTAAAGATGAATATATGGAAATTATATATTCCTTGGAAATGCAAGAGCAACAGAGTGAAAACTTCTGTGAGCACTCATATCATAAAATTACCAGACTAATACCAGCTCGAGAAGTGGCAACACAGACTATACAAAGAAAACTTTTTAATCCAAACGAGAACGCATTAATGTCATAGATAATTCCTTTTTCTTCAAATCCTTATCAAAAAGCAATGATTTCAAATATATAATTTTTATAGATAGAAATTAGTTGACTAAAATAAATGGACGTTGTTTTTATTATCTCACCTCCACCTAAAGGAGTCCTTCTAAGGAACGAAAAATTTATTCACAAATTTAGGAGAATCAAAAAATTATTTCAAAAAGTCATAAGTTTCACGATTGTCTATAAGTATCGTCTATAAGTATAAATCTTGGAGAAAATACTTATTCAAGAAGAAATCATCGAAGGATTAGTCTAGTATCATTATACGCTAAGTAACTTGACCACATACTTAACTGCAGTCTATAGAACAGTTTCCACTCATAAAATGCAAAACGTGCAGTCAATATAAATAATATACAGAGTGAGTCTTTTACGAAGGCCGTATTTTTAAAACGAAAGCAAAAAAACAAAAACAAAACAATTTTTATATTGAAGGGGACGTGTATTGACGTGTAAACAACATTTATAAAATTAACCCCTTGATCTCCAGCAACTACCCCTAAATTTTTAAATGCACGACCCTGAGTGTCATACGTCGTATTTTAGGAAGAATTTTAGTGGTACACTTGCTTTTTAATTTCGAGAAATTTAGTTAAACACTCAATTAGAAAATCTTGCCCGATAATCAGGGACCATCAGCACGTACTTTTCTATTACAGAAATCATATCTAAGTACTCAGTATGAGTCAAGATGTGTGGCATTATCAATAATTATTATATAATTGCTCTGTTATACGCTCCAAAATAAAGTAATGATGCTGTATTACGGAATATTTGGATAGAAATTGTTTAAACAAATTGAAATTAAATTAGATTATATTTATCTGCGGTTGACATTGCACTAAATCAAACCTGATTGTTGTGCTCCCCCTTCAGTTATTAAAGTACCACCCATATCCTAATCTACCACAAAAGTTAACCTTAGATTCAATAGAATGATTTCTTTTTAGGTTCACGAAACTTTTCCATTATTTATGTTCTGTATTTGGGTTGCAATCACACCTATCCTAGTAAAGTGTTTGTTAAGTTATTCCTAATCATTAAAAAACAACCATTGCTTTTTCTCTCAAAAAATCCTTTAGTAGAATTGTTAATTGCCTTAGACCAGGTAGTTTAACCCTACTAATCTTCCTACTTCGGAACTTTCTTGTATTGTGTGCTTTCCAACACCACAGCAGAATTGCGGTCACTGAAGGTGGTAACCGCCTCTCTTCTACCGAAGATATTTTCTAGCTTATTCCTTTCTAACCATTTGTTTCCGGAATCCCAGTAAGCGTAACTTTATTGAGTGGTTACAGCTTGTTTAGCTTGGTTTTTGCACATCTTTATCATCTTTGACATTACTGCTCAAAGCCGCCCGACTCTTGAACAATGAAGTAGAAATTACCTTAATTTTTTGTTTAAGAGATCGTGCATATTGCACGAAATATTATTAAATTATTTGCCAGTTTTATTCCCAAATTTTACGTAACATCGTATAATCAGATTTGTAAATATAACTGAGTTCTACAATCTGTTATCATTGTTTTACACTTCATCTTATAAATAAGGTGTATAGTTATGCGACGGTTTTAAAACCTAAAATTTTGACTTTATTTTTGACAAATTAGGATTAGTACGTTATAAAAAACAAAAAAATTCTGCAAACGTATATAATTTTGAACAAGGGCCTTATTTATAATAACGTAAATTATTATTTTTGAGATATAACTATAACGTGACACTAATTGTTGTAACAATATCTCCACCAATATCAATTATACAAAAAGGTTATTAAAAAATGTTGTTGCAAACATTATTTCCTACAAAGTTTGTTTTAATCAACCGTAGCAGGTAGCGTTTGTACAATGGCTTACCAGATACATTTAACAATTTATAGTTGATTGTTACTGAAATAACTTGAATTTACAAATTCGCCGTACACATTTTCTTCTTCTTAAATTTGGGTTTACAACGTATAGGTTTATTTTGACTTTTTCTATCAAAATTATTAAGATTATTGTCAGACGTTTATTTTATTTTTTAATTATTTCTACAAATGTGGCAAAAGAAATTTTTACATTTACGGATTATATGTTGTACAAATTTAGTATCACATAGCACAATCCTTATTATTTTAATATTTCTCCAAAATTACAAAGATAAAAATGTTTAATTAGTTATTAACTAAAAATTTTATGTTAATATGTAATCCCCAATTTATAATTGCAGGCACTTTCTCCGAAATATGAGTAAAGTCATTACATTATTAGAACTTCACTGCAAAATAATTTTAAAGTTTTATAATAAAAGTTTTTTGTTTTTAACTTGCAGGAGTGTAAAAGCTTTAGTGTAATAGATACGTGCATTTTTGATATATTAGGTTTGAGTACGTTTTGATGGGAATGAGTTAAATATATTGTGTTCTTCTCTTTTATTTCTTTTTAAAAAGATTAGTTTTCAAAATTCGTTTAATTAAACTAATGCTGAAAATATTGGTAACTATCTGACTTTTTTATAGAAACTCTTTCATCATAATTTTTACATCCGAACTAGCATTTTATTTATTAATAATGTTGTTATTGTTATTGTTCCATAAATTCCTTATAAGTTGGTGTAAGACATGTCAAACTTACATATTTAAAACCTGAAATATAAAATAAATCATACAGGATGGGGCACTACCGACAAATTATTCTGTAGCATTAAACGACCAATAATCTAAGAAATCTTAAGAAACTTTTATAAAAGTATATTTTATTTTTTACGGGTAATCAAAAAACGCAATTAAATACAGAGTGTTCTATAAGATAAAACATAACTTTGATGCGCCACACTTTTTTGGGACATACTGTATTATGAAAAAAATTATGAAAAACTCACAGCCGGCATTTTATAAACTACAAATTTCTACAAATTAATAACATTAAAATAAATGTCTTCACACAATTTTAAGTTTTCTAATATAATTAATTAAACAATACAGTATTTAAATATATTGATTAACCTGTTGATAATTACTTTTTCTAAACCTTTTAGTTAATTTTTTTTTGTAAAACATTACTTTTGTATATTTTGTGTATTTACTGACTTTCAATGCAACAACATAAGTCACAAACGTCTTTTGCATAATGTGTAATAGAGTTTACGTTTACAAAAACATTAATGGTACGTATGCAATAGATCTTGAAGAAATTGATTGATAAGTTAACGTTCCAGAATTGAATGAATGAAACGATACTCTTGTCTTCGAGAACCGTAGAATATGTGGTAATGTGAAATTACATCTCAAGCAAATTAACCTCTTTAAGATTATGATATTTATATCATAATCACAAGTATTAATATAAGCGAATTAATATTTATTTTTATTTATATAGTAAATTTACACTTGCGTTAATGGTTGTTCTGCAAATGTTGACTTTTACGTGAAATTTTTTATCTACAACCACTACTGTAATAGTTATTTACTTGTGCGTAAACAGTATTCGGGAATTCGTGCCTAATGCTATCCCTCGTGCGCTAACGCGCACTCGGGCTTGCAAACAGGCACGCATGCCCGAAAGAATCTGTTTACGCACAAGTTGCGTATGCTATTTTTTGCACGGTTTTTTCGAAAATCACAATTTCAAATCTGCTACATTATAATATTCCAATTACAAAAATTAATTAGTAAGCTATGGTGAAACGCAAATGCACACAATCTATAATACAAATATTGTAGTAGGCGTCTTATTTTTTTCATTGACAGTCTATATAATCAATTTTCACGTAATTATATAAGTCAAGTATAACGCAATTGAAAAAATGCTTAGCGATAGCGAAAGCGAGTATTCCCAAACTCCACCTGACGTACGGGAAGCTGCAAATAATGCACTTGATGTTTTATTACCTCAAAAATCGAAAAGTCGCTATGAAATGGAATTCAAGAAGTTCACTTCCTGGTGCATATCTAAAAGAATTAACAACCACTACTCAGAAAACTGTTTGTTGGCTTACTTTCAAAATATAAGTGAAAAAAATCACTATGGTCCATTTACAGTATGCTGAAATCATGTTTAAATGTAAAGCATAATGTGAATATCTCCAAATACTCTAGGTTACATGCGTTTCTTAAACAGACCACTAAGCATCACAAACCTAAAAAGTCGGCTGTCCTAGAAGATGATCACATCATAAAATTTATTTCTGAAGCCCCTAATCCGAAATACTTACTAATGAAGGTATAAAAAAATCTGTTACTTCACAATCTAAATATACGTTATGTAGGTGGCTTTAATAATGGGTGTATCTGGTGCCTGCAGACGAGAAGAGCTGTGTAAAATGCTTACAAGCGATATCGTTTTCAAAGACGACATAATAATGGTGTCAATTCCCGAGACAAAGAATAATAAGAGTAGAAAGTTTGTCGTTACCAAATTTGAATGGATACAAATAATTCGAAATTACCTAAAAATAAGAGCAAGATCAAATCCACAAACTCACCGTTTATTTTACACTTATCGTAATGGTATTTGTATAAATATGCCCGTGGAATAAACACATTGGGAAAAGTTCCATCGAATATTGCTCAATTTTTAAACCTAACAAATTACAAAGACTATACAGGGCATTGTTTCCGCAGAACCAGCGCTACATTACTGGCAGATAAGGGAGGCGACATTCTTGCACTAAAAAGGCACGGGGGTGGAAATCATCAGCTGTGGCTGAGAGTTACGTTGAGGACTCAACTTGTAACAAAGTACACATCGCAGAAACTCTTACAAGGCCCGCACCATCCTCACTGTGCCTTCCAGGTCCATCTTCAGCAGAAACTCTCACAGGGCCCACACCATCCTCACTGTGCCTTCCAGGTCCATCTTCGTCTCTGCCTACATCAGAATCATCGCAAAACTTTAATCGAACAATAACAGATGTGCAATCGTCTACTTACCCTCTGTCTCAAGCTAGTCAGTTTATGGGACCCGGAGTTTCATTTTCAAAGTGCGAAAATTGCACAATAAATATTAAAGTATTCAATTCTTCTAAATCTAAGAAATAATAATAATAATAAGTAGGGTTATGTACGTTATGTTAATTTTTTTACCTGTTCTTTGTTTGTCATCGAAATTAAAACTTGTCCATTCAATTTTATTTTATTCCGTAATTACTACTTCTATAGGATAATATCAAAATTCACAGAATAAAGAGCCAAACATGGGCCAAAACAAAAACGCATTTGTCATCTGACAGCAAGGTAACCTCTTTAATAATCGAAATTTTATTTGAAGAATATGAATTGTTTTCAACCATATACGAAAAAGAAATGTGCGTAAATTGCATTCTAGGTGAACAAAATTTAAGTTCATCAAAAATTTGTCTGTAGAAATCTTCGAAAGTGGAGTGTTTTTTGTTGTTTTTGAAACACATGTTCCGGAAAACAAAGTTTCGGTGCGTCATTTACGTGCGCTTTTGATAGTTTTATATATAGGGAGTGCAAAAATGACAATTAACTCACGGCTTGCTTTTCTTTGTATGGCGCATTTTACACGTACCCGTTGTGTAATGTGTAATAAAAACTCTCTAGAGAGTTTTGTTTACATTTGTACATCCCGTCCATCTTGCATGGACCTCCGACACATTCAACTTAAATGGATTTAATGTAGTATTTTGAATAAATAGAATTCTGTGAAATCTCAATATGACAAAAAATTAAAAAAAATTCGGGGTTATGTTTGTTAGGAATTTAACCACAGAAATATAAACTATACAGAAACTCCACTCGCAGATTTTTTTTGTCATTTTATCAAACTCGTGCATCCCTCCACGCACATTATTAATATGGCCAATATAACTTCTTCGTTTATTAGTTATTCTACAATACAGTTTTTTTTAAAGCATTCCATTGTTTGTATTGAATTTATAAGAACGTTACTTAAATTATTATGTACGCAAGTACATCTAGTAACCCTCAAGCAAGCAAAAGCCATGTGTTGTTTGGAAGTACCGAGAAGATTGTGTAAAACAATTACTACTTCTTTAAAAGTGCGAATTCAGGTAATACAGTAATTAGATAACATTTTATGTGGTTATATTTAATTGCATTCATATAGGCAACACATTGTCAATAATTGTACAAATGCAACCCTCAACACCTAAACTTTCTTCTCAATTTCTGATGGCCATTAAAGGCAAGCAAACCATTAGATACTTTGAGAAAAAAAAACATCTTACTTAGTATAACAATCGAACAACATGAAATGTGTATTTTACTTTGTTCGTACATGGTTCTATCACTAATTTTTAAAAAATC
The DNA here is from genome assembly GCA_030710515.1 of Abscondita cerata. Taxonomy (NCBI): domain Eukaryota; kingdom Metazoa; phylum Arthropoda; class Insecta; order Coleoptera; family Lampyridae; genus Abscondita; species Abscondita cerata. The sequence goes on from JALBCR010000265.1 coordinate 83,340, forward strand.
AGGACGACTAATTATATACTACTGCTTGATTCTCAAGATTATACTTATGTATCTAGATGAAACGTATGTACCTACATGCATGCTTTACCCTATATTTGTAAAGAAGGTGGCAATAATAAGAGATGCTATTTTGAACTGATATTGCGGAGTTAGTTAGAATTTGAAAGTATTTGTGAGAAGGAACGGGAAGAAGTTTGTCAAAGAGAACTACATAAATAATGAACATAATGGACAACTTGTTTTATCTTTATCCTCATTATTTGTATTAACCATAAATCGTGCAATGTCGGTTACGTAAAATCTCGATATATATTTTTGAAAAAAAGGACATCAAAAATGTAACACGTTAATTGTCGTCTAACAACATTAATACATACATGTGTTGTAATTTTGTTTAAAGTGCTTGAAATTTTAACGTAGTTTGTAATTGTTTGTAATATAGCCACCGTAGAATTTAATTTGTTTAATAAAGATATTTGGGTGTTTAATATTCGCTTAATTTTTCTTTAAAAACGCTGCACAACTTTGTGACAAAATTATAATTCGAATGGTAAGTTCTTCAACGATATGACGTTTTCTTCTGATTCAGAAGTTTAAATTGATATTTCTTTTACTTGCAATTTGTGGACAACAAAGTGTAATACATGTGAAAATATATTGACTGCCTTCGTAAATAAACAAATTAAAAATTGTAGGGGTTCAGGAATGGGAAGTATAGGAGCTAAGAGAAGAGAGTGGCTCAACAGAACTCGGAGATAGTGTAGTCGATGGAGTAAAAAAAAGTGGCAAAGTTAAAAAGTAAGGGGAGGGGGTAGATAAAATTACAGAGCTAATGGGTAAACATTTTGGGAACAGAAAAATTTGGAGATGAAATTTTTTGGAAGGGAAATATTTTGTAGGTAAAAACGTTTGAGGGTGTGTACTGGATTTAAATATTAGAGGCGGAATCCGAATTTTTTTAAATATTTTCCTATACACTAACTTGGGCAGGATATATTTATTCAAAAATGTTATTGTTTTAAAATGTGAACACAATATCTGCTAGTTGTAACGTCTAATTTTGAAAACATTTATCATTTATTTATTTTTTGGTTTAGTTAATTATTTTGTTATTGAATTGTAATGTAACTGTTATGTATAGTGCTCGAAAAGATCAGCAGATTTGCTTTAATGTTTAGGAAAACCACTAAAACCTAAACATGCCAACCCTTAGTATTCACATGTAATAATTTATGACGAATTTATTTAAAGAATTAAAAAAAAAGATCTAAACTACATTTTCTGTAACTTTTACTACAAATAAATGTTTTTTAAACTTTGTAGTTTAGATACAGGGTTTGAAGAAAATGTTGGGCAAAATTTATGTGGTGATCAAATCACAGAATTCTCCAGTCCTACTGTTTTTTTTATTTATCAGTAAAATGCTATTTAGGTATAAATAAATTTTGTAAATGTTTGCTTTTACGTCTACCATAGAGATTATAAAAGTTCTATAAAACTTTTCGGCAGTATAATGCACTGAAAGATTTTTAAATAAAAAAAAACATAAAATTCGTAGTAAATGATTATTTAAATTGACTCTTTAAAAAGTAATTTAATTTAGATAAGATTTCGGAACTTTTATTATTATTTATTATTTATTTTTAATTACGAAAAACAATTTTGGTTTATATTTTATTTAAATTTAATTACAATTAATGTTTAGTAGAGATTACGTTGTTAATATTTGTAAGCATTTATAAATGTGCATTGTGTGAAGAACTATTTATAAGATTGTTTTCTTTGAATTATAATATGTTGAGTCGAACAATACTTTAAACTCGGCAGGTAGTAAACGTTGAGAAAATTTAATTTTCAACATGTTTACTAATTTACCCCTTCAGTTTAAAAAATGTTTCCACATCACACCACATACAAAAAAATGATTACTTCTATAAAACAAAAACTGAACTCTGACAATCTAATCTTTACCAAAGCAGACAAAGCTTTTTCTTCTTTTTAGATTCTCCTGACTTCACTATTTTATCAACTTCTCCCCTTAATAAATTTTGCTCATCTACCATTAAATTACTATCCTAATACACACAGACATTTAAATTTTTAATACACTCATTTATAAACTAAAACCCTTAAATCCAAAATTACCTTCTCTACACAGTTTACCAAAGATACATAAACATAACCTTCCCATCAGAACAATTGTCAATTGTAAAGATTAACCTACCCATTTATTATCAAAATTCGTATCACATATAATCAAGTATTAAACTTCTCATCAACTTATTCTATTACCAAAATTAACAACTAATCAGACTTTGGTAAACAATAAGTTACCTTCGAATTCCAACAACTATATTTTGATTTCCTTTGACGTATCTAACTTTTTCCCTCAGTTCCACCGCTTAAAGTTTTACCCTGATCTCTGATTACTCAACATGAGTAGTTTACCAGATTTTGTCTCAATTGATGTTATGAATTAGACACATTTTGTCTTAACAACCTTTATTTTTCTTTTAACAATATTTGGTATAAACAAAATTAGGACCTACCCATAGGTTCTCCGTTATCCCTCGTCTTAGCCGAATTATTTCTCAATATTTTAGAAACACACAAAATCAACAAAAACTAACTTTTCAATAACCATATTAAGTTTTGGAGGAGATACGTCGATGATGTGTTCTGCATTTTTGAAGGTAACACACATGAAGTTCAAGATTTTTTAGTTTTTCTCAACAACATGCATTCCAGAATAGTCTTTACTGTTGAACCACCTCACACACAATCAATTTTCACTCTTGTCATCATTGCTCTCAGAAACTTGCTTCGTTCAACTATTTTTTTAACCGTTTATTTAATATTCCACTTTCGGAAAGAATTAAATTTAATATTCTTCTTAACTGAGTCCAAAAATTTCCCTTTTAGAGGTAATACATAATTTATACTCTAAACACTTACAAAACCACCTTTTAAATCTTATCCAACATTCAATCTAAACACAAAAATGAAAAATACATATCTATCCCTTTCATACCTCAATTTTTAACTTTAATTAAAAAACTCCAACATATAATTGACCATAAATTTGCTTTCACACCGCTTCTTAATTTGTCAAATATTTTTCCAATTCAACTAACCCCGTCTGACTATCAATCGAAAAGTGGCATATATAAATTAAATTGCTCATGTGGCAGTTTTTATTTAGGTAAAACAGCTAGAAGCTTTAAGACCAGGTTAAACGAACACCTCAGTGATACATCAATAACCCGAATAAATACATTTTATATCCCAACACAATAAAATCAACCTTTGCACTACATGTCTTAAATAAAAAACATTACATTTCTGATTTTCATCTCATACATCCTTTCAACACTAGCAACCATAATAACAAACACACCTTTGATTACTTAGAAGCCATTTACATTTTTACAGCTGACAAACAACTTTACTAAATGATCAGATTAATCTCATCGATTTAAAGCTCATGTACAATTAAATTTATTCATGTTGTTTATTTAGCAAAAAAAATTTTTAAATTCTAAACTGTCAATTTATTGTAACTTTTCCTACTGTACGCGTGCGTAGCATGCTGGCTCATCTAGTGTAATTTTATCTTGTGATAATGAATTTTTAATATCTTTACTTTACCACGTTTGGTACTTCAGCTGCAGAGCACAAGTTCCTCCTGTTCTCAAAATCAAAATTAATATTTTGAAAATAGTTTTGTTCTAAATCACATTGTTATCCATTCTTATAATTTATAAAAAATTTTGATCACTCAAGTAATTTTATAAAATTGTTAGTTTACAAACTGCACTTTTAATATTACTTCAACGTTACTCAATGTAAGTATTTTTCAAATTTTATATCTGTACAATCTACAGGGTGGTCCATTCTATACGACACAGTCTCTCAAATGAAAACGCATCAATATGTTTTTTGTACATGTATGCAGAGTCTTTTTGGGCATGATTTAAAAATATTTTTTAATATACAGAATTTGTCAAAAAAAAGTTAGATGCCAAAGTTGCAATTTTTTAACGAACACTTTAATTTGACGATGAATTTGGATTGTAGACCTGAAATAAAGATAAAGTTGATGTTACATGCCCTATACCTATCCTCAAATAATTTTTGAGATATTTAAAAATTATAAAATAAATGTGCTGTATGTGACGTATGAATCGTTATGCCTTATCATAATAGTAATGCCTTGGGAAGTAAAAAATGAATTAAATTATAGTCAAATTGAAAGGTGTTAAACTCTATTATTTTAAATAAAACACCTTATATCTAACACTATGAAATAATAGGCTTTCCGAATACCTATCGAAAAGTATTAAGCTGTCCTATACCTAACTCAAATAGTTTCTGAGTTATTTGAGTTTATGTTGAAAGTTTACGCTCAAAAATATTCGACACTTAATCATCCTAACAAAAATGTTTTCCAAAGACTATTAGAAGTTTTTCTACAGGATGGATTTGTAAGTTATAAAATGTAAATGGCACAAAGTATGTAACTAGCAACAAAAAAACCAATTCACAGTAATTGGATCCATAATTGAAGATCCAGACACGAGCCAGCTAAAAATTCATTTAAAAACTGGAATCAGTAAAACTAGCGTACAGCGCATCTTAAAGAACTATAAGTTGCACCCATACCATGTACAGCTGCATCAAGAGGCTTTGGAAATAGATTTTGGTTAAAGAGTTGATTTTTGTTTGTGGGCGCTAGATAAAACAGGGAAGATTAAAATTTTTTGATTATGTTTTGTTCTCAGATAAATGTACTTTTACAACAACGACTTAGTCTACAGGCATAATTTTCACAACTATTGTGATCAAAATCTCCATTTTTAAGAACACTTAACCACCAGCATAGGTGGTCTATTAATGTATGCGGAAGAATTCTCGGAGGGCGTATGCTAGGACCCTTCTTTTCAAAAGCTATTTAGATGGACAAAAATTTAATAGATTTTTTACAGAAAGTTGACTCGACCTTTTGCTAGATGTTTTATTAAATATTTTACAACGCATATGGTTTCAACTAGATGGTGCTCTAGCACATTTTCATCATAACGTGCGGTTCAATTTAAACCAAATCTATCCTGATAGACGGATTGGAAAAGGAGAACCTCAATATTGGCCGGCTATGTTTCCCGACTTCACATGTGCTGATTTTTTTGTGGGAATATGTCAAAACATTGTCTACAATAATCCACCTACAACACTAAATGATATGGAAGAATCCGCGGCGATTTTGCGAGCATTACATCGCAAATGCTGGAGAATGTTAAAGAATCATTCAAAAAACGTGTTCAGTTAGGTATTGAACCTAATAGTCGCTGTTTTGAACATTTAATTTAATGTTAAGTAATTTTTTCAATATTGTTTAGATTTCTTTGTTTTCACGTTAATATTTTGCTTTGTTACAATTTTACGTTAGGGTATCTTATATCTTATCTTTTGTAGTTACTAAACAAACTAAAAAGCGCTATAACTTTTATTGTCAACCACAGCCAACTTCACTAAAATTAAATCTCGTTAAATGGAAAAACGTATTACTTTCAGTATAAACTCGAATAACTCAGAAACTGTTTGAGTTAGGTATAGGACATCCTAATACTCTTCGATAGGTATTCGGAAAGCCTATTATTTCGTAATGTTAGATATAGGGTGTTTTATTTAAAATAATAGAGTTTAACATCATTCAATTTGACAAAATTTAATTTATTTTTTTACTACCCTGTATAACTTTTTTAGAAAGTCATTGTTTTCTTTACTACCCAAAGCATTACTACTATGATAAAGCATAACGATTCATACGTCACATAAAGCACTTTTATTTTATATATTTTTAAATATCTCAAAAATTATTTTAAATAGGTATAGGGCATGTAACATTAACTATCTTTATTTTAGCTATACAATCAAAATTCGTTTTCAAATATAGGGTGTTCCGTTAAAAAAATTGCAACTTTGGCATTTAATTTTTTTTGTTTGACAAACCCTGTATATTAAAAAATATTTTTAAATCATGCTTAAAGAGACTCTGCATACATGTACAAAAAATCGCCGCAACATATTGATGCGTTCTCATTTGAGAGACTGTGTCGTATAGATTGGATCACCCTGTATAATTATACGTTTTAGTACTTAGTATTTCCTATCTGAAGATGTCAAAACTAGTAATTGGTTTATTTTTATTTGTTTCAAGTTAAATAAAAATATATTATTGGTCTGGACTTTATGTTTTCAATTATTTAATTTTCAATACTACGCCAATAATTCAATATGAATCCTTCCTCCTTCGATAGAATGAATTTCGTGAAACTCGTTTCAAGAAACATGCAACTCGTTTCAATATTAAATAATCCATCTAGTTGTATAATACGATGCAACTGGAGTTTTGGAACAGGAGTTGCGCGAAAAGCAACGTGCTCTGTTTCTGTTACTTGTTTCTTGAAATTATTTTCATTTGCGTAATATTTGTCATATGAATAAAGACGGCATAGTAAAAATTTATTATTCTTCTTCTACTAGATTCAGTGTTGAGAAGTTGTGAAGTAAAGACGTGTGTATAAAGCAAGTGAAAATAATTTAGTGAATTGTAATTAAAAATAATAAGGAATAACGATAGAGATAGTGAAGGTGAAATTTCATTAAAGTGAAAGTGTAAGCGGTCGGAGATAACGCGCGGCGTATAATAATAGACAATAGTTCTAAAAGTTAAAGTGGTATTTACAAGTGAATTAAGTTGAAGTCAAGTTAAATTATAATAAAAAAATAGAAAAATGTCGGATTCAGAGGGGTCAACGTCATATATAAAAAGAGAATGGGGGAAGAGGAAATTTTAAGATATTTACAAAAGAGTTTAAAAATGGAAAACTCTCCAAAAGGAGGAGGATCGAGGAAAGAAGAAAAAGGAATGAACGTAAACTAGGGCGAATAAATGAAGAGGAACAAACAATAAATATTTGGAAATAAATGTTAAACGAAATAAAACAGATAAAAACGAATTAAGAAAAAATTAATGAAGAAATGAAAGAGATAAAAGAAGACATAAAAAGATAAACGAAAAGAGAGGGACGTCCAAATAAAGATAAGGCAAGAGGCAAAAAAATGAAAAAGATGGTAAGAGGGTGAAAGTAGGATACAAAAAAATGTGGGTAGATAGGGAGGAATGTAGATGGTCAGAGAAAGAGGGAAATATAAGAAAATGGATGACAAAAACCAAAAGAGAGAGGAGGGGGAGATTTTGAAATGGGGAGGAATGAAGAAAGAGAAGAAAGAAAAAAGCGAAAAGAAAGTAATAAGATTTTATTTTGGAATGTAGTGGGTTTAAAAACAAAAGGGAAATAATTTTGGAAATATGTAAAGCGATTTAAAATGGTGGGAATGGTGGAAACATGAATGGAGGAGAAAGGATGGGAGGAGTGGAAAGAAATGTTACCGGAGGAATTTACATGGCAGATACAATTTGCGGAGGGAACGGAGAAGAGGGGAAGAGCAAAAGGAGGAATACTAGTAGGTGTCAGAAAGAAATGGGCGGCTGTAGGAGAAGAAGAGCGGGAGAAGTGTGCAGGGTTAATGAAAATTAATGTAAGGACAGAAGTAGGTGGGATTTTTAAAAAGAAAGCAAAAAAGAGAAAGAAGAATAGAATTAAAAATAAATGAGGAGAAATGGGAGGAACACTGTAAAAGTTTGCTACGAGAACCGGACGAAAACATAATAAAAATTTAAAAAAAGAGGAGAAGCATAGAGGGGGAATTGAATGGAGAAGGATGAGGGAAGTAATAGAGAGAAGACAATAGATGGAGAAACAAAAAGAAAAATAATTAAGTTAAATTGAAAGTTATTGTTATTTTATTATTTTTTTAAATTTTTGTTTTGTTATTGTAAGTGTGTGTAACCGAATTCTTTTGTTTTTCTAAAGAACAAAATAAATATCTATTCTAAATATCTATTCTATTCGTATTTTACTAGTAGCTATTCATAATTCCAAAAGAAAAAACCAATTTTGATATTAAAATTGTGAAAATTGTCGAACGTGGATGTATATAAACCCGTCTTTTATTCTTAATTATTGTTAATTAATTCTAATATTCGAAGAACAATATGAAAACAGTTTCTATAATGTGCACTAAACGAGAAACTAGTTTTATATAAACATGTTCGACGAATAAATTTTACGCAATCAATTTCTCTAGTATGTCACCTAGCTAAGTGAAAGTGAGTAACAAAAGTGGTAAACGAGGGAGAGACAGTCGGTCATTCATTGAGTATTCTTAGTTAGTCTTGTAAAACATATTGCAAGTTAAATAAAAATGCAATAATTATAAAATTAAGTTAAGTTCAAAAATCGTCTCGTTGTTGGTGCCATGTTGTGGATGCTTCGTTGTTAGCCGCCGGCGATGTAGACAAATTAGCCTGTTTTGTTGCTAAATAAATAATTCACCAAACAAAAATAAATTTAAACTAAAGAGACCAAGCATAATAAATCCAAGAATAGGAAGATTTGAAGAACAAAGAAACGTCATTAAGATGCCATGGGAGGTTTACACACAGCGGGCCAAAGTCTTAGACGGGATGTGATAAGAAGGGTGATACGCGTAAAGACCCTGAGATCAATCAAAATTAAAACAAAGTTTCATATTTATAAATTAACCTCAAATAGTGAAATTTTATCTAAATTCAAATGTTAAGCTACATATGATTATGTTTTATAAAGTTTAATTGTGAATATGTCTTGTGTTTCAATTCCAATAGAATATGAGAGTAATTTCTATAAATGTTTTAAAATCTTGTTAATAAATAAAAATTTATTTGACTTCACGTTTATCCCAACAAAGCATAAATGTGATGTCCATGAACTTTTCTAAAGTACAAATAAAATTATATCGATTTGCTTCGTTTAAAAGGGGAAGTTTTAAATTGTTAAACTCAATCATATTTAATCACACGTAATAGTAATCCATTTCGTATTTATCAATACAAGTATTAATTATTAAATAGAAATTTGAAGAAAGGAATATTAAGCACTTTTTCATACAAACTTTCGAATACCGAAAATGTTATTGTATTTTTACAAAGAAAAAATTAAACTTGATTACATGTATTTAAATCGATTAATTTTATAGTCGGGTTGTTTAGTATAAAATGCTAACCTTAGGATCCAGAAAGCCCCTTCTTGACTCATAACACTTAAACACAATACGACTTGTTTACGCACGCTCAACTAACTGAGGTATTTATACTTAACAATTTTACTCTTATCTCTAGATAACGACGGTAATCTGTTTTCTATAATTTTTTTATGAAACTATAATTAAAAACTGTGGCGTTGTTGGTTTTTCATAAAATCGTTTTAGAAACACAATTTACCAAAATTACGGTTCAAATTTAACTAAAAAATCATTTAGTAAAAAGCTTCTGGAAAAAATTTCGTTTTTATAATTTTACCATAATGGACACGGACGAATTATTATTTTTATTTAATATAAATGTTAAAAATTCTCGAAAACCAACTAAAGGTAATTAGATTCAGTCTTCAACAGTTTACATATGGTTGCGCCAATTATTTAAGTTTTTAAGTAGTAAGTGTTATGGGGTAGTATTCAAAATCACCCCCCTGTACACCGTGACATAATAGTAAAGTAATTGAAAGTGGATGTTTAGAACTTCTTAGGTAGTGTAATTCAAAGGTGCTTATTCTTACTAATTTTGAAGTTATTGTACTTTTTTGAAGAAAATTTATATAAATTCGATTTATTAAGTAAGTACAGTGTGAGTATGGAATAAAATTCATTAAATTTTTATCCTTATTTTTATACAATTTTTCTCGGACAGGTCAATTTTTATTTTTCAAATTTTCATCTTTTGGTATAAATCAACCCTATCTATCTCCCCCAGAGGCGGCAGCAACAAGGGGGCAACTTAAAAATTTTAAATTGCAATGAGGGTAAAAAGTTACATTTTCGGAAAGAAAATTCCATTCTCTATGCAGCAATGTAAGCATTTTCAACATCGGTCTATTAGAACAGGAAAAAAGTAACCATTTAATATTTTTCTACACTAATAATTTCTGGTTGCATTTTCTATTAATTAATCGACGCAAACAACAGTTCCCTGAAAGCATTAACAAATCTCCACTTATTCGCATAAATGATCACAACCAGTGGCGGTGCAACGGAAGGCAATTTGAAAATTTTAAATGGTGCTAGTAGTCAAAAGTTACATTTTTTCATCTTCTATCTAGCAATGCAATTGTTTTTAAAATTAGGCGATTAGAACAAGAAACAAAAAGCTTTGAATATTTACTCAACACTAATTATTTTCTGTTTGAATTTTGTTAATAATCAACGGAAACAATAAATTCTGAAAACCTTACACAAATAATACAAATGAAGAAGATGTTCAACCTAACAGATAACCAAACGATGTTCAAATTCGTTTCGAAATTTCAGAATCATCTGTGGTGTAATTTACTGAATTTCGTGTCGAATTTTGCTTGTCGCACTATCGTAGTACACTACTTTAATAGATCAGTTTTGTCAGTCAAAATTTGAACAAACTGCCATATTACCTTAGATCTATCAAGTTACACAAAATGGCCCGGTTAACTAAAAAAGAAAAGATCGAAATTTTGATTATGCTTGGTTGTGGTGATAAAAGCCGCTTTCAGAAAAGTCTGCACTTTATTTAATGGCAAACTAGAAGCATATAAGTTTAAGCTGTGCGTTACAGTAATGAAACGAAACAAACTCAAGTCGAGAACCGTCCGGACGGACGGAAACCCACCAGGACGGCGCCACCTTGATAGATTTTAAATATACGATATCCTGGCAAAACTATCACTCAATAAGCAGTTAGTAAACTACAAACCAAGTTCTGGGAAGAAGGAAATATCAGAGATCGGTTTAAAACTGGGCGCCTAAAGACTTCTGTTTATACTAGGCTTAGTACGTTAATTGCTCTGCAAAAAAATCCACATAGAACAACCCGTAAATTAGTTTTAAAACATGGAATCAGTGATTAAGTATTTAAAATTTGAAAAATGGCATCCTTATAAGCTTAAGCTGGTAAATGAATTAATTGAAGATGATCCAGATCGTCGAATAGAGTTCTGCGAGACAATGATGGAAATGTGTAATAGAGACCAGGGGTTGGCGGCTAAAATAATTTTTTTGGATGAAGCGACATTCACTCTTACGGGAGATGTAAATCGTCAAAATTTGCGATACTGGCCTCCTGTAAATCCCTACTGGTTGCGACAACATTATACGCAGCTTAATGTCAAAGTGGAATAGTGTAAGACAGAATTTTTGGTCCCTATTTCTTTGAGGATAATTTAACAAGAGAAATGTATTTAGAGTTTTTGAGAGACAAATTAGTTCCCGCACTGGCGCAATTATACTTACATCCAAATGATCCAGACATGCCACATCATTCCTTATGGTACCAGCAAAATTGAGCGTCACCTCACTGTGCTAGACTAGTACGTAACTTTTTAGACAATACTTTTGCCGATCATTGGATTGGGCGACAAGAGCCTATGAAATGGCTCGCGCGTTTACCAGATTTGACCAGATTATTTTTTCTAAGGAAAAACAAAATATACATAACAAAACCTAACAACATCGACGACTTAATAGAAAGAATTTAACACGCAAATAAGCAAATCACACCACAGATGATTCGGAATGTTCAAAATGCATTTGAACATCATTTGGCTATATGTCAGGACATTGACGAAACTCAGTTTGAACATTCTTCTCCATTGAAATGATTTATTTGTATTGTTTGTTTAAAAGTTTTATTTCCGTTAATTATTATTAATAAAAAATAATTAATGTTGAAACATTTTCAAAGCTATTTTCTTCTTGTTCTAATGGACCTATGCAGAGCGTGGTTACACTGCTCAATAGAATATAAACGATCTAACTGAACATGTAACCTTTTATCTTTATTGTCTTTTAAATTGTTCAAATTGCCCAACGATACGTCGCCACTGATTGGGATACAAATGTATAATTTATACCTAAAGAAATGACCTAATAAAATATTTGGATGATACTTTCAGGAAACTATTGCTTGTTTTGATTATTATTAATATAAGCCGGCATTAATATAAATGCTGAAAAATATTCAATGTAATTTTTAATTTTCCTGTTCTAATCGACCGATGTTGAAGATGCTTACATTGCTGCATAGAGATTGAAATGGTCTTTCCAAAATGTAACTGTTGACCCCCATTGCTATTTAAAATTTTAATGTTAACCCCCGTTGCGCCGCTACTGGTAGAGATAGAAAGGGTTGATTTATACCTAAAGATGAAAATGTAAAAATAAAAATTGACTTGTCCGAAGAAAATTGGATAAAAATAAGGATAAAAATTAATGAATTTTATTTTATACATGAATTTTGTGGCATAATTCAAAAATAGAAAAAATACAGGGAGGTCTATTGAACATAACCAAATTTTTTAGTCTTTATCTGGAGCACTCCGTACAATCAAAAATATTAAAAAATGTGGTCTCGGCTAATTTTGTATGTCTCTTCTTGCATTATTTGTTGTCTTCTGTTGCTCGATATATACTACATTTTTTTTTTTTTTTTTGATTTGTTTGCATTTTAGTTCAAATGTGGTTTCCATTCTAAACTACAGAAGTAAACTGGATAAGCACTTATTGGTTGGTTTTGACAGAGAATTTCTCTCTTGGTTAATGTTCACTTTTAATTCCCGTTGGAAATTATAGAACAAACAATTCATATGAATTGCGATGTGTTCAAACTGCAAACGTTTGTTTGAATCCAACACACTGCTTTAATAAGCAAGGCAAGCGGACAGTGTTGTGCTACTCACTTTTACAAGTAGTAAAATTTTAATAATAATAATAATCAAGTGATAGACGGTGTCGCCATGTACTCGAGTCATCAAAATGTAATAATTTGTATTTCAGATTTCTACAAATTATTACAGCTATATTCCCAACAATTAAATTTTAAAATAAAATGGTCTATTAGGACCCCTTTTTTGTGGGTAGGAAAACAAACAACTCAAAAGGCTGTGATTGCCGGCGTTTTGCATCTTAATGTTAGGTAATTATCAATTTTGATGGTTATATTGTTAATTAAACTGACGTCTAACTCATACTTGTGTAAGGTGAGTCTAATTGTTTTAAATTAAAAATTTTAAATTCAATAATCTTGTGTTTAATTATCTAGTCTTCTAGTTATCGAATTTTGGTCCTTTTGTTCTTTTTTAATGAGGTGAATTTTGCACTTAATTCGTTCTATGTTCAATATACATTTAAGCGGTGCCGTTTTCTTAATGTCGTTTATGTATTAAATATCTATTCATGTATTTTTCTAATTGTGTGTTGTTTTCTTAATAAATTACAGCCTTAAAAAGGCCTCACAATGAGGGGGCGAAACGTCGGCAATCACAGCCTTTTGAGTTGTTTGTTTTTCTACCTCTACAAAGAAGGGTCCTAAAACCATTTTTATTTTAAAACAAATTATTACATTTTCATAATATAATAATACATAATAACAAACGTCTTTATTCATTGTCAAGACAAAGTTCAGCTTAGTGCCAAAAACATTTCTAATTCTACCACTCAAACTTAGATTCAAAGTATTTTTCAGCGGAAACCACAAAACCATCCCGACTTCACAATTCAAACTAAACTCAAATCCCCTCCCAAATGATTCAGTTTCACACAACCCAATCTAAATGCACCGTTTCTTACCTCTGTGTAAAATTTAGTAAATTTCATTTTTCTCACAAATGCGTCAAAACCCGCTACTAGCATGCTAACTGCGCCAACTACGCTCGGCAAATTACAGCAACTATAGTGTTTTTATTAAATCCTGACAATCCAAGGATCCGAAAACCATTATTTATCTCCTACAATAAAATTCCAGAAAATCAATCATCCATCCCTAAACAAACAAGCCCGTATTGTCAATATGTGGTGCTCATTTTTCTTTCAATCTAATAAAAATGACTTAATGTTTTCTTGAAAACTACTCTCTTTACCCTTTTAAACAAACAACAAGACAATGCAACATCAAAAAATTCTTTAAAGATCACAACATCAACATCATTTACATTTACACATCTCAATCTATATCGCAAAGCAAAAATTTCAAATTAAAATCTACTTTACAAGCACGGTGACGCCCTACTCTATATCAAACTATTCCCCAAGCATCACTTCTCCAAATCTTTGCTTTGTACAAACAACCCAAATCTCCTTTAACCAACAACGACTTACACAATTTTTTAATAAAGTCTGTTCTTTCATCTGCAAACACTCATCTTAGAACAACCTTAACTAGAATCCTGACATCGCTTTTACCAAAAACAATTCATGTAATGCAAACAACAACCTTTAAAATTTTAGTAAATAACCTTCTGGACCAAATTCACGCACCTAAAGACAAATTGCACTAAGCGTACCTACCGTGGCAACCTAAATCTTAAGACAATACTGATTACAACCAAGACGGCACCTAAACCAAAACTTTTAAGAACGATCCCAAGATCGTTAAACTCCAATTCTTAAACAACAAAAACTACTCTTAATGGCGTATACAAAAATTCTCTGCAACACCAACAAATTTCCCAAGCACTCTATGGTACTTACTCTGAAGAGTACCTGCAGACTGAAAGATATCCGACGACATAGTAACATACTCCTAAAACCTCAAATTTTTCGCAAATTCATCTTTACGTTTCAGACTGATCCGTACACAACTCAACAACTTTTACATACTGGTTACAAATTGATCTGTTCCAACATCTATTTAAGATTAATCTGCATAACTCACTCTTTACTGACACATCGACGACTGCTACACTAAATTAAATTAAATTCTTAACCTGTTACCTTATCGCCCGAGCTCCGCAATCTGCCATCCCCACATCTACTTTATTTGACGCTGACACCCATAACGTCCTAGAATCCTAATCTAGCGACTGACTTATTTCTGATAAGAGCCATAATTTTCCTCGCAAAGTCAAAGATCATTCCACAAGCCAGTTAACTATCCTGAATACTTCTATTCCACAAACCAATTATCAAAAATTGTTTACGCTCCATCGAGTCGCTTATACCATTCATATACTGCAGTAGCTCCCTATTACCGAAAAACACTAATGCTTTACAAATTCGTCATAAACCCCATCATGCTTTACGCATCTCCTGTTTGGAGGTGCGTCGCCTCTATCTACTTCTAAAATTTTCCGTCCTACCTTTAACATTACCTGGTACGTCCGCAACAACGACCTACATCACGACGCTAATGTTCCTACTATCATTCAAGAATAATTCCGTATTACGAAAAACCAAACTGTCTCCCTTTGTGACTACCACAACTGATCTTTTAATTTTCTGTTGCAGATTACATCTCTGAAATTCACAAAATAATAATCATTGAGCCATCGACCATGATAAGATATACGACAAGGCAATTCTTCAGGTTTATTTAACTTAATAATATTAGTCTTAGCGATCTTTTAAATCTCCGTTTTGGTTTATTAAGTGTATGGATGTTTGAATCATCACCCGATGAACCTTCTTATAATTGTGTCGAACCGTAGAAGAGGTTTTGTTTTAACCATGGTTAGAGACAAGTCTCAGATAACGCTATTATTCATTCAGAACAAACATTTTTGTAATTCCAAAGTGTGACAATCATTTTGCTATTAATAGGAATTCACTTTTTTAGCATCTAAAAATTGACTTTCAGTAGAACATTTGCCTGTAGTTTAGGCAATTGAGGTTGCGTTGGTGCATTCTTATAACAATCACTTCATGTACCGTTTCCTGACAGAAATTTTAAAAGCACGTCCTTCTTTTTTGATCTGAACGTTGACATACGAAGGTGTCGTACTTCCGAAATTTAAGACTTAGAGAATCCGGATTTAATAGTTACCTATCATTGGATATAAAACATAAACAAAAGTTTCCACTAAGGTGAGTGATAAGCACGCGTAATTTTTCTTTTTACCTCCATTTTTACACCTATCGGAATATGGATAAAGATAATTAAGTATACTTATTTAAAACAGCAAAGCCGTAAATTAGGTGGTTTGCCAATCGAACTGATCCTACCCTGGAACCTGGTCGGTATATTTTTAAGAGAATAAATCGTTCTATTTGACTATTACCTTAATAATTTGTATTGTGTTTTTACTTACACCATATTATTGTCTATTTTTACATGTGTTGAAGTTGTTTTTAAGGCCTAGTCGTTCTATAAATTTTTTTTTGTATTTTGAAGATTCTAGTTGCTCTAGAAGATTTACTGCACGTTCTACTAAGAGACCCTTTATTATTTATCTCTTTATTGAAAAAGCCTTCGATCTACTTACTTGTAAGTACACCCACGATCCCTCTCAGACCAGCAGAGCTGCGGACCAGGTTTTCAACAGTGACTAAATTTTATAGTTTGTTTACAAATAAACCATAACCATAAATGAGTTTTCGACCTGACGAAATAATTCTTTACTTACTTTGATAAAAAAAATTAACAAACTGTGAAAATTACTAAAAAACTATGAAAAAATATGAACAAATTGTAAATTTTGTTGATGCACAGTTTTACCAAACTCATTCTGTTTTAATTTTTACGTGATGTTAGTATACGGCTACAGAAAGTTACAAGAAAATAAAATTTTGCGGCAACGGATAAGTGTGGACATTCAAAGAGGAAATGCGTGGATGCATCTTCTAATCGGTCACCCTCGTCCCGGTCTTGATATCTTTAGTTAATGCAGTTTAAAAACAATAAAGTAATAGTACATTACGTACCGAAGCAGAAAGTATTCCATTTTTATTTCGAGAGAATTAGAGTTCACCGAGAGGCGAACTCTTCTCGAGAAACAGGAATGGAACTTTTGCCAAGGTTTGTATACTCTTTTATTCACAATTAGCTATTTAAATATTAATAAAATGTATCATCATGTTATCGTTTATTTCGACAATATACTAATATTTAGAAGGCGATGCACGGTTGCCATTTAATTATATAAAATTTGCGTTTGCTTTGTTAATACAACTGAAAAAGATGTCGGATAGTGAAATTGAGTGTACTCCCCGGAACTGCGGCAATCCGTGCAAAAATTAACATTACATCATCTACCAGAGAATAGCAAATTACGATACGAAAAACGTATAAAGGTTTCCGCGACTGGTGCTCTAAGAAGGAGGTGCAAAGGTACACTTCCGAAAGTGTTCTGTTTGTCTATTTTGGTGGTATGGCTAAAACTAAAAACGATCCTCCATGTGGTCTCATTACTCGATGCTCAAAAGTACGATTAATTTGAAGAATAATATTAATATCTCGAAATATTGCAAATTAATAGCATATTTAAAAAACAAAATCTGGGATATCAACCTAAAAATCAAGTACATTTTCAAGGAAAATATTGATTTTTTAAAAACGCATCGTTTGAGTTTATGCCATGTAAAGTATGAATCGTAGACATTTATTTCTTGGGTTTTTTATTGTTTTCAATATTTTAGACTGCTTTGGTTATATTGGTATCTCAAGTGCATACAGAAGTAATGAGCTGTTCAAAATAAAACAGGAGATATAAACCTTCAAGAAAAAGAGCTATTACTATGATTCCAAATACAAAAACGTACCAGCCGAGATGATTTGTCGTGATTGATACTGAATGGCTTGCAATTCTAAAACTTTATATTAATCTACAATAATGTTAAGAGTGATCGATTCTTCTTGCAAATGAGATACGGCAAATTGACAAAACAACCCTATTGTCATAACTCCATTGAGCAGTTTCCTAAAAAAATTGCAACTTATTTAAAATTAAATGACGTAAATACATACACTGGCCGCTGTTTTCGCTGCACAGCAGCAACTATATTTGCTAATAGTGGAGGAGATATCCTTAATTTAAAAAAATGGGAGGTTGGAAGTCGAGTATGCTGGCTGAAGGTTACGTAAGCAGTTCCTTAGATGGAACATTAAAAATTGCTAGCATGCTTTCTACTAAAGATTCTGTACCTGTAGAAAATATGCCCGACGTATCTGTTCCAGGTCCATCAACTCAACTGGTTCATTTCTCGAAAGAAGACTTGGGTCAAGGTAATTCCCTGTCGAAAGTCACGACAATTCTCCAATTAATATTTATTTTAGTAAGCAGACACACAAGTTAGGTCACCAGGCAGTTTCACTGTTAATTTTTCAAGATGAACAATCAAAAACAACCTGTTCTTAATAGATAAAGTTCCAACTTGTTTATTTTCTTTTCAGTAGCTTTGTATGAAGATGGCCTTAGTCGTTAAAATTTCTCATACCCCACATGTCACTAGCCGAATTAAAGAGTAACTCCATGTTGATTTGAGGAGAATATGAATGCGGTTTTCCTAATATGCCTGCACGAAATTGTATAAATAATATGCTCGTCATTCATTTACAACAGTACAATTTTTACGAAGTTAAAAATCGATTAGGCTTTTCAATAATACTTGTAACATACTTAATTAAGACCAATAAAATAATTTGACTTTTTAACAAATAACTACTGACAAGCATAATAAGCATTTCAAAGTTGTGCTTGGCGAGTTTGGCAGTTACATATGCAAGAATTGGGTTTTGTGTATTTTATAAAATTAGTAGCAAAATTCATACATATAATTTCTTGAGAATGTTCTTTTTTTTGTCCAAAATTGTGTAATATTTGTACAAACCATATCTTTATTATTATAAAATCAAAATCCATGTAGTAAGTGTGACCTATAAAATCAGTTTTGAACTGTCAAATGTCAGCACTTGTCGCGGAAAATTTTTATGAACATGTAGTTTATACGACAGTGGCGCCGAAATAGGTTGGAAAGTGGCTACTTTCATACCAATTGTTAGTCATTACTGAACTACCTTTTCGCAATGTTACTAACTAATTGTAAAAATATATTTATTCTTAGATTAAATACAATTGTATACAAAGTTAAATCGGACCACTCACGACACTGCGGTGTCGTACGATTTGATTAAAAATTTGATGCAATTTCATCGTGTCAAGTTGCTTCAACAAAATCTTACGATTTTACTGCAGACGTTTATTTTAAACCAACGCTGCTGCTGAATTTAATAGAGGTTAGCAAAACTGGCCATAACACAAATTAATTATTAGGTAATATAATTATATCAGCAAAATAGCAAATTACGATGTTACATTGGTTAATGAAATCCTCTGCGTGATCAAAGGTATGAGTTACATTGAGGACACACGTTTATAAGTGAAACCGATAACTTTGACACACTTTGTATCAATAACTGCTTTAATGCTGATATAAAAAGTGCTGGCTCAATTATAGGGAAATACATAAAGATATAGACAGTAATGAATTTATGTCAAACTCTTTAATATATTTCATAATTTATGTATAACAAAATGGGGAAAATATTGACATCCGTGGAAGTTATAAAATATTGCTTTAGTATTTAGTTGTGAAATAGCAATTGCGCTTCTGTAGAAATGAGTTTAAATGAAATTGAATGTTTTCTTATACTATGAATTTAAAAATATAAATAAAACAAATAAAGTTAATAATATAAAAACACTTTGACAAAGCATTTAGTAAGACAAGAAATGTGTTTTATCAAACTGCATTTGAATGCAAATTTGTAAGTGTAAATCACAACATGCATTTAGTTTTACGTTTTTAACTGAGAAAATACATAAATTGCAGTTTCTGTTTGCAGTTTTTATAAGCCAACAAGGAAAATACAAATGCAACGGAATTAGACCATTACAATCGTAGTAAATATGTTAATTGTCCATAAAAGTAAAAAAAATGTAGTTTCAGCCAATCAGAATGCACTGCCTTTTTTTGTTATTTCCATTAGTTTTGTTGTAAAAATTTAATTGTTGGTTTTAAACTTAATTAGGTTAATATACGTTGTGACCATTGTACAGAGTCGCTTATTGGTTTATTTTTTGTAAATAGCTATAAATTATTAAATTAAATTTATAATACATTTCAATTATAGTAAAATTTAAAAGTACTAATATTAAAATAAATGTTTTGGAAAGAGTTAAAATTTATAGCACAATTTACATTACAATTTTTATGTTAATTTGGAATGGTAATAATTTACTTTAAAGATTGAGTATTTTAAATTTTAAATTAGAAACAAATTTTGTCTGACGAACATACAATCTGTAAGTTTCGAAAATAAAACAATTTCACGATCATTACTAATTAGGGTCGTAATTTTAAGTTGTGATTATTAGTACTTGTTTCATATTTGATTATCGCAAATTGTAACAAAATGTAATTATAAAATATTGTTCATAAGTACATCTGAATATTACTTATTGTCATATTTCTGTCAAGTTTTAAAATTCAAGCAGACAACTTAGCGTTTCCATTTTTACTTTTTTTAATAATTTATGAAGAAGTTGTTCACTTTTCTAACCTTGCTAGTTTTGAGTAATCAATTATTTAAACTGAACTCCCTAAATTCATGGATAATTTGATTTTTTTAAATGGCTCCACCTTTTTTTTTATGTGCCATTGAACGTGGAATTTCATAAGCATTCTAATGATAAGGTTGTATTTTTGCGGATTTTTGAGTAAGAATTAGATACATACAATTTTATCATTAGAAAGCTTAATTCAGACTTACGTTAAACGACGGCATTGCCAAAGATTAGGTGGTGCCATTTGAAAAAATCAAGTTATCATCCATTTCAGGAGTTCAAAATAAATAAGTGATTACTCAAACCAACGAGGTTAGAAGGTGAACAACCAGCTATAGTTAGCACATGTAATAAATATTGAAGCTGCAAAATCGCAGTTAGATAAATTCCAGGATAACTGAGTTATTTAATTTTTTCAAAAGTCAATTTTTCGGAAAAAATGAATTAATGCGAAAATCTTCCATTTTAGACACTATGTATAATGCATAAAATCACATTAGAATTTTCCAAGGAATCTAAATTTGTAATAAAAATGCTGGGCAGTTCTATTTAAAAGAACATAACTTTGGTATGTCCTGCAGTTTATGGAACACCCTGTATAAACAAAAATAATTTTAAAATGTGCAGCTCATTGATTTGCACAACTTTTATTGCAAAAGTTTTTTACCCTAAAATTTTCCGAGATATCCACCTTTCTCGTACTCCTGTATGTACTGTAATTAGTTAAATTAATAAGTTGAAAGTGTCAGATTGTTCATTAAATGAACTCGTAAACACAGTAAGGTAGAAATAGTGGGGTCTAAATTTGAAACATGTATAGAATTAGCAGAAGTTATTTTTGCCTATTGCTTTTTTCCTATCCAATCATACTAGCAAATATGATAAAAAGTTTCTATCTCAATTTCAATAACCTCCATTAAGAAAAGTTACAAATGCTCCTACAAACACACACCTAAGTTGATGAGATCACGGTCACCATGGAAGGCAAGCATAATCAGACTACAGGAAAACTTATTCAAAATGACTTAAACACCACCTAAACATCATCAACACAATCAAAGAAGAAATTGACTATCTATTTACAAACAAGTTAACAGGGGTAATTATTTCATTTTTGTAACTAAAACCGAGATGGGACGATTAGAGATTCCACTCTAGTAACTGACAATACTAACAACATAAGTAAAACCAACAGAAAACACCAAAAACTGCACCAAAACTTGACTCGGACACGTGTTTCAACAGCTAAGCTGTTATCATCAAGCGATACCGATACTAAAAATAAAAACAACGGGAAGCTTATACGAGGCTGGTTCAATAAATACACGTTCGAACGGTGGTACATGTAAGCGGTTTTATTTACACTAAACAAAATTGCCATTACTACAAAGACATGCATCCCCTGCTTCACAAGACGCTGTATACCGGTGTGGTACCAGTCCATTGGCTGTTCGCGGAACCATTTCAAAACTGCCTGCTTGACGAGCGTCCGACTGGAATCGCTGTCCCTTAAAGTGCCTTCTTCAATGGTCGAAGATATGGAAGTCACAGGGTGAAAGATCCGGGCTGTAAGGGGGTGCTCTAAAATCTCCCACCTCATCCGCTCCATCTGTGATTTGATGATGTTAGCTGTATGCAGCCTTGGCAAATCCGCTGTCGATTGTCGCCCATCTGTGAACTTCCGACACCATTCCACGACTGTGGTTTTGAAGGACACTCTCCACCATAAACATTTGCATTCTCCCATAAATCTGAACTGGAGTGTTGCCCTCAGCATGCAGAAACTGTATGACTGCTCGGTAATCAGTTTTTGGACGCTCCAACTATAAGACCTGCCATAATGAAACGCGCACAACAACTGTCTCCTGTACGAATATCACGAGGATGTGTCACAATAGACAGCTATATAGCAGCCGCTGGCCTACGCAAATTTGTACGATTATAGCTCCACTAACAATCGTTTCACAGCGCTCGAACGTGTATTTATTGAACTAGCCTCGTATATACTATCTGCTTATCACGCATCGTTAAACTTAATTGATTCTTAGATAAGCTTAAATAATTCCGAAAATCCTAATGGACCGTTATCATCATAATTCATAAGCAAATTTCTGTTTTTAAAAATTTCTAAACTTTCATAAGAATCAAGTTCGTTTTTATTATCTACCCTCTTAATTAATTCAATGTCGCCTACTCTATGGCCATTTTCAAGGCATATGCATGGCAACACTGGACCTATCTGTGCGATGATATTTGACATGAGCTACGTGCTCTTTAAAACGAGTTTTAATAGGTCTCTTGGTTTGCCCTTATATATACTTGGTTACAGTCTTTACAATTAATTTTATATATTCCCCGATTTATCACACATTTCTATTGGGTCTTTCGGATTGCCTAAAAGATTTTGCAAGTTGTTACTACTAGAAGTCACTGTTTGATAATCAAATTTTGAAAATATTTTTGAAGACCTTTTGTGTATGTGGGATTATTTGGTAATTTGACATATTTCTTATCTATTTTGCTATTACTAGTTCCTAACGTTGTAATGTTTCTAATGTTTAACTTATGTTTATGTTTTCTAATTATGTTTGTGACAATTGATTCTTGAAAACCATTGTATGATGCAATCTGCTTAATATTTCGCAGTTCTTTATCAAAGTTTTGTTTTGACAATGGGAAATGTAATAATCGGTGAATCAAAAAGTTGAAAGATGCAAGTTTATGTTGCATACTATGGTTGGAATCATTTGTTATAAACCTCATAGTGTTAGTGTCTTTACGATAAATATTTATATCTAGTTTGTTGCCATTTCTTGTCACTAAAGTGTCTAAGAAAGGTAACTTAAGGTTTGTTTCTGTTTCATACATATCTACACCAAATTCTAGAAAAATAATCTAATTTATTTTTTATATCAGTTTCAAATTTACCCATGAACAGGTTAGCCATAAACGGAGATAAGCTGTTACCATTGTTGTACCATAATTTTGTTGATAAATATTATTGTTAATTTGAAAGTAGGTTTGACTCATACATAATCTTGCTAATTTAATAAAATTATCTACTTCTGAATTGTCTAAATGGTTTGGTGTAACATATCTTTCAAATAATCTAAAGTGATGTCTATCGGAACGCTTGGAAACAATGAACAGACATCGAATGAAACTAAAACTTCGTTTTCAGTCAGCTCAATGTTTTTAATTTTTTTAATAAAATCGTATGAATTTTGAACACTGAAATTTGATTGTTGATATTCAAAACTGTTGAATTTATTTGACAACCATTTAGATATCAGATAAGTAGGAGCATTAATACCTGAAACAATGGGACGCATTGCTTTTTCAGGTTTATGTATCTTATGTAAACAATACATTCTAGGAAGAACCGGGTTAGATACCGTTAGTCTAAACCTAAGTTGTTTTGGTATAATATTTCCACATTCTAATAAGACTCTACGGGTATCAGCAATCATTTTGGGAAGAGGATTTTAGATATTAATGAATAGGGGCCTTCATTAAGCATCACCTGAACTGACTCAAAATAATCCTCTTTTGTCCAAAATAACTACTTTATTGCCTTTATCTGCTTTGAGATAACAACAATTTTTCTCTTTAAGATTTTAACAATGTTTATTTCTCTCGCGTTAAATTTAAATTTTGGTAACTGCTGAATATTATCTGAAATTTGAATTTTACATGCATTCCTAATGAATTTTTTAGAATTATCGTCTAAAAGTTTGATCGAACTTTCAATTCCTACAAATAATCTTATCTATAGGCGCTTTGTTAAATTTTGAGGTTATATTTTCAAGCCTTTATTCAACAAAATTAATTCATAGTCAATGTTAAAATTCAAATTAACAATAATATTTATAAACAAAATTATGGTACAACAATGGGTAACAGCTTATCTCCGTTTATGGCTAACCTGTTCATGGGTAAATTTAAAACTGATATAAAAAATAAATTAGATTATTTTCTAGAATTTGGTGTAGATCTGTAAATGACGTTTTTGCAGTCATCGTCACTAAAGTTTACAGCCCTCAGCAATTTGTAGAAATTTTAAATTCAAAATTTGAGACGATCAAGTTTACCTATGAAACAGAAACAAACCTCAAGTTACCTTACTTAGACACTTTAGTGACAAGAAATGGCAACAAACTAGATATAGATATTTATCGTAAAGACACTAACACTATGAGGTTTATAACAAATGATTCCAACCATAGTATGCAACATAAACTTGCATCTTTCAACTTTTGATTCACCGATTATTACATTTCCCATTGTCAAAACAAAACTTTGATAAAGAACTGCGAAATATTAAGCAGATTGCATCATACAATGGTTTTCAAGAATCAATTGTCACAAACATAATTAGAAAACATAAACATAAGTTAAACATTAGAAACATTACAACGTTAGGAATTAGTAATAGCAAAATAGATAAGAAATATGTCAAATTACCAAATTATCCCACATACACAAAAGGTCTTCAAAAATATTTTCAAAATTTGATTATCAAACAGTGACTTCTAGTAGTAACAACTTGCAAAATCTTTTAGGCAATCCGAAAGACCCAATAGAAATGTGTGATAAATCGGGAATATATAAAATTAATTGTAAAGACTGTAACCAAGTATATATAGGGCAAACCAAGCGACCTATTAAAACTCGTTTTAAAGAGCACGTAGCTCATGTCAAATATCATCGCACAGATAGGTCCAGCGTTGCCATGCATATGCTTGAAAATGGCCATAGAGTAGGCGACATTGAATTAATTAAGAGGGTAGATAATAAAACGAACTTGATTCTTATGAAAGTTTAGAAATTTTTAAAACAGAAATTTGCTTATGAATTATGATGATAACGGTCCATTAGGTTTTTCGAAATTATTTAAGCTTATCTAAGAATCAATTAAGTTTAACGATGCGTGATAAGCAGATAGTATATATAAGCTTCCCGTTGTTTTTATTTTTAGTATCGGTATCGCTGATGATAACTTAGCTTAGCTGTTGAAACACATGTCGAGTCAAGTTTTGGTGCAGTTTTTGGTGTTTTCTGTTGGTTAAATAGACGCTGCAGTTGGTGTTAATTTCCTTTGAACATAGTAAAAGACCTCCAACGACCTCAATTGAAATGTTACAACGGCTCTTACTAACCCACAACTATGTTAATGACATCACTCGCCATAAAATTAATCATAATTTGAACATACAAAACTCATTCAAAATTAGCTTAAGCAAAGAAAAAAATTATTAATAAACGCTCAGAAAATTGCCTGGTATGCAAAAAGCACTCTGTCTATACAGAGTGTTTCTAAGTAATCTAAAATATTGTAGTGGGCGCTTTGTCACTCAATTTTAAGACGAAAAGTTCTTATAAACATGTGTGATAAGTCATGCCCTTAATGAGATACAGGGTGTTGAATTGTTTCATTATTTATTAGAAGCAACAATATCATTATGTGTTAAACGTAAAGAAAAAATAGTGCATTTTAGAGCATATGTTCAAAATGTGCACCTCAACTAAAATACCAAGCATCTGTCTAATGGATTGCCGAATACGTTCGAAGATACAGGATTGTTTTACGAATAACATTGCAGCTTTGTATAATACGTTTTTAAGATCTTCTAAGGTTTAATATCGGGGTTGTGTAAAATAAGCGATTTTAAATATCCTACACACAAAAATCCAGAGTATTAAGTCTAGGTAACCTGAGGGGGTCCACGGGTGTGGAATGGTATGGAAAAACGTTATTTAAAACTCACGTACAATCATTGAAAAATGTCGAAGAGTGCACCGTCAAGCATGAACCACATGCGCCTTCTTATAATAAAGGTACATCTTTCTAAAGAACTGGAAGATATATATGTCTCATACTGCACGGTGCAGGAAAGGAAAAACAGTGCTATAAATAATCTTCGATGATGCCAGAGAAAAATTGACCGAAAATGTTTGTTAGAATCGTTTTACAGTTATGGCATGTGGTTACATCTGCCCATATGTGGTCATTATGAAAATTCATAAGCCATGTCTTGAAAACTTGGCTTCATTCGTAAACGAATATTGGCAGCAAAATAATAAATAACAGTCCTATTACAAAAGTAACTTAGTAAGCGATTATTTGGATAACGCTGAGCATACATCCGTCTAGCTTCTAAAGCATTACCATTCGCTAATCCATACAAAAAGTGCATATTAGATGCCATTTCAGCATTAGTAAACGTAGGCGTCGGTCGTTGTTAACTTAACACAAAAAAATCCGTATGACAAAAATTTCTTTTGCCTTGTTTTTTATATTTGACACACGATTTGTCAACATTACTCCAGTCCACTTAGAATAAGCATGTTCTTTCGTATTACCTTAAAAACCAGTAGCGTCCTCCGGAAAAATAAATTTCACTTACAGTGAGAGCTCATTTATTACCAAAAAATTCAACGCCTTGTATTAACGACAAGTCTTATTACACATGTTTATAAGAACTTTTCGTCTTAAGATGGTGACAAAGCGTTCACTACAATATTTTAGATTACTTAGGAAACATCCTGTACAAACAAGTAACAAAACCAATAGTACTGTATCGAGCAGTATTCTAATGGAGAAAGATGAGAAAATGAGAACATCCCGAACAGTATTAAACCTAATGCCAACTTAGAAAAACTTGGAGGCAGTAAAAGAAAATACAAAATTACAAACTAAATTTATAAAATTTTTTTAAAATTTTTTCGGGAACCGATTTGACCACTTTGCCGATGAGATAGACAAAAAATGATCGAAGCAAAAATGTCTTAGATTTTGATGTTCTATAGGAATCCAAAAGAAAATGTCAACAGGAAAAAGCTACGGACATCCAGACAGACAGACTTTGTGAATTCTATAAGATGAACTTTTGTTCATCGAAAATAGATTGAAAATTTAAGCCTTCTTATAGGAGAGGCAAATCAAACAAACACTTTACAGTGTAATTCTCTAATTATGCGTATAACGTCGTCTTCTAAAATTTGAGAATTAAGGTCATCTTCATTTACGTAACAGTGATGAAAATAAATAATGTTAAATGAAGAAATTGATGATGAGAAACATTAAAGAATTGATAATGTCTCATCATCTAATTCTTCACTTAATATTATTTCTTTTCATCACCGTTACATAACTGATTATTATTATTATTATTTTCATCATCACATAGTTCACAAACTATGGTTCTTGTAGTTGGAAATACCGGGTGTACACCATAGACCTAAGGTATATTTTTTCTTCTTTGATAATGGATACCATCTTGTACCATAGTACTCTACGTACTATGTGCGCAGTACTCAGAATAACTACCTTTTGCATGCTGATAAGGTTGTGTTTTCCAGGGATTTCTTTAATTATTTCGCTGGTGGCATTGGATATTAGACCTGTTGCTCCAATTACAACAGGCACAACTTTCGTTATCATTTTCCAGAGTCTTTGAATTTCAATTTAAAAGAGTTTTTGTATTTCAATATTTTTTTTTGCTTCTTTCTGTGTTATGTTCTAATCTGATGGTATTGCAATGTCAATTGAGTATGTATTTGTTCTGCTTCTTATCTAGTGGTAATGTCAGGAGTAGTGGTTACAGGATCTGGGTTATGTTGGTACTACTTTTTATCTACTTCTATGTTACATCCTTTACAGACGTTTTAGTGGAGTTGTGCTGTTACTGTATTATGACGGTCCAAGTACGTTTTTAGGAAGTATGGGACAACCAAAACTACATGGTTGATTGTTTTGTTATGTGTCCAACAAAGTCTGCATTTGAGAGTTATTGCCAGATTTCATGATCTTCACCCTCATGTAGTTCGTGGCTATCGCCTGTTCCTGACACACAGTAATCAAGGACTCTGTTTCAGCTTTTAAATTAACATGTGTGAGCCACAACCACGTCATGACACTACTGATTGTTTGTTTTTCTGTTTCTACTAAGTATTTGGCCATACATTGCTTTCTGCTTCCATTTCTGTTTCTGTTCTACCCATAACATTTTCTTCATTCTTTCTTTCACTAATTTTACTCTATTTGTTTCAGGTTTATTTTTATTTGTGTTTTCTATTCTTTCTAGTCTGTTGGATTCCTGTTCTTTAGTTCCAGGTTGGTTATGTATTTGTTTGTATACGTAGATATACTAAGATATATATCAGACTGTTTTATTTTCAGGTACTTGTTGATTCCTTGTACAGCAATAGTATGACTGGTTTCCACACTTATCATTCCCCTTCTTCTTTTCTTTCCCCTAATGTATAATCCATCCACATCTGCTCTAGGGCGAAGAGCTCCGTTTATAATTAATAGCTTGAGAGTCTTTCTGTCTACCTTCCTAAGTTCTGTTACGGTCCATTGGAATATTCCAAAATCATACTGGATTACAGGTACTGCAAGAGAAGTAAGTGCAGTTGTTTTATTCTTGGCACTTAGTTCAGTTTTTAGGATTTCACGAACTCTGCGGCAGTATCCTTTAGTTAATTTTATGCTGTATTCCGTCGTGTTCGTTGATGACCTGAAATTGAAGTGTTGTCTAGCTTGATGTTCTCAGTTTTGTTTTCTTTAAGGGATGTTGCTTTAGCACACTTGTCAAGTCCGAATTCCATCTTAATATCTTCACTCAATAGTTTTACTAAATTTAATTGTTTAGTGAGTTCTTCATCATTCTTCTCTATTAATTTGAGGTCATCAATATATAAGAGAGTGGTATCTTGTGGTTCTCATTCTTGCATTTGTATCTCGTATCAGATTATTTCAGTATGGAACTGAGAGGAAACAATGTTATACAAACGAAGCAATCCAGAGAGGGAGTCCCCTTGGTAAATTTCGTTCTTGATATGTACGTCGTGTATCGTTATCATATTTGAACTGGTTGAGAGGTTTAAATTCGTCTTCCAAGTGGTGATTACCTTGAATAAGAACGAAGGAAGTATATTAGATGTTCTGTATATGTTTAGCGTTTCTATAATCCTGCTATGATCTAAGATAAGGACAGAATTTTCTGATTTTCTTTACATTTCTTCTGGATCATTTTACTAATTAGGAGATGGTCTTTACATTCGTATGTGTTTTTATGTAACTCTTTTGTTTATGTGGAAGTAGGTTGTTGTCATTCAAATGTTTGTAGAGCCTTTCTGTCATTATTTTTGTTAAAGCTTTATACATGTTGTTTAAGCACGTGATTGGCCGGTAATTTTTGGCCAGCTCTGTTTGTTCGTTCTTTGGAATCAAATATGTCTTGCCTTTTGTAAGCCAGTTGAAGATGTCTTGTTTCTCATTGTCTAATTCATTGTATGCTAACGTTAGCTGACTATGTACGCGTAAAGTTTTTCAACCTAAAGTTTGGAGTTTCATCAACACCAGGAGCTTTCCAATTGGAAGCATTACTTAAAGTATTTTAATTTCTCCTCACTAATATCTTTCCATTCCATACGATTAATTCCCGCTGATCTGTCATATTCCCTTTGTAACTAATCCGCATTACTATTGTGTGATACTTCCTTTTCCCAAATGCTCTTCCAATATTTCTCTACTTCATCTAAGTCTGGCTTGTCTTTGACAGTTATGTTTTTCCTTAGCATGTTATTATAGAACATATTAGTATTCCTCGAGAAAAGTTTATTATGCTGATACTGGTTGTTACTAAGTTCAGGTATATCGTTGGATGCGATATGCTCTAGCAGCTTTAATTTGTTTTAATATCTCTGTTGTTTTAGTGTGATTTTATGTTCTTAATTTTATATTTGTTGTATAGATCTAATTTTTTCTTTTCCATAGTTTCAGTTAGGTTTTTAATTATTATTATTATTATCATTTCTAAACGTAAAGAGAAAATTATAAGTGTAGATCGGATAAAACTAAGGTAACTAAAATGGCGTGACCTTGATTGGTGACAATATTTTTGTCTATTAATTTTCCAGAAAACAATTCAAATTTTCTTCTAGGTTCCAAATGTGCAAAAACAATGTTATACTATGACATACCAACAAGCCGGCAAAATATTGTTTGTAATAATTTATATATTATTATCAGTGCACCATTTATAATTTAATTAAATAAATGATATTATAAACAGTATATTAAGTAATTGTTGAAATTAATAAATATTTATGCGGACTGGCTCATATTCAGATAGTCAAAGGTAAGTATTCCTCAAAACTTTCATATCAAGTTATCATTCACCTTAGAACCTAACATTGCTGTGCAAAGTGCAAACAACCACAATATTTACCTTTAAACAATAAAATAAAATAAATTGTTACAAACTAGAACCAAGGAACAGACTGATTGCTAAATGATTCAATAATCAGGGCAGCATTGCAAGACTCCAAGTAGTTTACAGTTTTATTTTAAAAACGTTGCGTGTTTGTCAACGGAACTGACAAAATACAAGATACAAAATGTAATATAGTTATTTTCCACACAACCTAAGCAAGCTCTTTAGTGATTGGTTTACAAAGATAGTGAATAAAGATCATCCTATAATTCTTTACAAAACATTCAAGTTTTACTTCAAACACTTAAAATTATAAGATGTTTTGATAGTACATGTCTGGTTTAGCGATGGGGTTCTGCTAACAGACGTACCGATATCAATTCTCATTTTCAGTGTAAATCTAAAACTTGCCATATTTCAATATATTTTGGAACAATGTCCATTATTTTTCTCTTTTATTTTCTTTTTAGCGAAGTATGTACTTATTTTCAATTTCTTCATTTTATGGCTTCTGTTTCAATCTCATCTTTGTCCAAAACTACTCAAGTAACACGATTGTTCAAAATTACATAATTGTTACTTAAGAAATTACCGAAGTTATAACTATTGGTAACTGGTACGTTTAGAAGCGTTATAGCTACCATTTTTTCGTCATTGTCGTGACTGGCGCATGGAACGGTCCATTATATGTCGTCGTGCAATAGCTGTGCTGTTGTATTTTATGTTCTTAATTACCTTCTATAATGTTAACACACTTAATTAATATTATTACATGTAAATAGTAGGGTGGGTTAGCGTTGGCATGTTTAAGGTTTTAGTGGTTTCCTAAACCTTGAAGTAAATGCTTTGCCAAAACAAACCAATCCACTATTGCACACGGTTTTGTCACCACACTATACAGGTTTATACTGATCTTCTGGGGCACCATACATAACACTTACATCACAATACAATATTTGTATAATGTACCATACGAATAAATAAATGGCTATCTAAACGGAGAAAAATGTAGGTTTTTATTTCGTGACTCAAACGTTCTTGGTTTTGTCACAGTGGCGTTATTTACATGTCGCAAAAAATAATTTCAACGTGTTTGGAGCGTAAAGTAATGTTAGAAGCAATTCAATACAATGTTCTTTCCATTTTCCTCGACTAAATTTGCGCGTTTTCTTTTTCCTTTATTTCTTTCTTTATTTAAGAATTTTCATATTTTTCCCTCGTTTTTTAATTTTTTTATCTTTTCTTCTCTTTCTGTTTAATTTGTTTCTTATATTTTTATACACTGTTCTTTGAACTTTCTTTTCAGTTCTTTGTATTCCTCTATGTGCATATATCCTTCTTTCATTCTCTTACCCTTTCTTAATTCCTTTTTTTGTTCTCTCACATTTGCATTCCACAAGTTTTTGTTCTTCTCTTCTATTATTTTAGATTTCCTGTACGATATTTTTCATCTTCCATTTTATTATTACCATATTTACTTCTTTCTACATCTGCCGCCGTTTCTTGATATTTGTCTATCTTCAATCTATATCTTTCTATACAATCCTCCGTCCATATTTTATTCTCTCCCTATACACCTCCTCTTTCTACTAATATTTCTTGTTCTCTTCCATTTAACATTACTTCTAAAGGTATATAATTTCATTCCTCCTCGTCTCCTACTTTCATTTTTTAAATATTTCTTAACCATCTTCGTTCACTACCCCATAATCAATTACTAATTCTCTTCTTTCATTCATAAATGTATATTTCCCTCTTCCCCTTCTTTTATATTTCCATTTAATATTGTCCATCCCCTTTCTTCAAACACCTTTAATGATGTTTTTCTTGTCCGTTTATCTTCTTATCAATCGATACCCTTCTTACTTTTCTCTATTTTACCAACATTCCTTTTTCTTCTTAAATCCTCGTATTTGTCTTCCTTCTTCCTCTTCCTCATTTTTTCCAGTTCTTTTTCAACCGCGTAACTATTCCTCCTTTTTGTCCTACTTTTTCTCCTTTTCTCTTTTTTCAGCCATGCTTCTACTAGGCCTATCATCCCAAAATTTTTGTATAGTCCCAAAACCCTTTTCCTTTATTTTTATCCCAGCCACGTTCCAAAATAAAGTTATTGTGAAACTAAATTGGTTTAAATTTTTTTATTTAATTATAAAACAACGATTAAACAAATTAGTGTTAAGTTTTTTAATTTCATTAAAAACAAAAAAATTGATGTCTTTATAACAAGTGCTGAAAATGTCCACCACCAACTACAATACAATCCTTCTTCGCATATAAGATGGCAGTAGTGCGAAGAGGGTGAATTTTGAATGTTTATAAGAAAAAAAACTTCCTGTATAAGCCTACGTCCTGTATACTAAAAAATATTCTTAACTAAAATAAAATAAAAGAAACAATCATTTAAAAGGAAAAGTACTATCATTAAAATATTTTTGTTATGCAGGGTGTCCCGATATTCCGTGTACATAGAGCTATTATAGATTTCTGGGACTAAAATATGCCGATTTAACCGAAATTATTTTAGTCCAAAAGTTGATAGTTTCTGAAATACAGAGGGTCAAAGTCATTATTTTTATTAGTTTTCTTGGATAATTTTCTTAATAGCTGTATTTATTTACGAAATTTGGTACTTGGTTTTTTGGGATGAGAAATTCAAAGCCGTTTTTCATTTTGTGGTACATTGCAGAGAGCGCCACTTACAGCAATTTTTTCACATTAAAAATGTCCTATTTTTTTATTTTATATAAGAAGGCACAAAAAATTGGGACAGAGTAAATGTAAAAAAAGTGTTGTAAGTGGCATCCCTGTACACCAAACCAAATTTGATGCAAATAGTACCTACAGTTATTAAGAAAATAATATACAGGGTAGTGCATTACCAACGAATTATTCAGTAGCATTAAAACGACAAATAATGTAAGAAATCTTAAGGCATACACATATTGAGATTATTTGAGACCACATTTTAATAATATTTTGGATTGCACAGAATGCTACAGAAACACGTACCATATCAATGTTGGGTTATTTTAAATAGATCATCCTGTATTTTTCTATTTTGAATTGTACGATAAAAATTATGTATGTTTGTTAACATAATCCTATACCTACTTACTTCCGTTTCAAACATAAATCGATTTTACCTTATTTGCAGACTCTCCAAAAAAATACAATAACATCAGAATAAATAAGAACAAACAACTTTGCCTTACATCATCTTGCTAAAAGTTTCCAACATCCTTTTTGCAATATTTACTTTAATGTTATGATGCATAGGGTGTTTTTGATACTATCATAAAACACTAACCACTTAAAACTTAAATAACTTGCTTAACTTAAATAGAATACCCTATATTTAGGTATCTTGTGGGAAGCTAGAACTAATTTCCTTTGAGTCGGTATTGGGGTTATCAACCCCTAACTCTGATAGTTTTCGAGATATTTTAAAATTTGGAAGTTTAACAATTTGCAATTTAAGTTACCTGTGAGATATCAGTAAAATGAACATTATCTTGCAAACATGTTTAATGTATAGGCCAATTCAGCTTTAAATACCAACCTCAAACAATTTTTTTGAATAAAATAACAAAATGTGCTGATGACTTATCGGGCTCTAATAGTCAGCCGAACACGCCCACCGGTTACAAACAACAACAACCTATTATTTTGTTATAACAAAAATACATCACACCGTAAACATTAGCAACATTAACAAAATGTATCACAGTCTTAGTTAACAGGTTAGTTTGTCAATGTTTACAGTGTGATCAATTTTATGTACCAAATAACGGTTACTATTGTTAAATTACTATTAAACTTCCTGGAAGCTAATAGAATATACGCGATAAATACATTTTTCAAGAAAAGAAGTAAACGAAAATGGACGTGGCGAAGCCCAGATTTTACTTACAAGAACGAGATCTACTACATTATATCGAACCACCGACATATAATTTAAGACGTGTCTGTGATAAATAAGGTCAACACGGGAAGCAATCACAGAATGGTGAGAGCAAAAGTGTATATCAACTGGGACAGGGCTAGAACAACATTGCACCTAAACAAAGAGACAAAAATCAATACAGAACGACTTACGGAAGGCAAGAGGAGTACCAGCAGACACTGAAAAGTACCCTCAAAATTCTTAGTAAGGATAACACTCCCATAAACGACCTAACGAAAGGAATAAGTAACACAATAAAGGAGGCTGCGGGAAAAGTAGCAGCAACAGCAAAGAAGATTAAAGCGGAAAAGCTAAGCCCCAATACCAAAAGCACTGTTAGAAAAACGAAGAAATCTAAAAGTAGATAAGCACAGTAACCTGATAGAATGGGCAGAACTTAACAAACTTATAAGAAAAGAACTAAGAAGGGACACACGAAGAAATAATATGAATAAAATCATGGAAATAATTGAAAAAACCGAGGGCCAAAAATTCTAAGAAAAGAATTAAGTTTGGGTAAAAAAAGAGATTGTAAGATTCAAAATGAAAGAGGCAGAAACGATAACACTCAGAAACAAAATAACAAGAGAAGTGGAAAGATAGTATACAGATCTATATAAATCCAAAAAAACAACCTACCTGCAAAGAAGTAGAAACAGGATGGAAAAGGATCCAAAATGTAGGATCCGAAGACATACCTGAAATATCAACGGAGAAAATTGCGAACGCTCTAAAAAGACAAAAAGAAACAAAGCGGCCGGACCAGACGGAATGTTGCCCAAAATGCTGAAAAGATGAAAGTATGCTATTGGAAGCATTGAAAAGGTTGTATAATACATGTCTGGAAGAGAAAATATCCTAAATCCTGGCAAAAAAGCCGATGTTATTCTCATACACATAAGAAGGA
Organism: Abscondita cerata; assembly: GCA_030710515.1. Classification (NCBI taxonomy): domain Eukaryota; kingdom Metazoa; phylum Arthropoda; class Insecta; order Coleoptera; family Lampyridae; genus Abscondita; species Abscondita cerata. Next base: position 118,878 of record JALBCR010000265.1, read on the forward strand.
AACATCACCAAGCTTGACAACTATAGACCTGTAAGCCTCCTGTCTCAAATATATAAGACCTTCACCAGAATAATCTTGAATAGATTAACAAACAAAATAGACTCCCAACAACCACGCGAACAAGCGGGATTTATATCAGATTTCAGCACTTGTGACCATATACAAACTATAAAAACACTCATAGAAAAGTGCAACGAATACAATCTAGAACTGTATATGGCTTTCATTGACTACCAGAAGGTATTCGACACAGTGGATACGTGGACAGTACTAAATTCCCCAAGGAGATGCCGCATTGACAGCAGGTACACCGGCTTGATCAAGAACATCTATAACAATGCAAAAATTCGGGTGCAGCTTTACGATAAGACAAACCCGATACCATTAAAAAGACACAATCTCTACCAAGCTAATTATAGCAGCTCTACAAGAACTAATCAGAGAAATAGACTGGCCCGAAAAAGGCATAAAAGTAGACGGAGAGTATCTCAGCCATCTTCGATTTGCCGACGACATAGTGATACTCAGCATAGTCCTCAAGAGCTGCAAGAAATGATCACAGAGCTGAACCCCCACTCGCAAAAATCATCATTTTACTAAATAGACAAAAACTCGATACTGTTGATAGTTATATATATCGTGGACAAAAATTTCAACGGACAAAGACAACATGACAGCTGAAATCTCCCAAAGAATATCTTTGGCATGGAGCGCTTTTAGAAAGCTCCACTATGTTTTTAGATCGGAAACTCCTAACACCTTGAAGAGCAAACTCTACAACCAGTGTATCCTTCCAGTGCTCACATACGGAGCCGAGACTTGGTGCTTCACTAAAAAGCACATATAGAAACTCGCAAGAACACAACGAGGTCATGAGCGAATAATGTTGAACATAAAATTGAACGACCGTAAAACAAATATCTGGATAAGACAGCAAACAAAGGTCACAGATGTCATCGAACGCATTTCCAAGCTGAAATAGAGGTGGGCCGAATATATAGCTCGTCAGGATGACAATAGAAGGACGAAAAAGATTTTGGAGTAGAGACCAAGCGAGGCCCGGAGAAGTACGGCAGACCAAATACCCGATGGAAGGATGACATACGGAAAATGGCTAGAGTGTGTTGGATGACAGAAGCGGGAGACAGACAAGGATAGAATGATATGGGGAAGGTCTTCATCCAGCAGTAGACTGACATAAGCAAATCGTGATCGTAATCGTGATTGTTAAATATCAGTAAATTGTAAACGGCTTGAGCGTCATCCGACTGACTCTTAGAGCTCGAGATACTAGTCATATTAATTTTTTCTAAAAAAAATATTTTAAAAATAAATATTTATTTAAAACTATGAACTGGCTTATACATTAAAAATGGATTTACAAAGATAATGTTTACGGATATCTCACAGGTAACTTAGATTTCAGTAAATTTCAAATAGTTAAACAAGCAAAATTTAAAAAACCTCGAAAACTATCAGAGTTAGGGGTTAGTAACCTTAATACTCATTAAAAAGGTAATTAGTTCTAGCTTCTAATAGGTCAATGAAATACAGGGTGTTCATTTAAGTTAAACAAGTTATTTAAGTTTTAAGTCGTTAGTGTTATGGGGTAGTATTAAAAACACCCTGTACAACATAACATAATAGTAAAAATTACAAAAAGGATGTTGAAAGCTCTTAGTAAGGTAATTGTAAGTAAAAGTTGCTTGTTCTTACATAATCTCAGAAATTATTGCATTTTCTGGAGGGTCTGCAAATCAGGTAAAGTGTGATTTATCTCCAAAACGGAAGTAAGTAGGTATAGAGACCTGTTAAAGAAAATACATTATATTTGATCGAAAAATTCAAAAATAGAAAAAATACAGCATGTTCTATTTAAAAAGAATACAACTTTGATATGGTACGTGTTTCTGGAGCACCCCTGTACAATCAAAATATTTTTAAAATGTGGTCTCAAATAAACTCAATATATGTATGGCTTAAGATTTCTAATATTATTTGTCGTTTTAATACTACAAAATATTTCGTTGGTAGTTCCCCACCCTGTATAATATAATAACTTTGACGTTCTGTATTTTGGAAACTATCAACTTTTGGACTAAAGTAATTTGGGTTAAATCGGTATATTTTAGTCGCAGAAATCTACGAAGTACCTCTATGTACACGAAATATCAGGAGATCCTGTATATCCTTAGTATTTATTAATTGTTGTTTTTTTATGTTTTTTTCTTTTCTATTCAAATTAGGGTGCGATCATTGCAGTGTGTTTCTTCAAAGTAACGAACCTATACTCAATCTTTCAAAGAATGGATCCAGAAGACTCAGACTAAATTGGCAAAAAAACAAAAAGAAATTTGGTTATGTTAAATAACAATGCCACATTTACATTGTATGTAATTAATTAAAATATGTTCGAGATAAATTATTAACATCTACAAACCTACAAATTATAGGTTAAGGTAATTGCTACAACCTATTATTAGTACTTTATAATGACACACACCTATTTTGTTTTGGGGTAATAATTAATTTAATAACAATCTTTAAATAAAATATTTCAAAAACGTTGGATGTACGTTTGTAATGCTTTGAAATCAAATAGATATCTTCATTGAGGAGTAACAGTAATTAGATAAAGCAAATGCAATGAACACATTTATTGTTATAAGACTAGTTTTTAGATCCGCCGCAAATAAAAAGTAAGTAGGGTGTAATTTTTGTCTAAATCGTTTACTGTGTAGAAAGAATTGCAGATGAGTAAAACAAAGATGGAGTAAAACAATTTTTGCGAAACGTTCTGTTCGTGCGGTTTTAATTATAACAAGTGATAGTGGTGGTAGATTAGAGGGCTGTAAGGAAGCGTAAAACGCTCCTGGGAGTTATCCTGTGACGTATTCTTGAATTTAGATTGATACGACGTAATTGTACGACACATAAGCTTGTTGGCCAACCATTTCTGCGTTCATTTATCGTGTCGTAGCAAAATTTAAAAGAAATAGCATCCGTTTGTTAGGTGACACGAATACAAAATTCTAATCCAATTAATTTGATGCGAAAACTTAACAATTCGATTTTATTCATACAGTACCAACGTATAAACGTTTTGCGATTACAAAGATAATTTTCGACGCAAGACTTTTATTTAATTTAACTACAATATTAGGAAGGTATGGTGTGGTAATTGAAGTTTTTTAACTTTATAGTACTAATGAGGTCGGATTATGAGCTCCTCTGGCACTACAAAAGGGGTTTCGCTTAATTTAGTTCAGAGACTTAACACTAAAGCTACACTTAGCGTTCATTATTTACATTATCATTTTCTCTTTATGCCAATGCAGTATTTATTTTTAGACTCGCTTTTAAAAGTATTTGCGTAAATACGTGCTTTCCTATTTTTGTATAAATTTTTTTATTCTTTGCAATTCTGCTAATATTCTATTCGTACAAATTTTCGCATAACTCAAACTACGCGTGCTGCAAAAAATATTGAGGTAACTTGTATTTTTCTATATTTTTCAAATACATAACAGCTATTTATCATATAGCAAAAGCTCTAAAAAATAGTTTTTACTTTAAACAGTTGGTTGCAAAAAAAAGCTATACGAATAACAAAATTTTAGGAAGTTTTTGAACAATAGCGCATGTGTAAAATAAGTCGATTCTATTTCATGCTATTGCATATCATGTGGAAAGATCGATGTTGCTTTACAATGCTGAAATAGTATAAAACACAAATAACAATAATGTTAGAAAAATTTAGAAACAAAGAAATTTTAAGCACAACTTTGTAGCAGACCATTTGATTACGAAAAACATTACTATTCGTCATGTTTTATGATTATTCAAATACGCATCAACTAAAATCAATCCGAAAGCATGAAATATGCCGTACTAGTATAAATTGAAATATGTGAATGCTGTGCTACATAAATTTCTAAAGTATAAAATATTGATAAGAAATGCGCTTACCTTCTATTACTGTTTGGCCAGGTTTTATACGACATATCTGAAAATAAAAATACAAACACGTTAATGAATTAGTAAAGTTAATTGTGCAGATGTATGTTACTGCTGTAGCATACTAAACTCATAATGGCTACACATTAAAAAGCAATCCGTGCAAATTAAAAAAAACGTCGTTACATTATAAAAAAGCTTTTTTAAGCGAACACATGCTTTTGAGTAAATCGTAAATCCTAACCATTTATCACTGTAAGTATCCATAAAAACTGAACCTGCATCGAACCATTTACCGAGTGCAACCGTCTTGATATAGTTATGAGTTAGGATTTTTGGAAAGTGGGTTATCAATTTGTATTTCTTTCAATTTACATCCTTATTGGCTGATTCCACTGCTTTTATATATAGTATAACTAACTTTTCAACTGTTTAAAAGTAGAGCATTTCATAATTAAACACATTTTATAATTTTCATTTACAATCGGTTATTTGAAGATAATCCATAATCCATTTAATAAATCCAAATCTAAATTAATGCTTACACAAAAGTGCACGTTTTTATTATAGAGCATTACACGCAATCAACTATAAATTGGTTTCTGTAGAAATACAAATGCTGTATTTAATTAAATTTGTGGTTATTAGTGGCATGCGTACAAAGGACTATATAATTTAATTAATATTATTGATCTAGAAGTGTAAGAAATGTATGGAGTCACTTTTTTCCCTTAGAACAAATTGGAAAATTTTGTTCGGACTATAGGGTTCCTAATAAATTTTTATTTGACCATTTTTTGCTCTGAGATATTGTTTTTTGTGTAGCTCAAATGGTAGATCCTTGAATATTTTATTTGTTCGTTTTAGTAAGAACATTGTGCATCATAACTGCAACTGTCTCAGTTTACGGCTGATGTTAACATGCGGGAGTTGAAAATATTTCGCAGCAACTACTATCTAAATTGAAACCCATAAGAAAAAACTAAGAACTTTCAATGTCAATTTATTATAATTATTCTAAAACAACAATTATGAATTTTTCCGTTCATTCTTATATGTTTTTCCTATAACTTTTTCTAAACTTCATTAAAACTAAAAAGTACATGATTCTATAGAATTAAAAACTCAAATTTGTTTTTTTGCTTGCAACTATCGTAAAAATTAAATGTTTGAAACAAACTCTTCCTTTGGTCTTTTAAAAAAGCTTCATATTATAAGTAAATATAGTATTTTTCACAACTAATATGAATTTGAATTGACCACGGTAACTTCATATTTACACTCGAGTACTCGTTTGAATTCCGTATAAACATCGACGATAATCGCGCTGTGGTTCAAGTTCAAGTTTAAGTTTTGCTTGATAAAGCGGCCACGGCCGTGTTATCTTTAATAACGCAAACCAGAGTATTTAATCTCTTTAGTTTTAGTGAAAGAAAACAATAGGTAATGTATTTATAAATCATTAAAAACGCTACCAGCAGGCAATGAACCTGGATTTAATTTTACATTCAAACAACCATATTCACAAAATATACAGTGTCAACCTCAATTAAGTGCCCAAATTCCAAATACGCATCAAACACAAACTTTCATAAGCAACCAAACTCCATACAACACACTAACACTTCAATTATCAACAGGACCTAGTAATTATTTTAAATTTGAACGTAAGACTCATTATCTGATTTGAATCGTCAAAAAGATCAATCAGTTTCTTCACATTTGTTTTATTTAATTACAGTCAAAATACCTAAGGTTTAGAAAATTCAACCTAAGTTAAACTTAAAATTTAACAAATAATAATGACAGGACACTAAAATTGTCTAATTAATAACAACACATTACATTGCTACGAGGAACGTTCAATATATTATCTACCTGAGTATGAAAGAAAAACAAAACAGGTAGAAATTATTTTTATTTTTCAGTATAATCCCCTCCAAGCTCAACACACCTTTCCCACTTCTTCTGCAAAGACGTTATCCTGTTGAAAAAAAAATCATTCGATTGCTCTGCAAACCAAGCTTCCACAGCCACTTTCACCTCTTCATCGCAAGAAAATCGCTTTCCACGAAGAAATTTCTTCATGTTTCTAAACATAAAACAATCGGAGGGAGCTAGGTCAGGGCTATAGGGCGGATAATTGAGTTGATGAAAGCCGCAGGCTTGAATAGCAGCGAGCTTTTTGCGACGTGTGAACAGACGCGAGTGTCGTGCAACAACATGACTCCTGCTGCAAGCTTTCCACGCCTTTTCTCCTTTATAGCCTCTCTTAATGCATGTATTGTGTTAGCGTAACTCTCTCCGGTTATCATTGTCTTAGGTTGCAGGAACTCTAGCAACAAAGTCCGTCCTGGTCCCCCAAAAGACCGTTCCCATAACCTTTCCAGCTGATTTTTCGACTTCAAAGGAGAAGATTTGTGCTTCCACTGCATCGACTCCATTTTGCTCTCAGGATCTCTGTGGTAGAGAGTTTCATCCCCAGTTACCAATTGTTAGAAGAAAATGTCAGGCTTCTCCCCATACAGCTCAAGTTTTAACCGCAACACTGACGGCGAGCATCCTTCTGCAGTGGCGTCAGCATTCGTGGCACCTATCTTGCACTCACTTAAGCATCTCCAAATGTTTGTGAATGATAGTCCAAACTGTACTTACCGAAATGCCAAATTCATCAGCAATACGGGACACCTTCCTTCGCCCAAAATCTCTCAAAATTAGATCTTTGACTTTACGGCACATTTCTGGAGTAGTCACAGGTCTTCTGGTGTGGGTTTCATTTTCTATAAACTCCGTCCCTACTTAAACTATTTGCCCAAAATTTAACTTTGTATTCGGAAGGCGCAGACTCCCCGTACACCAAAACCATGCATTTAAAAATTTCTTTGGTTTCTTTTCTTCCTTAGGGAGAAATTTTATCACCGACCTCTGCTCTAAATCGAGCAATTTCTTGCCAACGTAAGATGTTGACGAATCCACCATCTTGTCACCCCATGAAGTGTGGTTACAAGGACAGAACCTACTATCTCCCTCAGTGCAATTGCAACCACCGAAGTAGATAATATATTGAACGCTCCTCGTACTAGGCCAGTAAAATGGAAAAATTTAGATAAAACAACGGTTGCAGTTTTTGAAGAATTTGGGCACAGGCTTGTTTTGTGCTCATTTTGAAGTGTTCAAAAGTCTCCACCTGTATCCGTGTTACCGTTTTGCAGCAACACAGTCGAAATTAAAAAAATTTAAGACAAAAATTAAAAAAATGAAGTGTGCGGAATTTGTCAGCTACAACTTTCCTAACGCTTTTGTTTTTTGATAAAATTGATAGTCTTTGAGTTATTTATAAAAGACTGATTTTTTTACACTTTCCCCGCTCTTTCCTCTCAGAGGGGATACAGTTGGAACTTTCGGACACTTTTTTTTTATTTTATTAAACTTTTTTGCATTTTACTGGGTTACCGAGTTGAGGCACTGTTTAATAAAAGGTAAAACAAGATGCTAAATTAGTAGAAACTTTGTTGACTACAACTGAGACAAATTCTTTTTATTGAATAATTATACCATTTATACAGCGTGTCGCATTTAAGATAAAGATACACCCATTTTTCGTTATTTAAATGAATAGAATTTGAATGTTTACGTTATATCAACAAAGAATATTAAAAAATTTGTTAAAATAGTTATTCAAATCCATATTCCAATTACCATGACTAAATTCGCTTTTTAATATTTCTATTATTTTGGTTTATATTAAAGTTTAGTTTTTTTTTTTAATTTTATAACTAACTAGCTGTACCGGCGCCTTCGCTACGCCAAATAAAAGAATTGTTAGCAGTTATCATTATCCTCCCGAAGAGAAGCGAAAAAGCATCACCAATTTTCAAAAAATCATATCTTCAGTATGCGTCCGATTGCAATTTTTTTTGTTAGAAAGGTACATTTTTTGGCTACCTTCGCTCCATACATTTAATCTCCTCAGTAACATGCACACACACTGTGCGACGAAAAACTGCTAAAAAGTGGTAAATTTCGCGGAAACCGCGTTTCTTTAGGAGAAGAATATCAACCGGGAAGATGATTCAATTTGAATTTTCCAAAGCGGAGCATATTCAATTTCATTAAATTTAGAAGTGATCATTTTGGATTTCTTTCTTTCTTTCTTTTCCGGATAAGTATATGGGGTGATAAATAAAGAGCCGCTCGACCGATTTTGTGCAAACTTCACATAAACCATCTACTAAATAGTTCGAACAAAGACTAGACATTTGGTTTGGATAGGTTAGCCCGTTCTTGAGTTATAAAAATTTCAACGAAAAAGTGGCATTTATTTTTATATAGATAGATGTTTTTATGAAAAGTGGAAACAAATTGACAGTTTTATAGTATGATGTCTTCAAATATTTCAATAAAATATATAACACTAAAGAATAAATATTTTATTCTTATAGTAACTTAACAGAAATTAATTAATTGTAATTAAATACGTCTATTCGAATACATTTTCTATTCGATAAACCTACTCAACTAAGTTCAGGTATGGTGATTTCTTGACAAGCTTGTATTATTCTGGCATAAAGTTTATCTTGAGTTTTGGGTCTACTTTTAAAAATTTTAATTTTTTAACATACTTCAAATAAAACCTCGGCAGCCACGATTCAAAAAACCTGTTCCACAACGCAAAGAAATTTTTGGTTCAAACGCTCACGAATAATTCTTGAATTACGAATAGATGAGCCAACTGACTGAAATAATATCCTTTCGTAGACTAAGGGTGGCCACAGCCTGGAGACGACTAATTATTTCAAGACAAAAACGTCGAGGAGACAAATCTTTTGGTTTCCGACGATTTGAGACCGTCACTTCGTGTTACTGGTGACAAACAGAATATTTTATCATTTTGAAACAATATGGCAAGTAACATAGATGTAGTTATTGCGTTATATTATTATGTCACTTGTTTGGAAAAAGAAAAAGAAGAACAATTTGTAGGTAAACTTAAAATTTGAATGAAAATTAAAATCGACTATTAAGACAGAAATATCAAACTTTTAAGATTTAGCAGTAATTGATTCTAATCAAAAATATTTGTGCCATTTTTGATGGTATACTCGCTTAATTTTTTCCTCTCCACGTACGTTTCCCCCCGAAATACTTTCTTTCTCGAAAACCAGAACAATTAATCACTTTCCAGACTCAAGGAGTCTACCCAAATAATAATCCCTGACAACTTGTTAGAATGTTTTCAAGTAGTGACTATAAAAATGAAAATACTACAACATCAAAAGAAAACTCTTGTTAAAACTATGGCACGCTGAAAAATAAGAACGAACGCGCAACAAAGTGGTGACAAAATGTAACGCAAACCTCCAACAAATTCAGCGCATTAGCAAATACAACAGAAGTCACTCCATAAAACAACATTACTAACAGCAACTCTACATAATCAGTCAAAATAACCAAACCTCCTCCTATATTTGTGAATGGAGTAATGAACTTTCCAAACATGGTCACCTAAATACGCGACCATATAGAAGATGAACAATATAGCACAAAGAGCTTGGCCAATAATACCATTAAAATAAACTATAATACAGTTGATGGATACAGAAAATTAACAAAATATTTCAAAGAACAACATAATACACCATACATATCAACTAAAGACGGAACGAGCATATCGAATTGTAATTAAGCACATTCATCACACTATGAACACAAATTACATTTTACTAGAGTTTGAAAATAAAGGACACAAACTTAGAAATATAATAAATGCGAAGCCTAGAATAACCAAAGAACCCTTAAACATGTTCTTCATTGACATAAAGCTAACAATAAAGATGTATACAAATTGAAAGAATTCAATATAGTGTAGTAATAATAGAACCTCCGAATAAGGACCTAAATAATATTGTACAATGTATGAGGTGCAAACTATACGGTCACACCAAGACGTATTGTAACAGGCCCTTCGCATGCGTTAAATGCGATAGAGCACATACTACAATCAGTTGCAAAAAAAGTAGTGACACCCCAGCTAGCTGCGCATTATGCGGGTGAGACTACCCAGCTAACTATAAAGGTTGTAAACATTATCAACAACTAATTCGTAGAATTAGCAAGACTAGAACCTTCCTACCACAACTATCAAAAATAAATGCTATCCCCAATCTACAAACACTGCAGTGCAAACAGAATTATTGAATCATAGTCAACATCATAAATCTTACACTGATGCAGTAATCAATAACCCCCGCCCTCTAAATAACTACAATTAGTCAACACAAGTCTTAAGTAACGCATTCCCTCAGTTTATAACTGAAATCAAAGTCATGTTTAATCAACTCTTACAACAAAATAGCATGATTCTAACATGCTTAGGATGCTAATAAATAAATTAGCCTAATTATGGGTAAGTTTCTCAGAGTAGTTCTGTGGAACGGTAACGGTAGAGCGCAACATAAAGAAGAAACAAAATTGTTTTTATCACATAACCACATAGATGTACTGCTAATAAGTGAAACACATTTCACACAACAGACTTACTTCAAAATATCCCATTACGAACTTGATCGTACCATTCACCCAGACGATACAGCCACTCTTGTCACGCAAACAATTCAACATCATGAAGAAACAAAATACCAGAAAGACTTTATCCAAGCCACCACAATCAAGGTACAAACTTTGCCATATGAATTGACACTTGCTGCAGTCTATTGCCCACCCCGACATAACATAAAAAAGCTGATTTTAATAAATTCTTTCTAAAACCAAGTTACAAATGTATAGCGGAGGGAGTATCAGAGCAAACATACTAGATGAGGATCACGTCTAATAACGAAAGGCAAAGAACTCCTTAAGACAATTAAGATAAAAAATACTCATTTATATCAATAGAAACACCAACCTATTGGCCATCCGATGCAAATAAAATACCAGACTTACTAGATTTCTTCGTCATAAATGGTATCAATCCGGCATATACTACTATAGTACTCAGTTATGACCTAACCTCTGATCATTCTCCTATCATACTAACTATTGGGGTATCTATAATAAACAAAAAACTCTCAACCACATTGCACAACTCTAGAACAGATTGGTCAACCTATCGTAATATTCTAAGCGAAACCATGAAATTAAACATACGACTCAAGAAATGGGAAGAAATTGAAACAACTACAAAAAAATTTATAATAAATCTCCAGCAAGCTGCGCAACAAGCTACACCAACTATTTCCCAAAAGAAAATAAACATTGACATCCCATTGGAAATTAAACAAATGATCGCAGAAAAACGTAGTGCTAGAGCTGACTGGCAACGAAATCACACACCTTCTGACAAAAATACCTACAACAATATGACCAATAAGCTAAAAACAAAACTCAAGGAAATTAGAAATGTGAGATTTGAACAATATGTATTTTAATTAAATCAAACCGATGATTCTATTTGGAAACCTCAAAAAGCGATAGTGAAAAATCAGGTTTTTCTCTGATTATCTTTTATTAGTTTTTGAACCACTTGATAACTGTACCAGGCCAGTAAAAGCAACGTCTTTTCATCCCTCCTGACATACGTCATGAAATTAAATCCTTTACCCCAAACAAAATAAAGACTGAAATAAATCTGTTAAACCTCAAAACCCCAGGATCTGACCTGATAACTGCCAAAATGCTGCGTAAACTACCGAAAAAAAGCCTAGTGTTATTAACTTACATTTACAACGCGATTTGGAGGCTAGGATATGGGCCAAAACGTTTCAAGGCTGCACAAATCATAATGATCAAAAAACCTGAAAAAAAAATCATCCAACGTTACACCCTAAAGACCTATCAGCCTCCTTCCAGTGACTTCAAAGCTATTAGAAAAACTCATACTTCGTCGTATTAATAAAGATTTATTGCTCCAACACTGAATATCTTCTCACCAGTTGGGTTTTGTCAGGCTCATTCTACAGTGCAGTAAGTACACCGCATCAGAACACACATAAATACAGCATTAGAAAACAAAGAGTACTGTTTAGCTGTCTTTCTCGACATTAGTCAAGCATTTGACAAAGTGTGGCACGCCGGGTTACTCTACAAAATCAAGAAAACGTTTCCATTGGCATAAAACATTTTACTAAAATTATATCTAAGCAATAGAACACTTCAGTTAAAAATTAATGAAGAAACACACATTTCTTTTAAGCTTCTGAAAGACTATTTAAGGTGTTTGTATAATTGCTGCCAAAAACCGTAAAACACTCAACAGCTGTTTCATAATTTAATGACTCTTTAAGAGTAAGAGAACTTGTTTGTGCATTTACAATTGTACAAGGTGCTTTTTGAGAGATTAATCCCAATAGTAGGACCTAAGAAAAATAGTTGATTCGTTCGCAAAGGTGTCATATTTTTGCTTTAATTTCCGATTAATTTTTTGAGATTTTGCGGTATTTTAAGAAGTATTCAATATGCAGATATATTAAATATTCATATGAGGTGCTACTTGACCCGCCCTCTAAATTGAAATTAATGAATGCCCCTTATAAACATGAATTGGCATTCTCGACCATATTGCAGTATTTTTGTGGAGCCTCCTGCCGAAATAAGATGCACATAGCTGTATAGAGAATTGAAAGGGCTATCTGTCGACCCATCATGCCATTTAAGATTTTCGACACATAGAGGCTGCCGGGGCCCCTGTTGATATATCGGGGTCAACTTTGTTTTGGAAGATGTCCACTCCAAACAAAAATTCGCGTGTCCAAACTTAATTTTTGGAAGTGTAAGATAGCTCAAAGAAACGGTTTGTTTCGTTTTCGGTTGGCCACCCTAATGTATACTAATATTTACGTTAGACAAATTAGTTTATGTTTCAGGTTTAGAGACAGTCGTTAATTGAAATTTCTTCCTGGCGATTCGCTAACACAAGTGATCAGCTACGTGTTCAAAAGAGGAAGGATTTGCATCGCGGCAGTCAAATGATTTTGGATCTGGTTGAGCCTCAGAGTCTCTTTTTTTCTGTTAAAATTTTTGAATGTTTATAGATCACGATTTTCTCTCTAATCAATCTGCTGTAATAGCGTTAATCGTTGCTAGCAATTTAAAACTCTTGAAAATTCTCTTCTGATCCCCATTTCTAAGCACATGTTTGGCTTCCGCTGACTTGTCGGTGTGTCACAGATACTATCTGCAAAGCAGAAATCATCAGTCTACATATCAGTCATCAAAGATAAAAAAACCTCTGCCAATCTTTTGTCCACTACCTAAAAATGCTTTATTAGGACAAAAACTTCATGAAATAGCAAAACCAAGTCAAATTTTAGAATGGTATTTTTGCTGTAAACTTGAAACACCTGTATAATAAACAAACAGGGTGTTTTAACAGAAAAGTATTGACGTTAAATTAACTAAAACTTGTTTACATAAATAAATTAGAACCAGTTTTATTTAAAATGGACCATGCGGAAACCGTCCTTCTTATACCATGTGCACAAATTTTCAGATTAAACATGTTTTAAAAAAGCTTTAAAAGAAAAGCTATATTTTGTAATTTTATATTTTTATAGATAACAAAACATCTATTGCCCCAAAAAAATGTGTACCTTTTAGAGAAATCAACATCCACCTTGATCGTAGTGCTTTTTGTGGTTTTAAAAATTATTTAATAACTTTGCTATGAACCCTATTTTAATTTTGTAGCATGATATTAAATTCTTGAAAGAAAATACAAAAATGTAATCTAAGCACATGATTAGATACCTTAGCTGTACCAGAAAACCGTGTGACTTTTCTAGGTTAACTTTAATAATGATTGAGATGTAGCAGTATTGGTTGCGTGGTTATTGTTAAAATATTTTTTATACACATACCGACACAACTATGACTATGTGTTTGATTTAGGCATTGTAAAGCACAAGAAGTTAACTGCATGTTAATCTTATTAATTTTAGGTATAGCATATAGTTTACATAAACTCTATCTAAAATTTACTTCAGAATTCTAAAATCAACTAAAAATACTAATTTCCATTTAAAATACGCAAGATGAATTTCACTTCTTGTAAAACAGGAAGTGCCTCATTCATGTTGTTATCGTATTTAAACTTAGCGTTTTCGGTAACCACTACTGGTGTAATTTTAAAACTCTATTACAATTCTGTCTTTCATAACTTCTAATCAACACTCTTCGTGTTCTACCCTGTATATGAATTAAAAAGAAACGAAAGCTTGATGCAAAGAATTTTAGCTGAATCGCATCATCTTTCTAATGAATGAAGATGTGCGCGCGCTTTAAAAGTTTACCAACCACACAGGATCTCCCAAATATTAATACATACAGGGTGCTACAAAGAATTCAACGTTATAAGTGTTAAAGAGCGAGAATTATATATTATCAGTTTTTATCACTTCTCTTGTAGGTTGTTTCGTCAACCACACAGGATCTCCCAAAGTATTAATACATACAGGGTGCTACAAAGAATTGAATATTATAAGTGTTAAAGAGCGGAATTATATATTATCAGTTTTTATTATCTCACTTCCCTTGTTGGTTATTTTGTCAACCACACAGGATCTCCCAAAGTATTAATACAAACACGGTGCTACAAAAAAAATTGAACTTTATAAATGTTAAAGAGCGAGAATTATATATTATCAGTTTTAATTATCTCACTTCCCTACTGTTAAGTGTTTTTTGAAGTTATTGTTTAATTAAAATTACTAATTTATTTTCGTACTTTAAAAAAGATAGTTCACTTCTGATTATGTATAATGTATATTAAATAAAATTAATTATCAGTGATTTCCTCTTTTGCTAAAGATATTACTTTATACGTATTTGAAAATAATTTTCTATTTGTACTTAAGTAAATAAATTAAAAAACTTAATTAAAATAATGAATTTATGATTTTTATTTTTCCACATAGACTTCAATAAGTAACAAATGAAATTTAAACATTCTATAAACAGGTAATCACTACAACAATAATACGCCCTACTTAATTTATAAATTAGTTCTCCAATAGAATAACTTTAAAAAACAATTCATCACTAACAACATACCCTTTTGACATAGCCCATTTATTTTTATACACAATCAATTCTAAAATGACTTGAATCCATTAAAACTTTTTATTGTTTTGTTCTCTAAAAAATTTCGATTTTAGTTGAAAATTAATTAAAATTTTTAAAGGTTTTAAACTCTTTTGTGTATATAAGATAGTGTAGCAATTGGCGTTCTTACAAATATTACATAAAAGAATAAATTATTTCTTTAATGTTAAAGTTGTAGAAGCGTTTGGGACGCATACCAATATTGTTCATTTATATAATACATATCTTCCTTTTTAATTTTTTTTGTTTTATTCAAACAAAGTTTATAAAAATTTCTGTACGTATTACCAACATAAACAAAACGTTTGAAGGTATTGCTTATTGATAGTGAACTGAACAGAATACAAATGGAAGAGAACCGTTACGTTAATAATAACACCATTCGAGGTTTCTTCCGGAACGAATAATTTTGTATTTATCAACCTAGAAAATTAAATTGTTTTTAAACTTAATTTACCAAAAAATATTTTAGTCGATATACCAGTTATGTATTCAGTTTTATGGAAATTTTTCTCCAACTCATATAAATTAACTAAAGTTTCACTTCAACATATTTAGAATCAATAATAATAGTAATAATAAATTCTTTATTTATAATAAGAATTTTGTATTTATGCCTTATGTTATAACGGTGTTCGTGAGGTTGTAGTTCCCCACATTTAGGACTCAGGAGAAACACAATGCATTTATATACAGCACCGGAGCAGTGATGAGTACTAATTTCTGGCATAATTCTCTACAACTACTGCGTAGGGATTTATTTACCAATACTCACAGTAGGTTTAGACATCGAAAAGCACTTTCCAATTCCGAAGAGGAACCCCAGATGATTATTGCGTACCTCAGACGTGAAAGAAAATGTGCATGGTACAGTTGCTAAAGAAGATCCCTAGATACTAGGGGTTTCATTCTCCTCATTGCAAAACATGCCGAATTTAATTTAGGCAGAAGAACTTTAACATGTTTAACTGTTACGGTTTTATTTTCGAAAGGTAGGACGTATGTCAAGAGCAATCTTTAAACGTGTGTCGCGAGTAATATGTTACGACGAAAGTCGTATTTGGCGCGCATTTTGCTAATTTTCTATTGGTGGAAAATAAAATCCGACTAAGCTTCGTAGACAAGCAGCAGACATTTTCTTTTCTTTCCGAACGGGTGATTTGGCGTACGTCTTGAATTACCACAAAAATTATTAATGTGTGATTCAAGATTTCCAATTCCAAATTAAATCTACAATATTGACTGCCGCGGACCAAGTGGTGGGCAGAAAAGAGCATAATACGAAAAACCCTTGATGACACAGGAAATCATAAACCTTATAGAAGAAAAGCGTAACTACAAAAACACTGACCCGCAAAATATAAACAATTAAAAAGGCAAATAGAACACTACATAAGAAAAGCAAAGGAAATATGGATGGAAGAAAATTGTCGTGAAATGGAACAACTGAACAGTAAACAGGATTCTTTTTAATTTACATAAAAATTGAAGGAATTAACTGGAAATACAAGGAAAAGAATACCGGTGATCACAAAAACATACAAGGAGATATTCAGTTAACAGAAGAAGACAAAAACAAACTTGGGAGGAATACATTAAACAACTATTTGCAGCAGGACGAGATGACGTTAGAGAGGAAAACAATCAGACGGAACAGCTATGTATTCTAAAATCAGAAGTGGAGTATGCGATAAAAACTTCAAAGAGCAGAAAAGCGACTGGACCTGATAACGTACCAATTGAGTTCTTGAAGGCCTTAGACGATGGAAACTTAACCCAACTCACAAAAATGTTCAATACAATATACGAAACAGGGGAAATACCAAAAGATTGGCTTAAATCAGTTTTCATTCCCTTGCCTAAAAAGAACAACCCTAAGTCCTGTGATGAATATCGGTTGGTCAGTTTGATGAGTCATACCTTGAAAGTGCTCTTGAAAATAATCCAACAGAGAATATATTGAAAATGCGAGGAACAACTGGATGAAACGCAGTTTGGCTTTAGAAAAGGTTTCAGAACTAGAAAAGCTTTATTTGCTATCATAGTACTGCTACAGAAATGTAGAGAATACAACAAAGATGTGTGCATCTGTTTCATTGACTTCAAAAGGCCTTTGATAAAGTTCAACACGACAAACTCATAGAGAACTTAAAAAGCATCAAATTGGACCCAAGTGATATACAATTAATAAAAATATCTATTACAATCAAACGGCAGTAGTTCGAGTTGAAGACATCGAAACTGATGAAGTCGAGATTCAAATAGGAGTTTGTCAGGGCTGCGTTCTATCTCCACAACTGTTCAATCTCTACTCTCAGTCTGTATTTCAAAAGGCACTTTACGGGAGACCTGAGGAAGTAAACATTGGAGGGACATTGATTAACAATCTAAGATTCGCCGATAATACTGCTATAATGGCGGAGAAAGCAGAAGATTTTCAAACCCTGTTGGAAAGAGTCAGTCGAAAGTGTGAAGAAGTAGGACTCACTATAAACACGCAGAAAACTAAAATGATGGCTATAAGCAAAAACCCAAATATTAACCTTATTCTCACATTAAATGGAAACCGAATAAAGCAGGTCCAAAAATACAAATATCTCGGCTCTGTCATAAATTTTGAAATGAACCCTGATCAGGAAATTAAGATCAGAATAGAAATGGCTCGAAACGCATTTGTGAAATATTCCACAATGTTTACAAACAGAAATCTGAACCTTGACATCAGATTAAGATTTATGGAGTGTTATGTGTGGTCAGTGTTGATGTACGGAGTGGAGACTTGGACCCTAAAGGCTCAAGTGATTAAAAAGCTTAAAGCATTTGAGATGTGGCTCTATAGGTGCATTCTGAAGATACCATGGACTGACAGAATAACCAACGACGAAGTGTTAAGACGCATCGGCCGAAAACGAAAACTGCTCACAATCATTAAGATAAGAAAAACATCTTACATAGGACACATATTACGCAATGACAAATATCTACTGCTACAAAATATTATGCAGGGCAGAATTGAGGGGAAGAAGGGTATCGGCAGAAAGAAAAAATCCTGGTTCCGAAACATTAGAGAATGGACAAATCTCAGCGTTGGAGAACTGTTCCATGTTGCAAAGACAGAGAAGCATTTAGAAATGTGGTCGCCAACCTTCTATGAGAAGACGGCATAAAAAGAAGAAGAATTCAAATTGGTGGTTAAGTTTAAATCTTGCTAAATTCACCCACGTTGCGTTGACCTTATGTACTCGTTGTGTGTTATACCTGGATAACTCTTTGAGGATGCTGGAGTGGCTGATTAAGAACCTTCAATTAAAGACTACACCACAGTTTTACATTAGTTAAGCTGCAGACAACCGGTGGAGACTACGTCTACAGGAGTTGGTTATGCTTCATAACTTTGTCAAAGGAGCCTATCGCTTTCGTTCTTCTTCGTACACCTCCCCTACAAGGAATCCTGTTGTTGCCTAACTTCCCGAACTGTCGATATCGTCGCTAGTAGGAAACTTTTATTCTCGGAACTGCATCCTACAGATTACAACTAAGTTTTATTATTTAAGTAACTTATTCAATGATAATGCGTATGAAGCTCAAGTACATATGACATAGAACGGCTTGATTTCTAGTATTTAAGTAAATTTTTATTCGGTGTACGTTCCACAACCAAACGTTTTTTAACCAGCTCAATACCGGCTCGGGCGCTTTACTTAGAGCGGTTGACAAGAAAACAAAAGACCTTTTGGGTTTGCAGGAGAGTACTCACCCCTTTAATCCTAATTTAAGTTAATTTAAATCACCGTGTGTAAGTGATATGTGTACGCAGAGCCTTCTTAGTAGTAGCCAATCCTCAATTGGAACCTTAACTTTAATTTGGGTGTAACTAAAGCTTATCTGAAATCCGACACATTAATTGCGAGCCTTATTTACTGTTAAGCGAGGTTGCTGCTCACGCACGTAGCTATATACGACAGTCTATCTATTTCTGTCACATTCTCCTAGTACTTTAAGATTTGTTTGTTGTATTGAATTGTCGGTCATTTTCTCTCTAGTTGGTGTTTGATTTAGCGTATTGGACTGTTGATCTTCTGTTGGTCGGTTTTATTTCTTTCTTTTACCCAGCAGGTGGCGCCTTGTTAAACAGCAGTCAAATTTCTTATAGCTCTTCAGGGAGCTCCGCGACTCTCCGACGAAGCCGAACGCTGCTGCTCTAACTATTATTAATACTTTATCCTCCACAAACTTAGCGCGCTACATCGAGCCGAATTTCCTTTGGTTGTTTTTTTATTTAGGTTGTTCCTCTAGAACCGTCGCTTTTTTGTTATTTTGTAAACAACAACCGTTACACCACTGACCAATTTCAATTCCAAGTAGGCTTACATCTTGAACCACTGGTATATCAGAAAACTGGCCCAGAGTTAACAATGAGGCGAATTTCATTAATGATCTTGGGTGCTTGAAAAGTAAGTATAGTAACCTTCATAAAATATTAGTAATGTAAATAATTATCGATGTGTTAATCGTTATTAGTGTAAGTACACATAAAATGCGTTTGAATTTGGTAAAACAGAAAACAATAAACGGCTGATGTGCACTCTAACGCCACGTTAAAACGTATGCGCCAACATCTCAAATTCACACCAGCAAAATAAAAAGATGCCATTGTTATTTGTAATTTCCCGAACTGCATCTACATACACGTGTTTTACCTTTTCGAAGCTTATCAATGTAAGATAGCTAAAATGTGATTCCACAGAAATTATTGGAGATAGTCACAGCTTTCAGTACACTCTTTGAAACCCAAAACTCCCCATACCAATTTGGTTCCTTTATGTCACAATATTTTCGGTGTCATTTACTTTCTGTCAAATATAACACCCACAAGAGCAAAACGCATGAACAACGCCACAAAGCATTGAACGGTTCCGGTTTCGTCACCAATTACATCAAAAATTAATCAATTTGCCTCTACACCAACGCTTTAGGCTCAAAATTCGTACTATCAAAACATTGAAGGGGAAACGATCAGCCGCATGTGTGCATATCACATCCTAAAATAAAAAGACTGTTGAACAATTTCATCTACAATTGAAATGTAATATTTTCCAAAATCCTCTAATCTGACCTAAATCATTTGGTCGCACAAATTTACGGAAAATCATTCGACTTTCTGACTCCAATACAGTCAAACACAATTTGTGGCCCATAATCTTCGTAAACAAAATGTAACAACAATTCATCGAATTAAACCTGAACGTTTGAATAAACCATAACGCACTTTTATTTTTAAAGCGAATCAAATGTTTATTGTGTTTAAATCCGGTTATTGACATTGAAAGAACAAATCAAATTTGACGTATTTTATAAAAATATTTTTGATTATACATTATACAGTGCGATTCTATAAATAGAGGCCATTTTTTCTATTAGACTCAACAGATGGCGTCACAGATACCGCAGATTAGAGATTTTGCATGTGGCAACGCTGCCATTTCTTGTATCTAAAATGTAAATGAAGTTGCCTAGCTGCTTCCATAGGGACCTGTTTTCAATTACGTTGCCATATTGTGCAAGAAATCCAGTGAATTGTTACCAAACAACGACATCTGTTTTTGAAAATTGTAAAAGTGGCCCCTATTTTTAGAAACGCACTGTACATTAAAGTTTTCCAAAAAGTGTGGAAAAAAATTATTTGTCTCAAACATAAGTATTAATTTACATTCTAAAAGTTTGAAAGAAGCCCCCTACTTTTGAACTGTTCAGGTTTAAAGTAAACTGGAAAAAAAGAAGAGACGTGTTCCAGTGAGGGTATCTATATACAGCAAAAACATGTCATTCTAAACGATTTGGAAAAACCAAAAACTGTTGCTGCAGTTTTTGGTTTTTCCCAATTCGTTTAAATAGATACTGCAGTTTATAGTTATATTTAAAGTTATAAAACTTTGCGTAATTACGTTAACTTGGCAATAAAGCGAGAAAAAAAAGCATACCTAGAATTTAAAATACGTGACAATAGTAATAATATCTGGAACAAACTACAACAGTTAGACATAATCAGTAAAAAAAGAAATATTGACCTACCCCCAGACCTAAATGATGTTAATAAAATTAATGACTTCTTTACAAAATTAGACAACTTAAATTTAGGTTGCAATTCTGAATTATATAACTTTTATAATAGTAATACCATAAAAACCATTCGAACTAAACTAAAATTTCATGAGGTAACAGATTTGGACATACTACGTTTTCTAACCAGTATAAAAACAAAGTCAACAGGTTCTGATGGCATTAGTCACCAGACGATAAATATATGTTGTCCTTTTCTACAGCCTTATATAACCTTTATAATTAATTATTCCCTATACACCAGCACCTTTCCAGAAAAATGGAAGTCTGCATTGGTTATACCTCTTCCCAAAAGAACCAGCCAAAAACTTTAAATGACTTAAGACCTATAAGTTTGCTTCCTGTACTGTCTAAAGTTTTGGAGAAGGCTATCGCTGAACAAATTCAAATTCATCTAGAAAGCAATAAAATATTTGCCAGCAACTCAGTCAGGATTCAGGTCTGGATTCAGTTGTACTACGTCACTATTAAACATTACTGATGAGATTTATAATGCATTAGATAATGGTAAATTATCTACTTTAATTCTATTAGATTACTCTAAGGCTTTCGACAGAATATGTCACAAACTATTAGGTAGCATTCTACATTACGTTGAATTTAGTGACGAGGCAAATATACTTATAAACAATTTTATTACAGGTCGATATCAACAGGTTAGGTACAAAATGAAAAGTCGAAGCATTTAACGTTATTGTCTGGTGTACCACAAGGCTCAGTGCTAGGACCAATTCTGTTTACCATATATACCTGTAATTTTAACAAATGTTTAGACAATTTGATATTCCATCAATACGCAGATGATACAATTACAATACCATTTTACAGAACACGATATAATTGCAGCAAACGAATGCATTTGTAATGATTTAAATAATATTATTCAAACATCCGAAGCACATGGTCTCACAGTTAATCCGCTGAAGTCTTGTGCTATGTTATTCGGCAGAGTTAAAGTAAGAGAGCTTAATAAAAGCAAACTTAAAATTGTAATAAAAGATACAATAATTCCTTTAGAAGAATCCATAAAAAACCTAGGACTTAAAATAGATACGGATTTACGGTTTAAAGATCATATAACGGACATTATACTGAAAGCTTTTGTTAATCTTAAACTTATTTTCAACAATCGCAGCATTCTAAGCAAAAAAATTAAAATATTGCTTTGTGAATCTTTGGTCCTCTCTCAATTTAAATACTGTGATGCCGTATATGGACCTGCGCTAGACAGCGCTGATAAAATGAGAATTCAGAGAATGCAGAACTCCTGTTTGCGCTTAATCTTTGGAATTAGAAAATATGACTGCATTTCACACAAGTTAAATGAAGTCAAGTGGTTAAATATGACACAGAGAAGGTATTTGCATACAGCCACTTTATACCACAAAGTCATATTAAGTAGTACACCTTCTTATCTACATAATAAGATACATTTTAGTACAAACGCGAGATATACCAACTTAATCATTCCACCATTACATAAAACAACGCTATTTGAACGTTCTTATTCCTATACCATAGCCAAAATATATAACTCACTTTCAACTAATATAAAGTCCATGAATTTATATACATTTAAGAGAACACTATACCAAATGTTATTATCACAACAATGTTAAATAATATAAAGCACATCACTTAGGATCGGAATCTCTTAGAAAAATTAAACTGTACATATTGTATGACAAAAAGAGATATGTATATATATTACAATTAAATGGGTTAAGTGGTAGAGCAGAGCTAAATAGAATTGTCTCTTTAGCATCTGAACTTCGCCCATTGGGTTAGTAACAATGAATTTTCTTATTTTTATATTATTTTTAATTTAAATTTTATTTTGTATATCTTATTATTATTATTTCTGTATTATTTCTTTAATGTACATTTGAATTTTGTTACATAACCTAATAAAAGCATTATTATTATTATTATTATTATTATCATTATTATTATTATAGTTCCATTCCTTTGATGTCATTCTATTTACAGAAATTAGTTCCCATTGACCAGGCGACACCTTGGATACTCACAAATACTTTTCTAAAATCTTAAACAAATTTTTCTTTTGTATACAGAAGACAGGTACACTAATAAACAACCTTATATTAAAAAAAATATTTTATATTTTTAAGAATAACTTAAAAGATACATTAAAACCACAAAATTCTACTTAAGAGGTGTCCGTTAAATTTTTTGGGTATTGTACATCGACTCTGATTAGACATCTTAATTTTCCACTTTAGTTGATAACACATTATGTTTTCACCAATCAGGTACCTAAATGTATAGAAGCAGACATGTACATGACAAACTTAATTTTCCGAATACATGCTTATAAAAAGATTACTTACACTGGAAACAATTTTTGAGAAGTAATACTTTTTGTTTATAATTAACACCATAATGAATAATAGTAAAATTTTAGAGACTGATTGGTTTTAATACAATTTTAATGTTTCTAAAGTTCTAAAAATTACACGTAAGTTAGTAGTTCTTTCATTCGTCAACGAATACAGACAGAATCCAATGTTTGAGTTTCTTATTAAAATGTTTTTGGCTTATTTTGAAATTTGTAAATTCAACTAAATTAGTCGCTTAAAACATTTAGCGTAACAAATGGCTTCGTAAAAGTATTTAAAATATGTTTTTGATTTAACATTTATTTTCTTGTAAAATATTTAATCTTTAGCGAAGAACATAGGTTAATGAAAGGTAGATCTATTGTTTCAAATATAGCATTATTTAATAATTAGTTTAGATGGATGTTATTTACACATAAACACCAACCATGTAAATTAATATTTATGTTTTGAGACAAATAATTTTTTTTCCACACATTTTTAGAAAAGTCTAATGTACAGTGCGTCTATAAAAATAAGGGCCACTTTTACAATTTTCAAAAACAGATGTCGTTGTTTGGTAAGAATTCATTGGATTTCTTGCACAATATGGCAACGTATTTGAAAAACAGGTTCCTATGGAAGCAGCTAGGCAACTTTATTTACATTTTAGATACAAGAAATGGCAGCGTTGCCACATGCAAAATCTCTAATCTGCGGTACCTGTGACGCCATCTGTTGAGTCTAATAGAAAAATGGCCTCTATTTATAGATTCGCACTGTATAATGTATAATCAAAAATATTTTTATAAAATACGTCAAATTTGATTTGTTCTTTCAATGTCAATATAGTCTAATAACGACCGATTTCTTCTGTAAACCACGGATTAACAAAATTCAATTTAAAATGTAAAAAACCAAAAAACACTATCGTTTTGTATCCCTAAGTTGCAATATTCCTCGATATCCTGGTCACATTAGAAATCAGAGGGAATTGCTCTTAGGAAAATTCGATTCGTAAAATCGTTGCAACTGTGAGTTTATCGATATGTTAAAGTACTTGAGTGATTGTTTAAATAGAACCAATGTTACGCAAATCTTTGTTTACTTACTCAATCTTAATTTATTAGAAACGTGTGGTCCATCATTAGTTTCGTCGTGAACATTACCAATTCAACTATCATCCCTGAAACGCTTCAGCTACCGTGTACCTTGCAAATAATTACTTACTAATTACTCGAGAGAATGCATTCATAAGTCTACAATTTCCAAAGAAGTACATAATTAGATTTTGATTCGGTGTAATTTTTTCAGACGAAACAAACTTTTGAATTGTTAAAGACGCTGGAGACTTCGAAACACCATTGGCAAAATGTGTAACTTTCGAAAAAAAAATAATAGAGTTACTGCTTCGTACTGGAGATAATTGACGACACTGACCTAGCATAGTTAAACTGCCGAAGCATTTTCAATAATTTTAGAAGAAGTTCTGCTTTCTTTGGTACTGATTATTTGTTCTAAAGAACCTGTTTTCTTCGTCTAGTGTAATTTACCCACTGATAACATGAGTGACACTCAGTAGAAGTTCTATGACCACCCAGATCACCGGATTTAAACCCAATGAACATTTGATCGGCTTTAAAAATAAAAGTGCGTTGCGGTTTATTCAAACGTTCACTTTTAATTCGATGAATTGTTGTTAAATTTTGGTTACGAAGTTTATGGGCACAAATTGTGTTTGACTGTATAGGGGTCAGAAAGTCGAATGGTTTTCCGTAAATTTGTGCGACTTAATGATTTAGGTTAGATTGGACGATTATGGAAAATATTACATTTTAATTGTAGAGGAAATTGTTCAACAGTATCTTTATTTTAGGATGTGATATGCACACATGCGGCTGATCGTTTCCCTTCAATGTTTTGATAGTACGAATTTTGAACCTAAAGCGTTGGTGTTAACTTGTTTGCACATGGAAACAAAGTTAAGTCTGGGCAGTATCTTAATATCTGTTAAATCAATAACAAAAATATTTCTTCTTTAGATGTAAAAAAAAGGAGCAGGTCTAGGTAGTCTTCCACCTAAGTTTTTGAAACTGTAGGCTACATCTACTTCATTTTCTATTTATATAATATTCAATAAGTCTCAATTTTACGGTGTCTACCCGGTCGATTTAAAATTTAGTTACATCCTCACTCTTCACAAATCTGGTTTTAAGAATGACATAAAAAATTACCGTCCCATCACTATCCGTAAAAGTGACACATTATGTTTAGATTTTTTGCAAAGGCTTTTGATAAAGTTAGTCATAATCATCTTATTATATTTGTGGTGCATTGCTAGATTTGTGTTGGAATTATTCATCAAACCGTATACAAACTCAAAAACTTCAGTCTACATTTTCCAAATCAATACTTGAAACTACATAAGTACCTCAAGGTGCTTATTAAAACCCTTCATTTTTTTCTGTGTAAATGACTTTTCTATAACCCAAAATTCTTTGAATAGTAAACTTTACACCACTGTTTGTAGATGAAACCAAGATATTTGTCAAGATATTTTTAGTCCAGGTTGTCAAATATTTCAGTTATTTATTAATTGCATAGAAGACTGAAAATCACATGGAAGTTAGTATTAAAAATTCTTATAAGTTATAATGGGTGTTTTTTTTAGAGGTATTGAACTTTAAATTGCAATAAAACAATGATGGATTATTTGATTGACATGAATTTTTTTATTCGAAAGATAATCTTGTGGCATTACATTTTAAATATGATTTCTGGCATATGACCGTCACGGCTGACTCGGATGTAGTCCAATCTGGACGTCCAATTTTCGATGACTTTTTCCAACATTTGTGGCCGTATATCGGCAATAACACGGCGAATGTTGTCTTCCAAATGGTCAAGCGTTTGTGGTTTATCCGCATAGACCAATGACTTTACATAGCCCCACAGAAAGTAGTCTAGCGGTGTTAAATCACAAGATCTTGGAGGCCAATTCACAGGTCCAAAACGTGAAATTAGGCGGTCACCAAACGTGTCTTTCAATAAATCGATTGTGGCACGAGTTGTGTGACATGTTGCGCCGTCTTGTTGGAACCACAGCTCCTGGACATCATGGCTGTTCAATTCAGGAATGAAATAGTTAGTAATCATGGCTCTATACCGATCACCATTGACTGTAACGTTCTGGCCATCATCATTTTGAAGAAGTACGGACCAATGATTCCACCAGCCCATAAAGCGCACCAAACAGTCAGTTTTTCTGGATGTAACGGTGTTTCGATATACACTTGAGGATTAGCTTCACTCCAAATGCGGCAGTTTTGTTTGTTGACGTAGCCATTCAACCAGAAGTGCGCTTCATCGCTAAACAAAATTCGCTTATGAAAATCGGGAACAACGGCAATCTCGTTTTGGGCCCATTCGACAAATCTACACCTTGCTTGATGATCGTTTGGCTTCAATTCTTGCACGAGTTGGATTTTGTAAGCACGCAAACCAAGATCCTTCCGCAAAATCTTCCATAAAGTGGATGGACACAGATCCAATTCCTGTGCTCGATGGCGGATGGACTGATTCGGGTCTTCCCCAATGTTATCAATAAGAGTAAACGTGGTGCAAAAACGTTCTATGGTTAATCGAATTAACTGCTCTGATGGACGATTTTGTTGACGATAAAATGGACGTAGTGCGCGATACGTATTCCGCACAGAACCATTATTTTCGAAATAAAATTGCACTATTTGCAAGCGTTGTTCAGGCGTGAGTCTATTCATGATGAATTGCCAAACCAAACTGAGAATAAATCACTTGACAGCTGTTAAATCGATCGCCATCTTGAACAGTAATGCCAACTTAAAGTTCTATACTTCTAAAAAAAACACCCGTTAGAATACATGCCCCTATACTACATGATTATTTTATGTAAAGAAATTTAATTTTGTATAAAAAGTTTTTAACTCATATGTTGACTATCCTAATTGATTAAGTAAGATAATATTACCTATGTCCTACATCATTACTCGTTCAACACATCTTTTCCAAAATTCTTTTACATATTTAACGTATGTAACATATGTTTTGAGATAAATGTAGTGAATTTTCAGCACTTTCAAATGATTCAGTCTAGTTACCATTGCTTGAAATTCAGTCAAGTAGATCATATTGTTATAAAAATTAACAGTTGTTATCAAAAAACTTTTGTGAAATAACGTACAAAATCGAAATCAGAAAAAGTATTTACAATTCAGTTGGCCGATTACGAAAAACACATTTCAGGGAGATAATATTTCCCGTGCAACTATTTACCGTACAATAAGAGAATGCGAGGGAGGAATACCTTTTCTTAACTTGCCAAAGAGTGGAATGCCTCGAATTTTGTCTGATGACAGAGTACGTAGATTGAGGGAAAGTGCAAAAAAGAGAGTTGGTGCACAAAGATTGGAAAGGGGCTATGAAATTTCACGTATGACTGTACATCGGAAAATTAAGAGAAGTGGAATGTTATTTAGAAAAAAAAATGTCTAAAATACACAGCTGTGCAGTTGGAACAAATTCCACGATGCTGTCGAGCACTAAGGTTTCAACGCTTTGCAAACAACAGGCCCATTACTTTGGGCGATGAAATGTATTTTACATTAACTAACTCTGAGATAAGTGGGAATAGTGGATTCTATACCAAGGATTTTAATGCTGTTCCTGGTAATGAGAGATTTAAAAGAAAAGCCAAATTTAAAGATAAAATACTGGTATTGTTATGTCTTTATTCAAAATACGCGCCGTTTAAGTTGCGATAACGAACATTCGTTTTTATCGTTTTCCGTTTCCTTTAAGACAGAGGTGATGCGACCATGATGTATGCCGTACGCATAAATTTGAAAGTTACGTTTTAGTTACAAGTAATTACAATTATAAAGTTGTGTTACAATATTATATACTTATTATACGTATTAAACAATAAATACAACAGGTATGGTGCGGAATTTCTCCGACAGGTGCTTAGCAGCCATATGTAGGACATGTCAAACAAGAAGCCGTCACAGTAAGTTTTTATATCCAGAGATTTTGCCTAAATTGTTAAGATTTGGAAACGATCATCACAATAATGCTGAAATTTTGGTCTGGCCTGATGTAGCATCCTGTCACTATGCCAGGCAAACTAGAGATTGGTTGAAAATTAATAGTATCACGTTTTAGTCCAGTGCATTTAAGAAATTTTTTTCCTTGATATGAGTTTAACCCTAAGTTTGCGCACTTCTAAAATTAACCTTTTCTCCGCCATCTTGGATTTGGTGTATTTTTTTAATTTTTATATATCGCGTTCTAATTATCGCACAGTCATAAACTTGGTGTCTTTGGATTTGTTTTGAGTTTTGTTTTCAAAAATGTTATATGAGAAAAACTGTGCGTTTAACGGGAAAAAAAGGTATTGCTTTTCAAAGTCAACAGAACGACTTAAAAAAATTTTTTTTCCTTTTTGGCTTCTATCTTTGTTCCAGTCCACCTGACGCTTTTTCGTGAAAAACTTTATTAAAATAATGTAATGTATAGCATTAAAAAAATACGACCATTTCTCGCTCGTCAATCGACGAGCAAATTTGCTATGTTTTGCGTGGGTTTCATTTATTAAAATAAATGATTGTTATGCATGATATATTGTTTAAATATACCTATTTGTTCAATAAAAATTTTGTTGAGTGGATTTTTATTAAAAAATGAATTATCCCAAATGTTATTCAATTACACTATTGCTATTTGTTACTAATTTCTTAATACAGTAAGAAATTCCTTTTTTTGGATCCAGAACTGTGTTTATATTGAAATAATTAATATTTTGACGGGTTTTATTTCTATAAACATATTTTTCTGCTTTTTCCAAACTCAATTCCGCACCACCCTTGAGGTTGAGTTTACGGGCCGTTATTTTTCATGTGGTTTCCCCGATAGGCCTATTCAACAGTTTTTACTTTTTTTTTAGTGAATTTTTCACCCTGTCATAATATTAATAGGCATCGTCATCTTCATTCTCACTTATCAAAGTTGGTTCGCTTGGTACCATCGATTGGAAGTTTATCAACAACTTCGTCGTCTTCGTTATTCGAGGCCACTACGTATTCTTTCGCGGTCGCAAGTCTTGCACAAAAACAGAACATTTAAAACCTGCTTTTTGACATTGTGCATCTACAGGATACAATGTCCAGAAGTTTGCCTGGTATTAGTTCCTCACCGGTTGTGATTGGCTCCAAGTGCATTTTTCTCTGCACCGATTCACTTTTTGCACTTGATGTTAAGTTCAAAGGAAATGTTGTCTTGCTGCTCGTTTTCGCAACCTGACTTGAAAACCAAAACCAACTCATCGCGTTTACCTCCCACGACCTCAGCCGCGAGGCAACATTCCCTTCGAACATATCAACAAATGCAAAGTAAATCGGGTCAGAGATAAATGCACCACCCATACTTCTGGACATTGTATCTTGTGGATGTACAACCAACTGTAGCCAGGCTTATGGATGTCGAAAAGCAGGTTTAAAATGTTCTGTTTTGTGGACGATTTGCTGTGGAGAAACCTGCACGACCGCGAAATAAGATCTAGAGGACTCAAATGACGAGGACAACGAAGTTGATAACAAATTTCCAACAATGGTACCTTTACCAAGATCCACCGCTCTATTAAAAAGAAAAGCAAGCCTGAGATAATTGAGAATGAAAATGACAATGGCTATCAATATCATGACAGGGTGATAAATTCACTAAGGCAAAAGTAAAAATTGTGGAGTAAGCTTATCGGAGAAACCACATCAAAAAAAAACGCGCCGCGAACTCAACCTCAAGGGTGGTGCTGAATTGAGTTAGGAAAAAACTAGAAAGAAATTTCTTTATAAAGAAAACTTTTATTGAACAAATAGGCATATTTAAACAATGTATCATGCATAACAATCGTTTATTTTAATAAATGAACGGGGGGCAAATCGAATTACGGCGAAATGCAGCGCAAAGCGCGAGCACTATTCAACGTATTTTGAAATCCCGCCCAGAACATAGCAACTTTGCGCGTCGATTGACGGGCGAGAAATTGTTGTATCGCAAAAATTTTTTTGTAAGTACTAGAAATTACTTTACCTTTATTAAGGTTCTGTCACAAAAAAGATAGAAACCAAAAAAAAAATTTTTTTAAGTCGTTTTGTCGACTTTGAAGAGCAATAACTTTTTTCCCGTTAAACGCACAGTTTTTGTCATATAACATTTTTTAAAAAATATAACTCAAAATGAATCTAATGACACCAAGTTTATGACTGTGCAGTAATTAGATGGCGAGATATAAAAATTTCAAAAAAAACACCAAATCTAAGATAGCGGCAAAAGAGTTGGTTTTAAGAGTGCGCAAACTTACAACTATATTAACCAAAGAAAACCCATTCTAACAAAGGGCAAAAAAAAATGTATACAGAAATGGTGGGTCAATTCCACTTAATGTTCCCCAAGACGCCCCATCGAAAAATTTTTGGCTATATTGCGCAGAAAAGTTTATAATAATAGATGGGAGGCAGAAAACCAAGGCTAATTAAAAAAAGTGAATTTACCAAAAGATTCCGAAATCAATGTTAGTACCATCCAATTACTTATGAGACACTTGCGGAGAAAACTACGACAGATTGAAGACCACGTACATTATAATATATTTTTATTTTTGAGAAATGATGTTTACATAGCTTAAGTAAAGTCTTTTCGCTGATGACATAAAAATCTTTAAAACAATCAGATCTGTGGGCGACTGTTTTCAGCTTCAAGAAAACCTTAATGCTTTTTCTAATTGGTGTTCTTTTAATTTGATGGAACTAAATTTGAGTAAGTGTTTGTCAATTACATTTCATCGCATTATTAAACCCATAAAGTTTGACTATATTCTAGATTGTCCTCGCAAAAAAAACAATGAGGATATTGTGACATCAGTTTACAGAAAGCCAACTCATACCGGCCAATATCTGAATTACGACTCCAATCACAGTGGAACAACAAAGAAAGGGATTATTAAATCTTTAGTCGACAGAGCTCACAGACTATGTAATACAGAGGTAGGACTACAAGAAGAAATCAAGAACATCAGAAGAGACATTAAACAAAATGGTTACCCAAAACGAGTGGTAGAAACTACTCTACAACTCTCTAAGAACCAACCAGCCATGACCAAAGAGAAACCCAAAACACTACTCAGCATTCCATACGTCAAAGGATTATCTGAGAAAATAAAACGGATAGGAAGAAATTATGAAATTAACACGGCATTCAGATCATCAAGAACTATTGGTAGCATAATCTCCAAAACTAGACCAGACAACAGTCGTGACTCCAAGAATTGCATCTACGAAGTCCCATGTGAATGCGGCCAGTCATACGTAGGGGAAACTAAAAGACCCTTAGATATCAGGTTGAAGGAACATAAAACCCATACGCAGAGAGGAGAGACTTTGAAATCCGGCATTGCCCAACACTCCTGGGAAAAACATCACAAAATGAAATGGTCGGAGGCAAGAATTATACACCGAGAAGAGCACTGGTACAAGAAAAAATTTAAAGAAGCAGCGTTTATCGAAAACAACAAGAATGTGTTTAGTCAACCCAGCGTACAGATTAACAATGTGTGGAAACTCTTAATTAGACGCCTGACTAATCTTAGTTTACGGTAACGTACCCTTTATTAACTTTGTACACTTGATCGCTTCACTAACTTTGTATTAGTATATAAGTTACAGTAGTCTTTAAGTTTGTTAGTATTCACCTGAAGACGATTGCAGATTCAATAGCAATTGAAACGTTGTGTATATTCTATTAAAATAAAATATAGATAATGGAAGTCCAGAATAGTGTTATTATTTCAAGTTCAACATAGATTTCTTAGATTTATTGCATATAAAGCTAGAATTACATTATCAAACTACTCTGAAATACTTTCATTTTTAAATATAGAAACTTTAAATTCTCGCAGAATACTTTTGGATATGGCGTTTTTTCAGAAACTGGTTAATGGCGTTTTAGATTATTCTCATCTTCTGCATCAAATCGATTTTAATGTACCGATCAAAACTCTTCGTAACACTTCACAATTTTCAGTAAGGTTCTGTAAAACTTCCTACCTTCTTAATTCTCCTCTCCATCGGTTTATGGAATCAGCAAATTTGTATTTTAACCTTAACTTTTACAGTACTAGTGCCGACAGTTTAAAAAAGCAACTCAAAACTAAGTTAAATAAAATTGATGCTTCTTTTTATGCTAATTATTGATTTCTGTTATAACTTTTGTACCATTTTAGAGTGTTTAGTTAAATTAATTTATTGTTATATTGATTTCTGTAATTTGAATTATTCTTTTATTTATAATTATCTAATATAGTAATTATAATTTTACTTTAAACTAAATTACTTCTATGTACACACATTTCCTGTATATAGGGCGTTGCCCGTAAAATAAATAAATAAAAAAAAAATAAAAAGTTCGAACAAATTGTGTTAATTTAATTTTTGTCTCAAAATTTATATTACATTCGTTATATAATAGTTGATTGTCGATTGTAAGGACTAACAACCATATTCTTGCTATATTGCTGACGCTGCTGAAGGCAATGTAGATGTAATTCCTTATTTTGAATTATTGGTGAAGAATCTTTTTTTGTTGGTGATTTCAGATAAAACCATCTAGTGATCAATCTCACCCAGGGCGATCAATTTCACCCTAAATCATAAAAATTGTTTACAATTATATATGATATACTGTAACAGAGTACTGGTCAATGTCTCCCTAATCTAAACATCAAGTTGATTATCTGATTTTTTTTTAATTTTAATCAATCAGAACAGTATAACACAGATTTTCATTATAAGCGTGAACGTTATGCAAAACACACGTTATCGTCAACAAAAGAATAATGTTTTAAACATTTTTTTGATCGATTTCACTCTGATGAATTTATATTCATTGGAGTACATTATAAAAAAACTATATGCCTATTTCTTGATTGCTGATTCGTCAATTGCATTAATTGATTTTAGGAAATCATTTTTGACTCTTATTTTTCAGTAAACACCTTTTGGCAATTTTTTTTAAAGTTTAGACTTAAAAGAATATTAAAAGAAGCGCTAAAACAAATAGTGTCTGTAATAGCTAGGTATCTAAAGTAATTCTATTCCTCTAGATTAACTTGCCACATTTGTCAAAAAATTACGAGTACTAAAATTTGTGGATTTTATAAGTGGGAACTGAAAGTGACGTAAAAATATCTTAGAGACATTAAATTATAGTAGACACCTAAGTACATTATTCCATTAATTTTATTTTAAGAAAACTTGAATCACAAAGTATATTTATATTTAAAGTTGAAGTAAAGCAAAGAAAAAAGGAAAAGAAAAATAAACGCGTCCGTTGTAATGAAATGTCATTAGAATAGGTGTCACAATTATATTTTTATTAATGGCTGCGGTAAAAATATTGTCGACGGTATTACTTTATGACAAGAAAATTTAAACGTTGTATTTCGTTCTTCCGTTCATTTATTACGGAGTTTCTTATCTTGGGTGTTAATTTTATTTTTGTATAACGAGTGTATTAAACCCACACACAATTCTTTTTAATACAACTTCAGAAATTAAAGTAACAAAAACATTTCGATTTACGAAACAATTCTGATGAAAACATGGCAAAGTTAAACCCTGAAACCGATGATATACTGAAATGTTTGTTGCAGTCTACTTTTTAAAACAATAATTCAAACTTAAAAGTTTGTAAAGAAATAAAAAAACTGAAAATTAAAAGTAACACAAGATTTTGAAACAATAAATTTAATTTATTACAGATATTTAACTTGTACTTAGGGTCGCTCTGAATAAAATTAATTTAGTTCACATGGTACTTGCAATGCTCGCTAAAAATATAATCATTGTGTTGAATTTTTCCATTGTAAAGTAATCAGAAATGTACTGTGATGAAATACTAAGTTGAAATGCAGTAATAAAATACGTATCTACTAAAAGATGATTCGAGTTTCAAATGTTTTAACGCATAATCTACACATATTCATTTAATAAATTAAAAAAGGATACAGTATTTACAAAAGTACGTAGGTATATACAGGAATTAATAATAGTTAATGCCAATAGCACATGTTTACAAAAAGGGAATGAAAAAGTAAATAAACATAGGGTATAGTATGTGTAGTGTTCAGATACTTACAAAGTGCTTATTAAATACATATTGGTTTCTCATCAAAATTCAACTCACAGAAACTGATGCCCTTGGTTAAAAATCTAAAAATTTTTAACTTCGCACTTCTTGGTATGCGAATTGCCCCCAAAGCATTTAGTTTTGTTTTCCGTAATAAATTACGGTCGATCTTTTACAGTGCCTGCGTTTCTGAAGTTATTTGGGCCTTCTATTTCCCTCCATTATTTAGGTTCTACGAGAAAAGCACTTCGAAGATTTTAAATATCCACAAATTGTATCATTTATATTAAACAAAATTAACAAAAAGCTTTTCAACGTTTTAATTAATTGTACTAACTTTTCCATTATAATTTAATAATTTCCGAAATAAAAATGACATTTTTATTTGTTCTTTAACGTGAATGTCAAAACGATAAAACACACAAGCCCAAAACAATACACGTGGATGTTTTTATTGTTGTTCAACAAATACACTGCGCAACGTAGCACCCCACGGTTATGCACACTTTTTTTGTTAATAAACTCTAAAGTAAAAATTAAACTTAATTAGGTATAACCGTAAATTATTATTTAAATTAGGAAGGTTAAATATAAAAGAACGAAATTAAGGATAAATTTAGAAGCAAACATTTCGGCCCGATAACAAAGTATAACCAAATACCCCTGAGCGAAAAGGGTTAAATACAGATTACATTTGGGTTTTCGTTTAAATATAATTATTAATTCAGAGATTATAACGAACAATTATTTTAATCTTAAACTAGATACTACATATGTTTTATAAGAACTTTAAAATAGTTTATTACTAATTTCCAAAAATTAGTATTGAAAATTACCAATTTTAAATATGAAAAATTTGTAAAAACAATAATAAACCAAAATATGAATAATAGTAAAGAAATAAAACATTTGTAAGGTTCAATTACTAAGTTCTTTGGAACCGTTTTATGTAACATGATTGGTAACAGATTTAGATAAAAATTATTTTTGAAATAAATATTTACAAAATTATATTTAGAAATTATTAGGGATTTATGAAAAAAGCTCAGACAATTTGGGTAAAATCGTATGTATATACACAGTGTGTCAAAAAAGGTGACCCCCATCTCTAGGATATGTAGAAAAATAAAAAATTATTGGGGTTTGCTTAGTAAAAATTTCGTAACGGCGTCCGTATTCAAGATAAAACGCGTTGATGAAAAATAATGTATACACATTTTTTATGATTTTGCCAAAACTACTAGCAACATTGTAATGAAATTTTATACAAATGTGTTTTGGAAGCTGATACATCCCATGAATACGGTTTATACCGAGTAGTATTAAACATAACCTTTTAAGGTTAGGTTTAAAACTTTAAATTATCTTAAACATTATTCAATTTTACACCAAAAGGTACTCTTGGTAAAACTCGATACTTTGTACCGTTTTAGGAATAATTTGATTTGAAAATTATGAAGTAATAACTGATGCTGGTATAAAGTTTTATTTATTATTTTATTATTTTAATTGTTGTATGATGTTTACTAATATGTTATAGTATTAATTAAGAAACACGCATAAACAAAATTACAATTTAAGGGTGTAACATTTATTGGTACAAATTTAGTTGTTATTAGTACATAATATGCCTGCAATTTTATTATTTTTTGTTTTTGGATTAGTTCTCGGTTAATCAGAAAAAAGCTGCGCATGTTTGCGCCAATTGGAGATAATGCTTTTATAAAACTGAGAACAACTGGTTTGGAGCGCAAAAAAATACCAAGTTTTTACGATTTATTTTTTTTGAAAAATGGTTAACGATATCAAAGTTCTGTTTTCAGACATAGTTTATTTGTACTTTCAACGTTATCCTTGAATTTTCATACAGCAAAACAATGTCAAGTGGTCGTGCATATCTGCATCGGCGGCAGACGTGTTTTTCAAAGATTTGGTCTAACTACTGACAACATAAAACCGAAATAGATAGTATAAAACATAAAAGCCAAAGTGTTTTGTAACTAGTATTGTTAGGCGCATATGTTAAACCTCGCGAAAGTAAAAAGAAATAAAAATTGGCAAAGTTTTGCCGTTATAAATAAAAATATTTCCTATTTTTATTCACGACGAAAACTTTTACAAATTTGGACCTTTTCTTTACTTTTGCAAGGTTTGGCGTATGCGATTGTGTTTTATTGACCAATCAGAGAAAAGCACGCTTGCCTCCGATGCAAAGATCTGACCACTATGACATTGTTTTGCTATATGAAAATCCATGAATAACGTTGAAAGTATAAATAAACTATGTACAAAAACAGAACATTGATATCACTAACCAATTTTTCAGAAAAAGTGTGGAATAACTCGATAATTTTTGGCACTGTAAACCAGGCCGTTCTCTTAAAAATAAAAAATCTTTGACTAAATTTTTGGGTGATATATCTATGCAATTATTTTAAGGATCTGGTTCCACAAAAGTGTTCTTTAGTAGAAGAACCCTAAGAATAGAAATCGTCAATGACACACCATATCCTTAAATAATGCCGACGTTTTGACTAGCAATGGCCAGTCTTTTTCAAGGCAATCTGTATAATAAAAATTAACGGTAGTTAGAAAATTAACAATATTGGTAGACATTAATAAATTATTTTCGTTTTAGTTTCTAACAGCACAAAGTATCAGTACAAGATCTACAATACAAACATAGTACGTTACCTAAAGTGTTGGTGATATGTATTTGAATTAGTTAAGACAGCCAAACATCAATCATTTTCACGATACTTGCAATCAAACATCAATCAGTAATACAGACTCTGATGATTCTTCATAAATAATAATATGCTAGATTTTGCCATACATGTATGTAGTTGAGAAAAAAATATATCAAACTTTGTATTATTATTAAAAATGTAATTAAAATAGTTTTTGCCAAGAATGCATGTATTTGGCCTCACTGTGCTTCGAGTTGCTAACGAATTGCGCCGTGTGCGAATGTTCATTGAAAACTGTGAAACAAATGGTTAGCAAAATTTCTAAACATTTGCACACAGCACAATTAGTAATCTGTTTGTTTTTAGTCGGCTAATGGGCTTTCTAACATTTGGTCTGCCAAAGATAGCAGATAAATTAAAAAAATTGTTTTTCCAGTGCTTCTGAGGTAGGTAACACACAAAAGTCTTAAACAGAACTTAAATCTAAACATATTCTAGATTCTGATTTTAATTTGTACAAGTTAACATTTGGTTTTGCTAAAGATCAATGTGTTAAAAAAATAGTTTTTGCAGAAATTTTGAGATAGTGAACATGAAGCACTTAAATAGTACTTAAGTCTAAACATGTCAAGCATATCAATGAGTTATTTAAAAAAAACTTTTGCGAGTGTTTCTGTGATAGTAAACATGAAGTACTTAAATAGCACTTAAATCTATAGATGTGTTAAAGTTCAACTTTAGTTGTCTAGAGTGGTTTTTAATATTTGGTCTGCCAAAAATTGCAGATCAATAAGTTATTTAGAAAAAAGTTTTTCGAGTGTTTCTAAGATAGTGAACATGAAGCACTTACATAGCACTTTAATGTATAGATGTGTCAAAGTTTGATTTTAGTTGTCCAAGGTGATTTCTAACATTTGGTCTGCCAAAGTTAGCAGATCAATGAGTGATTTAGAAAAAGTTTTTGAGTGCTTCTGAAATAGCGAACATGAAGTGCTTAAATAGCACTTAATTTTTAATCCATTTAGGCATTGTAATCAAACTCTATCCCTGTTTTAGATACTTGGTCTGCTAACTTTTTTTAAAATAGCATATCATTTAATATCTCAAGAACTACTGCTGCAATTAATTCGTTATTGAGGTACTTAATTAGCAATTAATCGGTACTTAATTTCTAATATACAAAATTTTGATCTGCCTCAAGTGGTCTGCTAACTTTACGGACGTTTATAATGTTAGGTTTTATATTGAATAAACTCACAACACTGTGTAAGTACAAAAAATTTAACTACACTTATCTATAATTAGAATGTTTATTTGTACTAATTATATTTTGATAGATCTTTAAAATACATCTGTAATTGGAGAGCACGTGCTCCTTCATGAGAATATGAGTAAAAATAATATAACAAAAGGGATGGCAACCAACAAAGATGCCGAGAAAGACATCATCGTAATAAGTGTTAGAAACTGAAGAAGAAACTCAGGAGACAGAGATCGCTGGGAGGTTATGCTAAAAGAATTCTGGACCCACCCAAAACGGTAGCGCTTCGTAACTTGTTGGATTTCTATAGAACTTTTGAATCTTGGGTCCCTTCTCAATTACTAACAGGTAATTAGTACTGCTACACAACAGAGATACAGAAGTAAGTGACTGAAAGAGTAAGTTTATGAACAATCCTATTTTGCCTACTGTTGACAAACGCCTCTGCAAAGTTGACCACTCTAACACAAAGCAATCCAACAAACTTCTTTGAAACAAAAAAGTTATTAAATATTTAAATGCAATAAAACTATTAATAACTTTTAACATGGCACCTTTCTGACACAAAAAAATCTTACTACCGTAACAATTTTGTCACACTTTTTCAATAAAACGAGAATCAAGTCCATACTCGATAATTTAACCCCTAATAACAATTACTAAAATCCAATTAAACGTGTAACATTTATTTAAGTATATTAATTACAATTACAGTGATCGTTTACTATGTTGTCACAAATAAATAGTGTAATTCTGATTAAATAAAATAATTGAATTCATCAAAATTCCATAATACTATGTGATCGAAATGTTTGTAATAAAATGACATTAAACAATCAATGTTATAAAATTATAAATAATGCATGAGCCCAATTTTTCTCTTGCTTTATTTATAAAATTACGACAAAGCAACGGTGGAAAAAAATTCAAAAAAGCTTTCAAATTCTTTTGCTAGTTACAAAACAGCTACCTTGAGTTTGTGCCAAGAACTTCAGCAATCAATTTCTACAATTGCAGCCCAATTTATGACTTTACATTAAAATCAAACGACTCAATCGATTACAGAACGTTACATAGCACGACAAAAATGCAAGAATTTATTGTTACATTTTGTCGTTCGTAATAAAAGTTCAGGAAACTAAACTCACTTTAATACGTAATAATTTACTGGTAAATTCAAGACCATTCATTAAAACACCGGATTTATTTTCTTTTGTTATGCAAATAAAATAAGAAGGTGTAGAAAAATTTGCAATTTTTCACTAAAATTTTGTTGTGCTACTTACGTATTAGGAATAGTTTTTATTGTCAATACGAACGCGTTATCAGAGAAGCATGTTAAAGTTTCGATTAAGATGCACGATTTAAACGGCAGCAGAGGCATGAACGAAATGAGAAAACTTTAGAAAGTTGAATACAGCCTTAAAGAAAGTAAGGATTATATTCAAGCCGTATAAGCGAAAGCGATGATCGTGTTATTAACTTATAGAGCTGGTTGCTTTCGATAAGTCGCTATCATAATCTAAGAGGTACTTCACTGTTTCTACACCGATATATTCACACCTTGAAAAAAAACTAATTATTTGAAAATTCAAATTCGCATTGGAAATAGGTACTTACATCTTTCTAAAAAATATATAGACAGTTTGTCTACATTTTCTACCATAATGTCATTCCTAAAATTCAATAGTATTATTTAACAAATTCCGTCCAGATTATACAGTGCAGTGAATTAGCATTGTAGTGGTTTTGCATAGAAGCTACGTATACACAATTAAATGCTTATACAGCAGATTGGTATTGTATGCATTGTGTTCAGGTAGATTAATACTATAGCTTTTACTTCTCTACTATCATATTGCTGACATCTTTGTAAAGTGATACTAAATTTCTCTAAGCAAGTTTACGCTTACAGGCAATAAAACAATTCATTAGCCTCGTATTTCAGTTGATCGTATTAAAAATAAAAAACTTTATTGAACATTATTCGTTTTAAACAAATATTTCAAAAAAGAAAAGCATATTTGTCATATTCCGATACTAATTTTTTATTTAAAAAATGTGACTCGACGCTGTAATAGTAAAAGCTTGATCTTCTGACTGGTTAAACGATTAAAATTTGATTAAAATGATTAACACACACACAATTAAATTATGGTTAACTAAAATCATCAAAGTGGGGTCGTAGCTCTGCAGTTAAGTGCGTTAGCTGTTAAGCAGGCACCTCGGGTTCAATTCCGGTGCAAACATCGAATTTTTCGGCCGTACTCTCTCGCAAGGCAATGGCAAACCAGTGAGAGTATACTTGCCTAGTAAACCTCTCAACTAAGCCGTTCGGAATCGGCGTTAACTTGTAGGTCCAGGTCTCATGTATAATGTGTCTACTGTCACGCACAACACATATACATGCGAGGGGTGCGTAACATCTGGTAACGGATATGCGACTTCAAGAAGAAGAAGAAGATAATTATCAAAACAATCTTAAATAATTTAAACTAAGTTGTTAGTTTTTATAATAAAAAATTAGTATTGAGTATGACAAATGTGCTTTTTTCTTTATAATTCCAATAATTAAAGAAATGGGTCACCACTTCGTTTATAAAATAAACAAATATTTCAGGCAAAGACATCAACTTTTATCAAACTGTACATCCAAAAATTATTCTTTACATTATCATTTAAACGATTTTATGCTGCTGAAAGTAAACGTATAAACTTAACCAACATTGACTATGATCATTATTTTTTGGTTCTTTTGAAAATGATGTGACTAAACCTTCGCCGCCTCTATAATTAGATTGACATTCCAAAAAAGGAGAAAGTGTTCAGTTTTTGTTGTTTTCTTTTTTTTTTCATAAAGTTAATTCATTATTCTTCATGTAGTTTGTAGTTAGTACCTACTTTACAATATGAAAAACAGTTTTTAAAAAAATTTGATAATGGTAACTTATGCACAAAAATATTAATATGATTAAGATATTCATGTCAATTAAGCCAACCAGTTTACATTTTTATTGTATAATAATTCTGATAATTAATGTATTTGTAAATAAAGCTCAATTAATTCTATCTCAAGTAATTAACTAAAATAAGAATAAATGAAAATAAAAATAATAGATAATTTCGTATTTTTTAATAGTGTATTACTCCAAATCTTATAAATAAGATGGGGAGTTATGCGATGGTTTCCAAACCAAAAATTTTATCACTCCTTTTTTTTCACTATTTTCAACAAATTGGAATTAGTTCCGTCCACATGTAAACAATATTTCTAGAAAACCATCCTTCCGATTTTATGAAACCTTGTATATAGGTCCTCCCAAATTTGATTAGATTTTGATAAGTTTTGAATTTTTAAAATATTTATTTTACATTTTGTTTCAAATAAAAGTTTTTGTAAAGTAATTTTACACAACTTTTGTCTATACTACTTTTTGATCAATAAGTAATTACTGAGATATAACAATCACGTCACACTAATTGTTGTAACAATATCTTCACCAATATCACTTATACAAAAAAGTTGAGAAAAAGTTGTTGGAAATTTTATTGTCTATAGCTTTTGTTTGAACTATTTTTTCTAAAACGCAATTTCATTTTCGCATTTGATTTTACAAATTACTTCACGGTGGACATTTTGTTTATAAATATGGGTTTAACTCCTACAACGTATCTGATTTTTTACTCCACATCTTATAAATAAAATGTTAGGGAAACCGTCGTTCAAATTTTTATAAA
Source organism: Abscondita cerata (assembly GCA_030710515.1). NCBI lineage: Eukaryota > Metazoa > Arthropoda > Insecta > Coleoptera > Lampyridae > Abscondita > Abscondita cerata. The sequence continues at coordinate 161,294 of JALBCR010000265.1, forward strand.
ACTTAGCATATGGGTTTTATACCGGGTGTCGGATAAGGTCAGGAGCGGTTATATATGGAGAATGGTAACAAGTTTAGAAAAAAATATTTTATAAGTAACGTTGGCAAGGAAAATTGCTGGAAATTGTTTTGAACTTCAAAATTTTACCGTTAAGAGGCGTAACTGTAACTGTAAAACTGTTTAAACGAATAAACTAGAACGCGTTTCCTGCAGTGATTACACATTTTTGTGGATTTTAGAAAAAAATTAAATTGAACGGTGGTATTTACTTGACCGACCTTTAGGCAGCTAGAAATTACCTAATTTTAGTGAAAACCGCATCTCGATCCGCTTTCTATTTGCTCGAACTTCGGTCAAAAAAACTGTTGTTCCAATTTCAGCCCTAGACAAGGTTTTAATGGCATTTCTAATCCTTTCCATTATATTTCTTCTGGTTGATGGTTTTTCTTCAAAAATCAGATCTTTTAGTCTGAACAAATTAGATCCGGTGAACGCGGCTAGGAAAACAGACTGTTCCAATAACACGATTCTGATACTTCTAAATGTTGACGGACGTTTCTATTATAATGCATCGAACAACTATCAAGCTGGAACCACATGTTTCTTCTTGTTTCTAAGAAGACGTCTTCCAAGAAAAGTAAAAAAAAAAACATAAAAAAATTCCAAGAATGTCTCTACTAAGTAGTCGATCAAAAAAATGTAAACCTATAATTTTTCCTTCCACGATTCTGGACCACACGGTCAAACTCCAGCGATGTTGGTGGTCTATTTGCCGCATCCAATGTGGGTATTGCTTGGACCAATAATGCATATAGTACAAATTCACACTCCCTGCGGCAATGAAGTGGCTTCGTCCGTCCATAATATCCGCAACAAAAATTTGGATTTTTCCGAATCATATTTAGCAACCAGTGACAATAATTTAACCTATGATCGTAATCATTATCTTGTAAAGCCTGGTGTACAACAATATGGTAGAGTGCATATTATTATCTTTCAAAATCTTATGGACTATCGTTTTTGGAACTCCTAGGTCGTCGAAAATTTTCTGGTGGAAGAAGGGGGGATCATTCTGCACGCACGCCAAAACGTTAGTAACATTTTCTTGGTGCGTCTTCTACAAACTGTTACAGGTGCTTGAACGTTACCAGTTTCCCGTAATCGCCTTGCTAGTTTTGAAAACACTTCTCGAGATAATGTCTTTTTATGGATATTGCATTACATATTGTCGCGACGCAATCGCAGCATTTTCCAAACATTGGAAGTAAATGCGCAACATATCGTATGCTAAAATCTAGGTAATTTCAAGCTGTATAAAAATCTGTAAAGTAAATAGTACCGTTCCTTTTAATGTTTTTCTAAAAATCACAAATGGGGAATCACTGCACAAAACACCCTCTAGCTTATTTCTTTAAAAACTAAACGGTTCAGTAAAAAACACTTTAGAATCGGTCAACTAGTTTAAGAGATATTAAAATGCAGATATTGGAAGATGCATTGGCCTTCCCCTACTTTATTATGAGAGATACAAAAAAATGTCACAAAGCAAAATTATGCGGTTTACCCAACGTTATTGATAAGAATTTTTTCCTAAACCTCTAGGCTTTACTGTTCTCTATATACAGCAGCTCCGTGATATTATCCGGACACTCGGTATACAAGGAGACGGATATTTATAGCAAAGGAGTAAAATAAAGTTCTAGACCTTTTGTCATTTTAGTAGTTTGCAGGTTGATTAACTTTACATTTTAAAATTATTTTGACATATACAGTATGTCCCAAAAAGTGTAGCACATCAAGGTTATATATTTTCTTATAGAACACTCAGTATTATATTGCGTTTTTATACGCAAATACAGAGCGTTCTGAGTTATGTCGACTTATCTTAAATTATGGAGTATTAAAAAATATAATATCTTCTAATTCAAGAAATCATAACAAATTTACTCTTACGTAAAAATAGCAGGATACTTGATGAGTTTATTCCATGATTAAATATTAAACATTTCTTTACATGATGTTCAGAATTTACAGTTTAATTATTAGATCATTCAATAAATAATATGAGCATGATTGTAAATGGAACACCCTGTATTTTATTAATTCATAACGTTAAGAAAAAGTTTTCTTTCGAATGGTATAGAGGTCTCCTATACCTAAGTGTTAAAGATTTTGTGCAATTTACAGTTTTCTTTATATTATTGGTAGCGAGAGATTTTAAAACAAAAAATGCAGACGTAATCTATTCATTTTATAACATTGCAGTCTGCTAATAATTGTCTAAAGTCCATAAGCAAAAATTTAAACGGTCATCGTAATCGTTTTCTGTCCAACGCTGATGTAGTCGAATGTGATATCATCTGTATCCCAAATTTGGTCGAAATGCCATGTTACTTAACAAAAATATAAGCGAAAGACCAAACAAAATAGTTTTTTAGTCGCCCTGTATCTAAGAAACCAAGTCGTTAAGAACCATGTTTATATAAACTTTTTATCTTAAAATTAGTCAAAATTCACCCTTTAAAGTTTGTAACAAGTACTTAAATTAACACTCTGTATATGATAATGCGGGTTCTAGACAGACAAAGCATAATTTAATTTAGTAAGTACATAGGCATAATACAATGATTTTTAAGCTTTCTAAGAGCGGAAGCCTTTAGTAGAGCGAAATATAAAACCTAAAGACCGGAACGCGTTATTAGTAATTTTATCCACATGGCTGTCAAATAAAAGTTTGAGTCGAAAACTATGTCTAAGTCTTTTATGTAATGAACTCTAGTTAGCGTATGATTATTTAGTTTGTAATCACTATGAACATAATTAGGTTTATGTGTGAATGTTATTGTGTTACGTATAGTGGCGTTTAAAGTTAGGCCATTTTCAATGCAGTAGGATGTTAGCCGATTAAAATCATATTGCAGACGAAAAGAGTCTATGGTGTTAGATATGGCGCAAAACACTTTTTAGGTCATTGCCGTGAATAAAACAATTTCTAATATCGTTTAAATAAATGTTGAACAGTAAAGGTCCTAAAAGTGATCCTTCTGGCACCCCAGATAATATTTATTTATTTATTTATTTTAATACATCTGTCCAACAAAAAAAAATCCTAATAACAGGACTAGTACAAAGTTACACTATTAACTATGTGCGTACAAAAAGTATACAGGGTCATTGATGGTCGATGGTAGGTTAGATGTTTATAGAAAACAGGGCTTAGGAGTAATCTAACAATTTGGCTATTGCAATAAATAGACACAATCTGTCTTTCTAAAATATTTTCATTTTGGCGGTGTTGCCGCTTCTACTCAAAAGTAGTAACAACTTGTTAATTTTAAATAAAACACCCTATAAATTATTTAGTTTTCAGAATTGCAATTTCTTACTTATAATTTTTCTGAATAGTTTCCTATACCTAATAATTCACATTTACATTCACAATTTCAAAACTTCGACGCTTGTCAAACACAGTGAATAATTGAGCAATTGTCAAATCACATAGCGTTTCATGGCTACCTAATACAAATTATGTGAAGACAATGTGATTTTTAATAATTATTGCAATTATTTCGCAAAGTTGACGAGTTAGCTATGCCACTATGCTATATCAACTTGAAAGCATTTTAATTGTTTATTAGAATTTTAAGTAATATACAGGGTATTCTATTTGAAAAAATAAAGTTTTGACCTTTTTTATGTCATGTCGAAATCATTTATTTTAAACTGTCCTGTATAAAATAAAATAAATTTATTTAAATAGCTGTTCAATACAAGGCTTTAGCAAACTGCATCTAAAATTTCAGCCTTATATGGGTTCAAATAGCAGCTAAATAAAAATTTTAGAGATCATATTTTGCAAAAACTAACCTAAAATAATTATTATCTCAAAAACCGGTGTAGAGAGGTATAGAGAACTATTAAAAAAATTATCAATAAGAAATTGCAATTCTAAAATTAAATATTCTATAGGGTGTTTCATTAAAATTAACAAGTTGTTACTTAGTAGAAGCGACAACCGCCAAATGAAAATATTTTAGAAATATAAATCGTTTCTATTTATAGCAATAGCCAAATTTTCAGATTATTCCTATGTCACGTTTTCCATAAACGTCTAACCTACTATTGACCATCAATGATCCTGAATATAAAAAAATGATATTGTGGATTCTAATATACATACATCCTAACTTAATGCGTATGCGTATATAATTTATAACAACTGTTTGACTGCGATTTTCTACATATGAAATAAATCACTGATAAGAACATTATGATTAATTTTGTCTAAAGTTTTAGAGACGTCTGTATAAATGGAATCAACTTAAGTACCATGTTGTTCTGGTAAAATAAAATAGGTTTAATTGAGAACTGAATTTTAGGTAAAATAAGTTTTTCAAATAACGTAGCAAATTGGGCTGGGTTTAAATTGGTCTGTAATTTTCAACCTTCGATTTGTTACAATTTTTAAAAATGGAGTTACATGAGAAGTTTATCAGACACTATGTAAATTCCGGTTGTAAAGAATAATTATAGATTAACAATAGTGGTAATGTCAAAGATGTACTATATATTTTTTCCACTACTAGCTGTGAAGTGGACAATTATTGCGTCTCCTAGCCAACTGAGAAGTTGAATTTCTCTATTAGTGGTTAATAATTTTTTCTATTGTTGACCTAGGTTAATAATGGAGAATTTTAAATTTTTGAGAATCTAAGAATAGTTGTTTAACAAAAACGAGTGAAATATAATTTTGTATATATAGGCGAGTTAAGTTACATCAAGAATTTTAAGTAAATTACAAACATTTGGTTGTAGGTGTTTTGAATGGTTAACAGAATCTGGAAGGTCCGATCTGTTGCATAAAAATGTCGACTCTAAAAACTTAACGAGTATGTAACGAACACTTGCCATTCCTAAATGAATTACAAGTGTCAATTTCTGAAACCCAATATTCAAATGATGCAAGGTATATTGGCGAAGCAATCAATGCCCGTTAACAAATCTAGCTATACCAAAACTACTCAATCTTGCAGCTCAAATACTCTTAGGTAAAGAAAATTACGGAGAAACATTCTTAAATTGCAACGTGAAAAGAAAGCACTTCAATTGAAGTTAACATCTCCCAACGATTACTTCCCGAAAGCAGAGCACAAATTGTGACAGCCCAAGTGGACTTAAAAAATAAACCACTAAGAAGCAGGAGATATACAGAGAGAATACAAACAATTTTCACTAACATTATATTTTACGAGCCCCAAAATGTTAATTTTAAAGTAGGTTTTAAATTTTTTGCCAGCTCAAACTGCTACGTGATCATGGTTAGAGTTATATATATAAAAGTTAAACAACCCTTGCGCTACATCTTTACAAATACGATATGCAAAGGTGACAAATTGAAGTCGATAGTATTAAACTGCATAGAAAAGCTACAACTACAATGCAGTGCTAATGTTAGGGTAGTAAAATTTTCGAAACCTAATTAAAAGAATTGATGTATCACCGGAAAAACCATACCTTCTCGTAAACGATAAGAAAAGTCTATTATTTCTTCGATGTCCCCTATTTATTGAATTCGGTGCAAAATAACTTGATTAAATACGATATAATCTTTAATAACAAAAAGCATCTTGGAAAGACATTAAAAATTTCTACATGTCAGACAAATCTAAACCGCTGCGATTGGCTCCTAAATCAACTAATTTACATATTACTCCGAATACTTTTCAGAAAATGAAGGTGAAATATACCACACAAGTGTTTAGTGAATGAGTTGCAGTTGGTTTATCAACGTATGCAGCTTTTAATGCTTTTTAATTTATTTGGATTCCTGTGCTACTTGATTTTTACAAGAAAAATGTTTATTTTTTATTTTTGGCTTAAATTTGGCTAGTAGAGGAAAAATAGTATATACACCATGGTTGTGAAGTTCATTATTGCCTACGCACCTTATTCTGGTGCTAAGGCAATAATGACAGACTTCACAACCTTGGTGTGTAATATACTATTATAAATGTTGGTGGTATACTGTCTGGTTCAAAACCCTTATTAGTGTTTATATGGGATAATGCATCAAAAACTTCAAGTTCTGTAAGTTTAATAGAATCTATATTTGTTTTTGTTAAGTACAAATTCTCGTTTAAAAGTAGACTAATTAAAGGAGCAGTAAAGTTAGAAAAAAAATAATCATTGAACAGATTTGATATATCAAGAGGATACAAAGCTGTGGTATTATTAAATGTAACAAGAGAAGGAATCTTTGACTGCTGTTTTTTTGACCTAATAAAATCCGCTGAAATCACCTGGTATAATTCCGACGGTCCTCTGATTTGTCAAAATATGTAATCTCTAGAGCGTAACTTACATACCAAATTTGAAATCAGTATCTCAAGAGCTGTAGAAGCCATAAACAAAAAACTTGAAAAAATTGACACTTTAACACCCTGTAGTCCGCTAAGGAAGGATTTTCGGAGCTATGTTTATATGATACTTTAGTCATAAAATAAACCAAAAATCACCTTCTTTTGTTTGTACATGATATTTAGGAACACCCTGAGTATTGCAACATGCCATGTTACCGTTATATTATTATTCGTATAGATCCAACAAAACACGTCCGCACGGTTCAAATGTATTACTACTAATCCAAAAAACATTTTGTACTAGTATTAGAGTTTTCATTGCCAGATTTGACACTTTTCATAAACAAAGTAAGTGTTAAAATGATCCACTTATCTTAACTAGCTACTAAAATTTGAAAGAGGACTTTTTGTTAATAAATACAGGGTGTTCCATTTAAAATAAGGCTCATATTACATACTGAATGATTCAATTATTAACTTGTAAATTCTGAACACCCTGTAAAGAGATGTTTAGTATTTGATTATGAAATACATTAATCTAATATTCAAATATTTAGAAGTAAGAGTGAATTTGTTATGATTTGTTGGATATTTTAAGAAATGTCGACAAAACTTAGATGTTTAGAAAACCTTTATATACCTTATTTTTACGGTTAATCAAAATACACAATAAGATACACGGTGTTCCATTAAAAGAAATGTAACTTTGATGTGCCACACCTTTGTGGGAGATACTGTATATTTCAAAATAACTTTAAAATGTAAAATTTATCAACCTGCAAACTACTAAAATAACAAATGTTCTAAAATTTTTACTGTATCGCTATAAATCTCCGTCTTGTTGGTGGTGATTTACCCTGTATAAATCTATCATAACTTTTTTGTATAATTGATATTGGTGGAGATATTATTACAACAATTAGTGTCACGTGATATGAAGTAATAAATACATAATTATAATAAAACGTATTCCAAACTGGCTTGCAGATAATTTTTTTGAGTTACATTAATTTATAGAACCGAAAGTAACAACTTTCGTAGAAAAGCGAAAGCGGTCGGATACTGTACATAAATCAGATTAAAGTATGTCGGCCGAAAATGCAAAAAAACAGTTGTTTCGCGAATAGAAATACACTATATATGATAAAGCATAAAATTGATATTTAAAGATTAATGTTCTAGAAATATGTTTCGGACCAAACAAATTAGTGACAATAAATCAAGTGATAGAAGTGGATCCTGAAGTAGCCGTCAAGACGGTAATGAAACAGTATAATGTATTGCTAGATATTCATCATAGCTAACACCACAAGTAATTTCGAAAAAAACTAAATCAAAACAAAATTGTCATTTTCAGCATTCGATGTATTAAAAATTTATAATGATAGCGATTGTTCATTTTAATGTTTAACCAAACTGGTACAGTATTTTTAATTCGGAACCAAAATTTAATTATAAACGAATTATGACAAAAAATAATTTCATTTTTTAGTTTAATGTGTAATGTGCGTGCCAGAAAGCAAAAACCAATAAAACTATTTAAATTTTGTTTACTTAAATGTTTGTCGTTAAATATTTTACTTATTTTTCGGAAATCAATTTCGTCGCTATATTAAAACAATTTTTCATCAATAAATCTAAAGAAGCAATAAAAAATTCATAAAGTTATTTCATGAACACTTTGCAGAAATATCCACGCATAATTTAATGTTCATGATCGACACATAAAACTAAAAAAAAATAATTTGATTATAATTTTGAGTACAACCGTAAAAACAAATTGTGTTCTACGAAGCGTATTATATTTTGATTTCTGTAGTTTGCTTATAATTTATTAGTAAACATCCGATACAATGTTGTCTATACCTATACATATAAATAGTAATATTTGCGAATATGGTTTATTTTAGTATAATATGTGAACATATCCTTTAAAGTAAATCCATCTAATGTATACCAAATCAATACAAAAATTTGTTACTAACAGGAACATGATTTATCACAAGTGTAAAACACAATAAATAATAGAATAAAATAAAAAACAAACTAACGTTGTTTACACGTCAATATTTGGTAGAATTTGTTTGTGTTTTTTTCTAGATTTTCGCGTTTTTAATAAAAATAAAAGTATGAAAAGTGCTTAAAATTCTAGGGTTCTCCATCAGTGACAAGACAATTGTGTTGTTGCCAAGAACAAGATCTACTGTACCTGATCATCAAGACCGTCCTAGACCTCTTGAAAACATGGCACGACAGAATTGTGCATATTTACATCTATAATTAGATTAAATTATTGTTAGGACTTGAGGAAGGATAAATTAGTAATATTTCAGTTTTAAAAAAATACGTCGTATAAACAAATGAGTGGTAATTATTAAAGGTGTTAGAAAATGCTGTAAAATTATTGGTCCTACCCAGTTGACGGAATCTTAACAGACAACATTATGAATATGATTACTGAAAAATTCAATTTAAATTTTTTAACTTTTAGAATAACGCCCGGTTGCATAAATCATAATTTGTCGTTAACAATTTAATTTGTTAGCCAATCAATCGACTTAAACAGTTTTGATTATAACGTCAAGACGGTCAAAACGTTAAGAAGAATCAACATCATAATGTTTTTGCGTAATAAAACCACGGTTCAAAAATATTTTAAAATGGGGCTTTAGATCACTAAAGACGGAATTTTAGTATTAATGTCACTAAAGCAAACCGTGTAAAAAGGAAGGGTAAATTATAAAAGAACTTTCCAGCTTTAAACCTTCTTAAAACACAGAGCAAAAGAAAAAATAGAAAATTGTGTGAAATTTTGTTCACAATTGGCAGTATAAAGATAACGCGTGATTCAAAATGAACAACAAAGCAAGATGTAACAGGTGTATCTTAGCTTAGTTTGTACATTTGTCAGTTCCTGACAGATTTAATTTCAACACATCCAGTTTTATGCTTTTCGAGTAGACGTATGTGAATATTTTATGGTCCACTTTGATAAAAAAATTTTTTGAATCACGGGTTATAAAGAAGTAATTTTTTTTTGAACAAATTGAGGAATCTATTCACAAAAATTGTTATGTTGGTCGCCATAACTTTCATTACTATGATAATTCAAATTCGTACTTTATCTGTACTATCTCTTGACCATGAACACGATGGTCTTTAAGCATGTGGAGCGATTGAACCTGTATCTCATTTAGCACCTTGTCACTTCAGTCTCTTTCAAAATTTCAAATTTGATTTAATCAGCGCCGAGATTATTGACAGAGGAATTTTCTGTATTACCTAGACTTCTTTCAGTCTAGAATAAGGCTTGGTTGACAAGTTGATTACCTGACTCGTCAACAACAACAAGGTACATGTATTAGTTGTTTCCTTTTAAATGCATACATATCGTGTTCCACGAAAAATTGGGCGTTTTCTATGTTAAATTTAAAGTTAATGCACATCCTTTTTCTGGCACACTTTGAGCACATAGCACATAACAACATATTTTATTAGATAGGTACGAGGATATATTGAAAAATTCTTAGCCTACTATAGAACCAAACAAAATGTCAATGTCAAAATATTTTATTACTCAACATATTCTCCTCTTAATTGGGTACATTTATTACACCGAACCTGCAACGTCTCTAGACTTTTCAAAAAAATGTTTTTTCTTGCTCTGCAAACCAGACCTTCACAGCTTCTATTAGGTACCTCTTTATTGAAAGAAAATGTACGACTTTTTAAACTTTTTTTCAGTTGAGGAAAAGGTCGGACGGAGCCAAATCGACTGAATAAGGGGGGTGTTCTAGTAATTCAAACCCTAAATCACAAATTTTTTGCATGGCAGCATGAGATTTGTGTGCAGGGGCGAGTCCTGCAAAAACAAAACACCTTTGGATATCTTTCCGAGTCTTTTCTCTTTAATATTTTCCCGTATAGTGGTCATTAATGTCGAATAGTAATCTCCAGTTATTGTTCTACCCTTTTTCAAAAAATCAATCATGATTACTCCATGGCAATCCCAAAAAACTGAAGCAAGAACTTTTCCAGCAGATTTTTGGACACGAAAATTCTTAGGTCTTGGAGAACCAGAGTGTTGCCATTTCATCGATTGTGGCTTTGTTTCTGGATCGTAGAAATGTACCCAAGTCCCATCCATAGTAACAATTCGGTTTAAGAAGTCTACATCGTTTTCAAATCGAGCACAGATCAAACGCGATGCTTCTACCCTTACACGCTTTTGGTCAACATTCAAACATTTGGGGATCCATTTTGCACCAATTTTTCTCATGTCCAAATTGACGTAAACCATATGATGAACGCGTTTGTATAAAATATTCAGTGCTTCAAATATCCCAATTCGACGGTCTGATAAAGTCATGTCATGAACTGCATCGATATTTTCGGGGACTGACACAGAAACTGACCTTCCCGATCGGTCATCATCTTCAATGGAAAATTTACCTCTTTTGAAGCTTGCATTCCAATTTTTTACGGTCGCATACGAAGGACATTGATCACCAAGGGTATTAAGCATATCTTCGTAAATCTGCTTACCTCTTAACCCTTTTAAATACAGGTACTTGATGATGGCTCGATACTTCAACTTTTTGATTTTCACAATTTCGGTGGACATCTTTTTTCATTTAATTTATTGCGTGACTCTGGTTTACTTTTTGACGTCAAACTTTACACTGACACTTCTAATATAAGTTATTGTTCGTTGCTATGGTAACGCAATATTTTGTTTAATCAAGGAACTGGTCTAGGCTAACTAGATATCAATACATCCTCGTAAATAATAGAAAATGTATGTGATATTTTAATAAAGAAATAATAAAATAAATTATTATTTAAGAATTTTCATTTATGAACCGCAATGGAGTACATCGTGTTATCAATATTAACATAATTTTTATAAAATGAGTTTAATATTCTTTTCCTCAACAGGTTAGAAATCTATGCCGTGAGTTCTGCATTTGAGGTAATAGAATTGAACTTTCTTACCTTAGTACGAAAGTAAAGGAGGTGACTTTTTATGAAAAAACTAATATTTTAAAGTTTTTTTGAGATTAAGTTACTGATTAAAATTAATTAATTAAGGAAGCAGAAACTCTATCTAAAACTGGGGGAAAAACTCTTAAAGATACTTCTTTAGCGTTTATATTTATATTTATATTTACCAATATACAGGGTCACTGGTAATTGGATACATTGCTTTGGGAGATTTGATAGAATAAGAGGTAAGGAGTAAATTTAACCCTAATACGTATTATACAAAACTCAATAGATTTTGAGATATTTCGATTTTCAATTTTTCTTAAAAAAGTTGATGTTAATATGTTAAAATATAATTTTCAAAAAAATTTACGCCAACTTTGTGGAATACTTGTCCAACACTATGGTCTTCCGTATGGAATAAAAATATTCCTTAGCATTTCCATCATGTGATAATTTCAAAGAAAAACTTGAACAAAATAATTTTTCAAAATCACTACAAATTGTGTTAAAACTTCCTTGTTGCAATAGCTATCGAACAAGCTGCTAATCTTACAGCAAACCCCTTAACAGTTCCAAAAAAAAATAGTAAAAATGAAGCAGTCGACGGAATTTATTAAACTGCTGTTCACCATTAGACCTTATACATAGAAGTCAGCTGTAAATTAAATTAACAATAAGTACATTAGTACTTAATTTTTATAAATCTTGTTCAAAATGGGAGCCCTTATTATACGTATATACGCACGGCAGCGTCTTCTTATTTCTGTTTTTGCCACTCTGGTGGTCAATGTATTCCGTATGGATGCGGCAACGTCGACTATCCTTTGTCTAAGGTCAAGCCTTGTATTGACTGGGGTTGCGTATATTATATCTTTTATACCACCCCATACAATGTAATCCAGAGGAGTTAAATCTGGACTTCGCGCTGGACAAACTATTGGGCCTGCTTTTCCAATCCAACGGTTAGGGAAACGTTCATTCAGCAAATTCCGTACCGTCAGCCTATAATTCGCTGGACAACCGTCGTGCTGAAAAATCATTTGCGCTCTGGCGGCTAAAGGAACATCTTCTAGAAGCTCCTGCAAGTGATTTTCTAGAAAATCTTCATTGATCTCTCCGTTTAAATGTTGAGGTAAAAAGTAAGGCCCTATTAAATAGCGACCAACAACTCCCATCCATACATTTTCTGAAAACTTCTTTTGGAAACTAGTTTTCCTTATTAAATGTGGATTTTCTTCCGCCCAATAGTGCATGTTATGAAAATTGATTATGCCCTCGTGATTAAATTTAGATTCGTCCGTTTATGAAATCTTGGTTAAGAAGTTTTCATCCTCTGCATCTAAATCTAACATAAAGCGGCACAATTCTAATCTCCTTCCAGGATCACCTTCATCTAAGCCCTGAACAGGGGTATAATGGTAAGGATGGCATCCAACTCCGCGTATCGTAGACCAGACTTTCCATTGTGACGCACCAGTTTACCGCGCCACTTTAGCAGTTGAAGTGGCTTGGTTATCCTTAAAATGGATTAATATTTCTTCCTCATCATCTGGTTGATATACGCGAGGAGCCCTGGCGTCCACTCGCCGACGTTTCACTGAACCATTTTCTGCGACATTTAGATATGTCGTACTAAATACACGAACATTCGGTGTGCGATGGTTTGGAAAGCAACGTTCATATTCCCGGCGAGCTTCTGCAGCATTCCCATCGCAATATCCGTATACAAATAAGATGTCGGCGTATTCTGTATTGCAATAAGCGGTCATTTCAGTTAAACAACAATAACAACAAAAATCTGCAAAACCGAACTTAAAGAATTTAATACAATTAGTTATAACAAAAAAATCTTCAAAATATGAACTTAAGACTGTCAAAAAGTTATACGAGTGAAACGTCATATTCTACCTTCAGTTGTTTATCCGCCCACTACACATGGAAAACATATAAGGTCTAATGGTGGACAGCATTTAATAAATTCCGTCGACTGCTTCATTTTTACTATTTTTTTAAACTGTTAAGGGTTTGTTGTAAGATTCGCAGCTTGTTCGATAGCTATTGCAACAAGGAAGTTTTAACACAATTTGTACGCAAGAAGCGTTGAGAATTATTTGAAAAAACCTCAAAGAATTATCACATCTAATTTTGAAAAATTATTTTGTACAAGTTTTTCTTTGAAATAGTCACATGATGGAAATGCTAATTCCATACGGAAGACCATAGTGTTGGGCAAGTATTCCATCAAAAAAGTTCTACAAAGTAGGCGTAAATTTTTTGAAAATTAAATTTTAACATATTAACATAAACTTTTTTAAGAAACATTGAAAATCGAAATATCTCAAAATTCATTGAGTTTTGTATAATACATATTAGAGTTAAATTTACTCCTTACCTCTTGTTCTATCAGATCTCCAAAGGAATGTATCCAATTACCAGTGACCCTGTATACTGAACACCCAATTTTTAATTAAAATGTTTTTTGCTCTGAAAACAAAGTGGTGGGAATTAAAGTTTGCCATTAATATAAGGGTAAAGGTTAAACTTGCATTTACATCATAAATATATCATATGTGGCGCACCTCTACAAGATACATCAAAACAGATACTAGATTATAATTTCTCATATCTTTAACACTTTGTATCTTTTTTATTATCATTATTTTATTGAGGTTTGTTGGCTCAGATCGTAATAATTTGAAGTCAAGAATCTTTCATATCTCGAAGGTACTATTACTTACGAACCACCCGTAATTTATTTTTTTGGTATAAGTTTGCCGGTTTTAATTGAAATGCGATTATTTAGAAAACTTTCTAAGGTAAATAACAGGTATTTTTTTTTGCTAAAATAAAGTGGGCTAAATATTTTTAATTAAAAAAAGCTTTCTCTAAAAAATACATCAAAATAGATGCTAGATTATGATGTCTCATATCCAGAAAAAGATACTGTAAAATTTTTACGTTCATACACTCAAAAACAGCAACCTTATAGCAAAAAATAAATTATAAAAGTTCTTCTTTAACACCCTGTATCTTTTTTTATTATCAACATTTTATTAAGATTTGTTGGCTCTGATAGTAAAATTAACCACCATACCTCTATGCACCATTACTTATGGACCACTCTGTATAAAGTTGGTACTAAAATGTGTAGTATATTTTATATTATAAGCGATTTTAAGTTGAAAGAACTGTCGAAATTTAATTGTTAGATATAAATAAACAATTTGTATTAATTGATACTATTTTATTATACCGTCCGTTCCGGATAATCTGAAGCATTCTGATTAACATGGGAAATTTGATTTATATGTCCCCAAAATGTTTTTAGGATATTTTTCCTATCAGAACACTTAACAATGTCTACTAGAAAACGTTTTGGGTAATAATTTTTAAAATTTAACCAAACATATTAAAAAATATTTGAAAAAAATATTGAATATTTCAAAACGTAGGTACAAGAGTTCAAATTCCAGTCAGATTTCTTTTTTTTAGTTGTATTATTATTCTAAACAAACATTGTTTAATTTCTACCGATAAAGAGGCACAAGCTTTAATGTTTTCTACTTAAACTGGCAATGAATTTATTAGAATATTCACATTATGATTTAATTTTATTGTTTAATAAGGAATTTTTAGATATCGTAATATCTTCTGCGCATGTGCGTTATTATGCATGCGCAGAAGAAACTCGGTATAATACATATATTGGCGCCTTTTAATTTAACACTTTACACCGTACAGGAAATTAATTAAATAAACATCATTACCCACTCACTTTAATTTTTTTAATAAAATATTCAGTATTTAACCATTTTCTTTTCCAACTACTACCCTCATTCAATCTGACATTCTTGATTCTCCCCCAGTAGCGCCCCTTTCGATTTTTCTTGGATTCTTATTTCGTTGAGCCCTCTATCAGATGTTCCAGTTTTTCCCACACATTCAGAACATTTTTTATTCGTCGGTTCTCCAAAACTTATTTACATTTTCTTCATTTCCTAATCTAAATCTTCATTGTCTTCCCTCTGTTAAATACCTTAAAATTGTGTCCTTCATCCCGTTTAAATCTTTCTAGTTTTAACACCTCTTCTAATGAATATTTTTGTTGTATCCGCTCCAATTCTTCCCATTCTTTCTACTCTCATATCTCTGCCCCGTACACTATCACACTTTTAACTAATCTTTTAAACAGTAACTTTCTTTTAACTATATCTTTCTCAAAAATCCTTTCTCCAATTTTCCATACATTCTGTTTCCTTAGCGTTATTGTAGTTTCACTATTTCATTTCTTTCTCTCTTTTTCTTCTTGAAGTCTATATAATTTTTTTTCTGTTACATTTGCCTCCAGCTTTTTCCTTTCTAAATACTTTTTCATAACTCTTATTACCTCTTTCATACCTTATTTTTTCCATTTTTTTCAAAATTACATTACAAATCCGCATATGCCAATATCACTACCATTTTCCTTCCTATCTTTGTTTCTCCCTATCTATTGTTTCTGTTTTTCCTTTTCGATATCTATTGAAATATACATTGAGAACAACGTTGAGTTTAAAGGACATTCCTTCTTTCCCGCCCAGAATTCATCTGGTAACTTTCACCTTACTTTTGTCATACATTTCGTTTTTATGTATATCTTCTCTATCGCTCCTATTATGCCTTGTTTTACTTTGTTTTTTTTCACTTTCCACAGATTTCTACTTGTAATAGTACTATATACGCTTGCTACTAAAGTCTGCATTTATCTACTTGTAATTTACTTCTCTCAGCAAAAAATCGGATAGTTACCAAAACTATTTGCAAAGAAGTTACTGCATGGTTCCTTAAGAAATAACTAAAATTAATCATTATTCATCAGTACGTATCAAAATTTAACTTAAAAAATTTATGTAAGTGATGCAATGCCTTGTGCAATACGATTAGTAACAATCGAAACAGTAAGAGCGAGACCCTTGATTTAAATTCAATTTCAGTTTTTTTCAAAATAAAGTGCCTTGGTCTAAATATCTTCGAGGGTGCAAAATAAACTCCATAAAAAAAAATAGTTGACATTGACATATGCCCAATATCTACTAAACTGGTGTTACCGGCAAATTACAATGGTTTAAGTTAAATTAAGTTTAAACTTGGTTTAATTTTAGACTTTCACTGAACAAAAAACAGCTGTTAGACTTTGTTTTATTCCAAATTAGTTTGAACCCTAAGCCGGTTTAAACTAGTTTGGAATAAAACAACTCACTGTACGATATAAGTTTAAGACAACTTATATTGTACAAGTGAGTCTCAAACAGTTTTAAACAAAATTACTTGACAATAGGTAATACCTTTTTTTATGCTGCATTGGAATTTTATTGCTTGAAATAAATATTATTACAAATTATGACTTTTTATTTTGTTTTATATATTAATCTGACAAGTCCACTCATATGTAAAAAATGCCATTTGTTTAATCAAAAATCATAGTTTGTCATCGGATAAATAGGAAGGAACAGAAATGCAAGTGGATAAAAATTGGATAAATTACGTTACCATGGTAAATCCATACGTAAGCTATGTAAAAACATGGCGTCAGTTTAAAATTATATCTGTCAATTGTATATTTAAAATTGAAAATTTTGTTCTAGAAAATAAGGTATAGTTTCGTACTTTCTTATTTATATCTTATTTCAGTTTTCTGCACTTATTTATAAGATACTTAATTCTTGGAATTGTCTTAACAAATACCCACTTTGAGCCGGTTATTTTTACGTTTTTTCTTGTAGTTTTTTTATATAGGTAATTTAACTCGATTCGTTTGACAAAATCACTCGAGCTTCACTCTCATAATTTTTCAAAAACCTCTTTCGTTATATTGCCAATGAAAGTAAGTACTCGAAAACTAAAAAAAAAAATAACCGGCCAAATCTGAGCTTTAGTGGTATTGCCCCCGACAATTTTGTTCTTATGGTCACACCGACATAATTCCTTCATTCAATTTTTAATCAAAAATAAATTTAAATCATTACATTTTACCCTGCTTTATTTTATAAATTTTTATTGTTTGCCCAAAAAAAATCAAATTTTAAAATAAAGCAGAAATATACCTTTAGTCATCATTCATTTTGTATGAATGTAAGCTTTCGCGGCTCATCATTCATTTTCTTTCTCATTCACACCATTTTATTCACAGAATGTTTTATGACTTCTTTGTTGATCAATGAATGCTTATTTCAACTTGCATTCTTCTTACCTACATTTTCTTTCATCCTATTTCTTTAAGAGCCAATTCACTTTATTTTTTTTATATTATTCATATTTCTTCCTTCTATAATACTTCTTAATTCATTATCTATTTTTCTTCTAACAGTTTTTCTTGATCTTCCATAACTTCATCTTTCCTTTCTACAGTCATAATTACATAATTTTCTTTTCACACTTGTCTTCACGCATACTCTTTTTGTATTAACTTTTTAACTAATTTAATATGTAATCCTGTTTTGTTCGATTTTTGTACTTCATATCTGTACTGACATCAACTTTTTCAATCCAATTTATTCTTAGTTCATTTTTAATTTGCTATTAATACCTTTTTCCTATTCTTGTTTTATCGTGATTTTTTCTTCATTATTTTAATCTTTAACGTATTTTACCTATTTTATACTATTTTGTACTTCTTTATGCCATTCGTTGAAATCATTGCATTTATTTCCCATGTGCTCGCAGCATTTCATTGTCCCCTAACTTATACATCATTTCTGCATCTCTGTTAACCTCGAATATTTCTACTATGGCTTCGTCTTGTCCCTTGCTTTTTCTTCGGCAAATTTTATTATTTATCAATGTAACTTTCATTCCTGGTTGTAAATTTGATTCGTCCGTCTCCCTTCTTACTTACATTATTTTCAATTTTTTCACTACCCAATAGTTCTAAGTAAATGTCACTCAAAATTTTCGTATTCATAACACTTATGTAAAACCCACTGAAACCATATTTTAGCGTGTCCTTTCACGGCTTTCTCTGCAATCCTCTCTAATTCTATTTCGTTACTACCTACATTGGAACAATATCTTCAACGAGTTTACTTATTGTCACGTTTTCTTCAGCAACATTCACAAATACTTTTCTTTGATTATTTTATTTACTTCATCCAACATTTTGTCCGTTTTTTATACAGTTTATTTTGTCCTTTAACTTCTTAACTCTTTCGTCGGCACTTTCTAATCTTTTGTTAAATTAATCGATAATATAAATCTTTTGATTTTCTAATTTCTTTTTCCATTTTATTGCATGAAAATCTTGTTTATTGATCATGTTTTTTTGATAATTTTCATCTGTTTATCCATGTTTCCAAATTTTTTATCAATGTTCTTCAATGTTGTATACGCTCTTATTAACCTCTTGATTCATTTTCTCTATTCTATCTAATAGAAATTGAAAAGGATTTTTTTGGAGTAGGTCCTCCTACAGCCTGGTCTTCCTCCTACATTCTGATATTCTCCTTTAAATAAAACGGTCAATCTTTCCCATCGTCTCCTGATTCTTTGTCATCCTTTCTAGCAATTCTTTTTGTAAATTGTAATAAATTAAGAATTGTTTAATAATAATTATGTTGTAAATATAAAAATTAGGAACTATAGCGCCACCTGTTGACAAAACGGTATGTGTGTACGTTTAATTAATAAATAGTCTTCAACGATCCACTGATTGAACCGGTTGCTATATTTAACCAAACATCAGGTTATGAGCCCAGTAAGTGTTCAAGAAGCTTTGTCAAGGCCTGATGGAGACTTATGGAAACGTGCGATGGAAGAAGAACTGCAATATTTCGATAAAAACAATGCATGGGACCTAGTTGATTTAGAAGATAATTCTACTGTAGTTGATTGCAAATGAGTATTTAAGAAGAAAATAAACAGTGAAGGGGAATCAAGATACCGTGCTCGGCTAGTTGCAAAGGGCTTTACCCAAAAACATGGAATAGACTACAGCAAAACATACTCTCCAGTAGTTAGGTATTCAACCTTAAGATTACTATTTGCTTTAACTGTATAAAATTAGGTTTATATATAAGATATTTTGATATCAAAACAACTTTTCTAAATGTTTTTTTAGATGAAACATTTTTCATGAAAATACCTGAAGGTTTTATATGCAATAAAACTAAAGTTTTAAAGTTAAATAGGGCCATATATGGTTTTAAACAATCTGCAAAATGTTGGAATGATGGGATTAGTTCAGTATTATTAGAGTTAGGCTATGTTAAATGCAAGTATGAACCTTGTGTTTTTATAAAGAGATGTGATAATTCGTATACTATTGTAACTCTGAATGTTGATGATTTTTTTATTTTTACAAATGATCAAAGTGAAATTACTTATCTAAAGAATCAGTTAATATCAAGATTTAACGTCAAAGATCTAGGTAATATTAAAGATTGTTTAGGTATGAAAGTCGATTATAACAAAAATAGGTGTTTTGACTTTGAGTCAGAAAACTTACATTGATCAGTTTTTGAAAAAATTCAACATGATTGAGTGTCAAACGGTCAAAACACCTATTGAAAACAAATTAAGTTTAGAAGTTAATGATCAGCTTGAGAAATGTGATAATATGCAATATCAGAATTTAATTGGCAATTGGATGTACTTAGTAGTCCTTACTAGACTTGATATCGCATATAGCGTCAGTTACTTAAGTCAATTTAATAAATCACATAATGACCAACATTGGAAGTGCGCTAAGTACTGATAATTATTGTTTAAGCTTTTCCAAAGATATCCAAGAATTACAAGGTTTTGTAGATACCAACTGGGAAAACAATTCAATTGATAGAAGGTCATACATTGGATACATTTTAAAATTATGTAGTTCTGACATATCTTGGGAAAGTAGTAAACAGAAAACAGTTGCCCTATCTCGTACTGAAGCTGAATACATGAGCATTTCCAAAGCTGCAAGAGAATGTATATTCTTAAAAAACTTATTAAATGAGCTTACCGTAGATGACCAGAGTATAACCCTTCATAATGATAATCAGGGTGCCATAAATTTGTCAGCAAATTAGACTTGTCATAAGAGGTCTAAACACATAGATTTGAGACACCATTTCATAAGAGAAGGTGTGGCAAACAAACAAATTGTTTTAAGATACTTACCGACGGATCTGATGCCTGCTGATTTGCTAACAAAAGGCTTGACTGCTGAAAAACATTCTCGTTTTGTAAACACGTTAGATTTTAAGAATAATCTAAATAATTGGGAATAATTCTTTTTTTAAGTGGGGTGTTGTAAATATAAAAATTAGGAACTATAGCGCCATCTGTTGACAAAACATGTACGTGTGTATGTTCGATTAATAAATAGTCTTCAACGATCCACAGATCAAACCGGTTGCTTTATTTAACCAAACATCAAATTAATTATAGGTTTGGGTTGCCAATTTATTTGCATTTAATCACAATTGTGCCTCAAGTTGGGCGCCAACTATGGAATGGAATTTTATTACAATTACAAATTATGATTTTTTTCTTATTTTTATATTAATCCGACAATTTTTGTTCTCACGGTTACACCGACAAAATTCACTCATTCAATTCTTAAATCCAAAATAATTTAAACTTAGATTTTAATCATTATAATGTATTTTATTATTTTGAACGTCTTGTATTTGTTTTGTAGTGTACACCATGTGGTAGTTAATCAATTTTTTTATAATTCAAATAATTCTAATTAATTAAAGATTATTAGAAAGACAAAAATTAGTTTTTCATTTCATTACAACGTAATTAGTATTTAACGTAATTCGGTTAATACAAACAAAGCATTGTATTTTAAGTTACATACCTATAGTTTCTAAAATTCCGAGTCATTATTAGTTTAATAATTTCTTGTAAACCTACAGACTGTATACCAAATTTAACCACAAACGTCCGATAAAAATCTTTTTAATTAAAGATTTTAGTGTACACAACGTTCATCGATTTAAAATGTCATTAGCACAAACGAAAAACCTTTCCGTCAGTTACGTGTATTTGTAAATTAACCCTTTTCATGCAAATATTTAAGTTTTAATAACTGTTTAGTTTCATTGTATGTACACAAATGACGTTGGGTAGCATGATTTTTGTTACATATTATTTTATATTTAGGCGTATCGATTTTGGCTGTTTTCATTACGTAAACTAATTAAAATTTTTATGGTAGTATTTATCGTAACACAATCACGCATTTTCACGTGTATTTATTTAAAAAAGAACTTTTAATATGCTATCAATACGCTATTTGCGTTCTTCAGTTCTAATATTTGAGAGTATATTTATTTTACTGGTTTATACAGTTTGTAACGTTTTTATCTTTGCTTATTTTAACACACTAACAATGTTTTCATTAAAATTTGGAAAATAACACACAAATACCAAAATGTACCTAAATTTTGGGGGAATTGTCAATTATTAATCAAACAAAAGCCAGTCATGATAACAAATTTTTTGCGATGAAAATGTACGTGTAATATCAAAATAAAAAAGAACAAAAGTAAATTTTACTTTTATTGCTATATATGACATGCGATAGCAACCGCGCGGGAATACTACGGGTGACTATAAACATAAATAAATTACAAAATAAAAAACTAAGATAACAAAAAAAGTATACAAATTGTAGTATTAATTTCCAACAACCTAATCAAATCTATAAAGTGAGTGAAAAATATAACTACATGAAAAGCAATTGATGGATTGTAGCTGATGTAATAAACATAAATTATTATATTATACCTAATCTTATGTAAGCATTCCCAAAGTAGAGATTATTATTAACCGTTTTAGATGTTTATGTCACGTTTCTTCATGGTATATGTTGTAAGTTTTAAATAGAGTAGTAATTTATAATACCTACAAAAACATACATAATAAATATGATCATCCTTTTTAAATATACGTATACGGGTATACATTTAATGCTGGCGGAAATTTAGAACTAAAACCATAAACTAGAATTTTCTGCCATTCATTAATTCTCTTATTTTTATGATTTATATAGAAACTGCAGTAGGAAATGAATGTTAGTTGAATTCGTTTGTAATTCCCAGTTAAACCTAAACACGCATTATTTCGCAAATTAATTTGTTCAAAATTAATATTCATGCACTAACAAACACAAACAGTTCAATTTTATTAATTTTTACTATACCAAAAACACATAATCTCTTTTTATTCTATCCTAGTTGTCTTTCTCATTATTGGTGATAAATGTCACAAACAACAACATTACGATAATGTTCTGTTTTACCGTCGAGGAAAGAAACGATCTATTTATGTTTTTTTTTTTGCAACATGTGATTGAAGCTAATTAATTATATCTAGTTTTTACTTTTGAATTTTAGAAACATTACACATTTGAGATTATGAACAAAAATTTAAACACAGTTAACAAAATTATGGTAGATCTGCAAAATTCTTTTATCCAACACTAACATAGTCCTGTATTAAGGTCCGTGAAGTTAGCGGCGTCATTAGAAGCACAAACGAATTTCGTTAGTGGTTCGTTTGTGCCTGTTTTTGTTTCAATAAAATCGACTGCAACCCCAAACGTTTTTGAGAAAACGGCACTTTCTAGGTGCCCGCTAACTTCACGCATCATTGGAAGCACAAACAAAATTTTTAGGAATTATTTATTAGTGCTTAGTTTGTGTTTGTCTGTGCTCCAATAAAATTGATTGAGACCCCACATTTTTTTCAAAAACGGCACTCTCCACTAACTTCGCGCATCATTAGAAGCACAAGAGAAATTTTGGAATTATTCGTTAGTGCTTCGTTTGTGCCTGTTTGTGTTTTATTGAAAGCACAAACGAAGTCTTTGGTATGATTCGTTAGTGCTTCGTTTTTGCCTGTTTGTGCTTCCATAAATGCGATCCCACACGTTTTTGAAAAACGACACCTTCCAGGTGACCGCTAACTTCACGCATCATTGGAAGCACAAACGAAATTCTAAATATGATTTATTACTGCTTATTGAAATCACAAAACACCTATAATAACAATAATAATTTTAATAAATTGTACATACGTTGCTAATACTTCTTTTGCAATTCGGTACACGTTACACACTTAATTATATACTACTTGCCCTTTAGGAAAGATATGTGAATGTAAATAACTCAAATTGCTTTTGAGATCGGGTGACTTTAACGTGAAAAGTAGATCTTTATCTTCAACAACAAAGTTGTTACGTTTGTTGGATTTTACTGGATTATTTATTTAGTGTAACTAATTACATTTTTAAGACAATTTTCGAACTATTGGAAAGCTCAATGTTTTTTGCAGTAACCACATATATAAGACCAGTAGATGAATTTCAAATATTTCAAAATATAAATTTTGAATTAAATTCATAGAAACTATCATGCTACAATAGACGAAAATGTTAGTTTTTTCTCAAAACGTGTGGGTCGCAATCAATTTTGTTAAAGCACAAGCAGGCACAAACAAAGCACTAAGGAATCATAACAAAAATTTCGTTTGTGCTTCTAATGATGCCTAAAGTTAGCGGGCACCTGCAAAGTGCCGTTTTCTCAAAAACGTGTGGGGTCGCAACCGATTTTATTGAAGCACAAAGAGGCACAAACGAAGCACTAACGAATCAAACCAAAAATTTTGTTTGTGCTTCTGATAAGGCGGCAAACTTCACGAACCTCCTGCATTAGTACGTCGTTCTTTCGTAGCGGCTAGCTTATTGGAGATAAGTAAAAAAAAGTTGATACTAAACATAATTGGTTTAAAAAGATCACTTTGTAATATAATTTTAAACAACACAGGGTGTCCCATTTTAGGGATTCCAAAAAATGTTTTTTTAAATGGAACACCCTGTATCTTTTAAAGTGTTCTAGAGTAGTTTCTCAACCTCTACATAGCCATTTAATTATTTTTTGATTTGCTGTTAATGTTGCCAACTTATAATTGTTTTTCTGAAAAATTTTCCGTAAGCAGGATTCACTTTAAAAATTCATAACTTTGTTTGAAAAAATTTAATAAACTAATTTTAGCACCGACGTTAGACCTGATGAAGGTCAATATTTTAATAGTTAGAACTTTGGATTGTGTGCTACAGTGTGTTCTAAAAAAAATGCAAATTTCTTAAAACTCAAAAGGTCAAAACCTAATTTTATTCAAATGAAATGACATTTGTTTTATTTTGCTATAAGATACCATTTTTCTTCTCTTTGATTTATACCGAAACTCCGTAGTTTTTGAGATATTTAATAGTTAAAAGAAATAATTTTAGGTAAGTATTACTCCAAAAATTAATTTAAAATAAAAATGGTCTTTTGGAATCCTTCAGTGTGAAGTTAGGTTGTTTTCCTACCTCCATACTGAAGGGGGTCCCAAAAGACCATTTTTATTTGAAATAATTTTAATTACAATAAGTTTTGCAACATCTATTGTACTATATTTTTTACACTGAAGAAGGCTGTTGGTAAAAATAAATTGCATAGTAGTATAAGAAAATCCAAACCCCAAAGTGACAGTAAATCATTGCCATTGCTCTCTTGGGCACATAAAAATGTAAATAAAATTGTTTTTTTTTACTATTAAATATCTCCAAAAATATGGGATTTAGCTATAGTACACCTTTAGTAAAAATTAAAGAAGAAAAAAATGCTATCTTATAGCGAAATAAAACAGACTTTATTTCATTTAAAAAAATGACTCTTTGCTATTTGAGTTTTTGAAAAATTGGCATATTTTTTGTAAACGACCCTATAACACAAAATTTAAATTTGTAACTATTAAACTATTGTTCTTCATTTGTTT
Source organism: Abscondita cerata (assembly GCA_030710515.1). Lineage (NCBI taxonomy): Eukaryota > Metazoa > Arthropoda > Insecta > Coleoptera > Lampyridae > Abscondita > Abscondita cerata. The sequence continues at coordinate 186,433 of JALBCR010000265.1, forward strand.
ATTCATTTGTTTATTAAATTTACAAAACAAAGTCGCTATGATTTTTTAAAGTAAAGTCTGTTTATGGATTTTTTCAGAAAACAGTAATAAGTTGGCAACACTGACAGGGAATCAGGAAATAATTAACACAATGTAGGAGTGAGAAACTACACCAAAACATCTTAAAGATACAGGGTGTTTCAAAAATGAAACACCCTGTATCGTTAAAAATTATTTTACAAAGTAGATCTCTTTAAATTAAGTATCTTTAGTTTAAACTTTGTTTACCTATCTCCAAAGGGTTAACCGCTAGGAAAGAAAGGCGCACTAACGCAGGACCTTGTATCATATACATTAAAATCTATCAAGGTGGCGCCGTCTTGGTGAGTGTCTGTCCGTCCTCACGGTTCTTTACTCGAGTACGTTTTGTTTCATTACTGTAAGGCCGGCTTCAACTCATATGCTTATCGCATTTTCAATTTATTGTAACTCTTCCTATTATACCCGTGCGTAGCATGCTGGCTCATCTAGTAGTAATTTAAAACGTGAATTAAATTTATTCAGATTTTGATTTAGATTTTGCAGCTTCAAGATTTAAAAAAGTAAAGTTACAGAAAAACTCATGTTGCCTGTCCCAAACTAGGAGGAGGGATCGAGGAGTAACACCTCAAAAAAAAACAAAGTTTATCTGACTCAGAGGATAGCACACTGTGAGGGCTCCTACCTAGGATTTCGTGAAAACCGGCCAACGGTTTACAATTCAACAATCGAATAAGAGAGCGGATGAACCAAATAACGGGAAAACTGATCTCTACAGCTCTGGCGAGCAATGAGTCTAGAGGAAGAACACTCCAAAATTGCAGTTCTTGGTCCTCTAGGTTGGGGGTTAAGAAATTGGGCTAACACCTCAACGAATGTAAAACGTAAACACGCTAAAAACTCTATAGGCAAGTCGCGGAAAAAGGATGTATCTAACAAAAAGACAACTATGGCTAAGGAATAGAATTATGAATATCCGGACGTGGTATGTAAAGTGTTTAACAGGAAAAATAAGATAAATTAAAGAAGGTGTAAAAATGAACATAGATATAGTTGCACTAACTGATACAAAAGAAAGCGAAGAGCTCAGAGAAAATTGGAAAATACATACATCTATACAATGGTGTACCAAAACAAAAAAACTAAGAGAGGGATTTCACTATTAATCAATAAAAGACTAAAAAAATAAAATCACTATCAACCATCTACAACATATAAAAATAAAAAATAATCGGGAAATCATTATATTAGGAGACATGAACGCAAGGACTGGGAAACGTCAACAACGTCCAATAGTAGGAAGGCATGAGAAGACCAAATCAGCAATAATGGAGACCGACTGATAGATATCTGTCAAACAGATAAACTAAAAAATATGTATTCTTCTATGTGGTCAACCCATAAAATTTGACCTAGGCCCTACTGTCATTTTCCTGTGTTCACCCTTCTGCCGAACGCCCTATATATTATGTTATTATAAAACAAAAACAAAACTAAAGACACGGGATGTTAGAGTTTACAGAAGTATAGATTGGGGAAGTGATCATTACTTCTTAAAACCAAAGGTTTTATGTCCACAAGAAAAAAGGGAACTCAAAAACGCAAAGAAAAATAATAGCAACAGTGACAAAACAGGCACAAAGAAATAAAATTTAAAAAACATAAAACAGGATAGCGTTAGGAAGCTATATCAAAGCAGTCTAGATAACATAATCAATAAAGACATTCTAAAAAAGACAGCAGAAGAAATACAAAATCATCTAGTAAAAGCCATTAACAAAAAAAAGAACTAGACAATATGAAAAAAAGAAAAGAAAAAGCAATTAAAAGACGGTTAAGTACACTACAGATAGAGGATAAGATACGTTATAAAAAATCTCAAGCAATATTTAAAAGGCAAATACTACAAGCCAAGAATGATAAATGGGAAAGAACGTGTAAGGAATTAAACAGATACATTGGAGGAAAAAAACAAACGAAGCATGGAAAATATTAAAACTCTAAGAGCACAAAAACGAGACAAATATCAAATAAACTTTATTAGAGTAACTACTACAAAGAGTTATTTCAGGAGAATAGAGCATAATACAGGGAAAAATCAAAAAACACACGTCATACAAAGAGAAAAAGTAGAAATAGAAACACAAGATATACTAAAACTAATTAAAAATGAAAACCGGCACTTCCCCGGACCAGAAATATATACATAGAATTAGTTAAAGAACCATCAGACAAACTTCTGCAAATATTGACGACGCTCATGAATAAATATTTAAACGGAGAAGATCTCTCTAAAGATTAGAAAAGATCATGGATAGTCTGAATACACAAAAAGGGACAGAAAAAGATCAATCGCAAAATTATAGAGGTATAGCGAACAGAATTTATAGACGAACTCTAACACAACTGATTGACGAAGAATACAAAACCTTCGAAAGTGAAGAACAAACGGGTTTCCGGGCAGGGCGCTCAACAATAGGCAATGTGTTCTGTATAACACAAATGATAAAGAAAAGAAGAACGGTAGACCGGGAAGTTCACATAATATTTATCGATATAACTAAAGCCTATAATAGCGTTCTGTTGCATATATTATCTGAGACGCCGGAAACAATAAATATAAATCACTCCATAAAAAAAGCCCTACAAAATTTATATAAAAGTTTGACTGCACAAGTGAAAATAGGAACAAATCTGGAAACACCACTTTAAATCAACAAAGGAGTAAACAGGTTGTTGCGCATCACTGAGCTTATTCAGAATCTATCTTGATGTAGCACTAAAACCATGGAAAAAAATGTATGAAAATGGGAATGCCAATAGGAGATACAAATGTATACACCCTCCACTATGCAGATGACCAAATAATGGTAGCTCAAGATAGAGAAGATGCTAACTATATGCTAAGAAAACTAAAAGAAGAAGGACTCAAAATAAACATGCAAAAGACTAAGAACATGTGCGTCGGAGGAAATAATGAAAACCTAACACTCAATGACGGAAGCGTAATAGAAGCATGTGATTACTTGGGTGTGAAAAAGTACATGCCAAACTCTATTTTAGACGAAATTAAATCGGATATGGTATGGACACGTTCAACAAATGTCGAATGAAAACTACCACGCATCATTATGGAATGGAAACCTTATAAACAAAGGAACCCCACCCCCTAACTCATGGAAGAGAGGTATTATCAAAGTAATGTCCGAAAAAAATCTCACAAAGAGAGTATGGGAGAATCCAGCGGCCTGGAGAATAGAAACCGCAAAGCGAGGACATAAAAAACGGCTTATTAAAAAAGTTACAAGAATATCAGTCTATATATCGATTTAAATACTTTTGTCTTCGTTCTAACTGAAATTACCCTGTTACTCAAAAAATTATATTTTAGTGCATAAAATAATCCACTTGCCTTCTTTATTCTGTTGTTGATATTTGCTTTCTGGGTTTTTCTCGTCTTTACTTATTCAATTCTTTCTCTTTCAATCATAATTTTCTTGTTTATTTTTTGTTTAAATTTAAATTCATTTCTAGATCTTTTTACTTTCCGCAATCAATACGACGTCATCTGCGTATTATCCCTCCGATGCCTTGACTCTTTGCATTTTGAAATATCTAATGACCATCTTTTCTTACATTTTTAATTATTTTGTCTATTAATATTATAAATAGCAGTGGACTTAAGCTATTCCCTTGCTTTAATCCCATATTTGTCTTAAATGTTTTTGATATTTTATTGTCTCTCACAACTGCACTTTGTCCACTCTTATAAATTATTTGAATCATTTTTATAAGTTTTGGGCTTCTGGGCACCGTATCGAATGCTTTCTCTAGATCCAAAAATGCCAAATATATCTTCCTATTTTCTTTTCGTGTTTTCTCTGTGATTTGTTTTATTGTAAAAGTGGAATCCTGTGCGCTTCTTTCTCGCCTGAATCACTTTGTACTTCTTCCATTGTCTCTTCATTTAACATTTTCATTCTTTTTCCTATTTTTTTTTTCTACTATTTTTATACATATATTTAGAAATCTATAATTTATATCTCCCTTTTTATGGATTAACACAATTACTGCAGTCGTCCAAACTTTTGGTAGTTCTTCCTCTATCCACACTTTGTTGTATATACTTAATAGTGTATGTGTATATTTTTGTCCTATACTCTTAATTATAAAAAAGTAATAAACGAGGTTATAAACCTAAAGTTGTTGTAAATTATGTTTTTAGTTTTCCCAAAGTTCTGGCTATAAAGATAAAGGTCAGACAAACCTGACAGAAACATCGACATGTATAAAGTACACGAAGTCTTAATTGACCCTTTAGAATACTCCAAAATTTTTGAAAAAATTAAACTGAACTAAAAGTACCCACGAGATTTAATCAAATTAAGTTGTAAATTATGTTTTCTACAACTTGTATTGGAACATCACATCATATCAATTTTGCTTAATTTATGTGTATTTTTCATGTACGTTCTTAACTCAACTCAACACAGTTTAAGAACATACATATATTTTTTTGATTTATTCGTCATTTTTTGACTGCCAGTTTGTTAAAATGAACACTAAAGTGTCAATATCCTAACTGTTATATGATCACACAGCCACACAAAAATATTTTTTGGGTTTAGAGGTCAGACCATGTTTACTATATGTTTTCGGGGTCGCTAAATCCGAATCCGAGGTCCAAAAACCCCAGCACCTTAGGGTTCTGACGTCACCTCAAAAAACCTTATACAAAATTTTATTTGAGTCCGGGGTCAGACCATGTTTATTATGTTTTTTTGGTCGCTGAAGCCGAATCCGAGGTCCAAAAAACCCCATCATGTCAGGGTTTCGACAAACCTCAAAAAATTTATAAATTTTTTTTCCGTGTCCGGGAGTCAGACTATGTTTACCATATATTTTTGGAACCTTTAAATCCGAATCCGCTGTCTAAAAAACTCCAGCTCGTTAGGATTTTGAATTGTAAAGAAACTCGCGAAATTTATTCATCCGACTTACGACGTGTGTCTGCATCCAGGGCACCTCCTCGCGGTGACGGCGGGCAACATAGTGTGCCTGTGATCCGGTTAAGTCCCTGAATTACGTCTTTCATGCCGTCATGGCAGGCGCACGCAAGTGTTTTACGATGCAGAGTCGGATCGTCAGTATCGTCATCAAGTGACCGCAGTTTTACATTAGTTGGTGACTTGGCTAATGTGTAATTTAATGCTACAAGAAAGTGACTCGAAGTATCGCAACCACATAATTGTCTTGCGAATTATGACAATTTTTGTTACGTTTGTTCCAACTATGAAGTGACACCTTTGCAAAAACCGATTGAGGATAATATTTGCAACCTCCTCGAGGTGTACATCGGGTAGCACTGATGCCAACGGTCGTATGTACCTTTGCTTTGTGGAGTAAATAGGGTTTATGGGTTAAACTGGTTTTTGTTCAATATACGGCTAAAGTCAAAACGTTGAAGCGTTAAATAACTTAGATAACGGGATAATTTGAAGGTTATGTTAACAACTTGACATGCTGGGGTTTTGGACGACGGATTCAAATACAGCAAACCCAAATCATATGGTAAACATGATTTGACCACCGGACTCAGAAAAAAATTATAAAGTTTTTGAGGTTATGTCAAAACGCTGAGATGCTGAAGTTTTTTGGACCTTGGATTTAGATTCAGCAACCAAAAGAACTTATAATAAACATGGTCTGACTCCCGGACTCAAATAAAATTTTGTATGAGGTTTTTTGAGGTTATATCAGAACCCTGACGTGCTCAAATTTTTTAGACCTTGGATTCGGATCCAGCGACCCCAAAACATATAGTAAACATGGTCTGACCTCCAGACCTGTAAAAATATTTTTTTTTGTGTGGCTGTGTTATCATTACTTTAGGAAATATAAATCAAGTATAGAAAAACAATCGACAAAAAAACTAATTTACCGGCATGAAGTTACATTTAAATTTAAAAATTTGATGGTATCCCTCCAGGTTTTTACAATGATTTTATAAGTTGGTTCTTGTAGACCCTTCATCACTCGCTTCATTACAGTCTACAACACAAAAGCATCCCAAGAGGGGTAGTACTTTTATTAATACAAAAGTTAAGTAAAAACATTAAAAAATGCAATAAAATTGATTGAATCCCGCAGATTTTATATATGTTAGTACTTGTAGTCTACTCCTTACAACCCTTGCAACAAATTGTTAGAAAATGCCGTCAGGGGACTTCTATTTTTTTGCAAAAATTTAGCGAAAACATTAAACAATTGCAAAATTTAGATTATACCCCTCCATAGATTTCTTCTGGTAGAATTTGCAACGGTTTCACTCAAGAGATTAACACATCTAATTAAAATCTTAAATGCAAGCATATAGACAGATAATATGGGGTATCGGCAAATGATTGAGAGTCACTGGATACGATTGAAAGACCTTTTGTTTATTAAACAATTTGATTATAAAAAATTGCTTCTTTGAACACAAGAACAATCATTCAAAGTTAGAGGGAAAGAAATCATTAATTGATTATACTATAGGATACAAGAGATATCAAAAAATAGTAAATAATAGAAAATAAAAAAAAAGCAGGAACAGAACATATAGAATAGATAGAAACAGCATATTTTATATAAAACAGTAGAATAACGCATTAAAAATTTAAAAAACATGGAAAAAAATATCAAAACATGCGCATCTTACTATAACTAAAGCTAATTAAAGCGGATACCCTAATAAAAGAAAATAGAAAGGAAATCACAAAATTCTTTATTAAGTTGTAAAAATAAAAGAAACCAATGTCAATACAACAAATAAAGGATAAAAGATAAACACGATAATAAAATTCGAAAATCTTATGGAAAAATGACATTATTAAATATGAAACTGGATATGCAAACATAGAGATAGAAGTGAGAAAGAACTTATAAAGAACGTATAACATTAATGAAGTAATAAAAAGTCTAAAAGTTAATTATGGGCATTATGGGATAAAAACAGAATTAACAAATGTATGAAAGAAAGAAAAATCAAACTGTAACACCATATTAATATCAATATAAAATGAATGTTGTTATCACGTGTGGTAGAAAAAAAATGTAGAACACAATTCTGGATTGCAGAATTAAACAGACAAATTACAGAGAGACAACAAACGTCACCTTCACTACGACTTTAATAACCACGGTAACAACATTTTTTTACACCGAGGCTTGAAGAAGATCGTATTCTTTCAACAATAAAAATGTCAATAATAATAATACACCTGGGTTTTAATGCATTTTGCGTAAACTACTCTCCAATAACAAAGCCCTCAAATAACGAGAAAAAAAATCTAATAAGGTAGAAATTACAACAAACAAATAAATCGCCACCTGTTCAATACAACTTTGTCTACCAATGATTTCTATCGGATCTTGAAGAAGACCATACCCTTTCAGCAATTAAATACACACATAGTGTTTTAATGCATTTCACCTAAATACTCGCATATATATTCATCATTAATCTGCTAAGCTAATTTCTATAATCTGAAACAAAAACTTTGATGCATTCGGAATCTACTACAATACTAGAAATGCCGTATACACTTTATATTCAAGTCGAGCTTTTGTTAGTTAACGATGCATTATCGAGTTTTAGAATTAAACTCAATAAAACGAACGAGACTGGGATTAATTTCGAGAAATAATTAATGAAAATAACATTAAAAGGTCGAGGGCGCAATAGAGTACTTGTATCGCACATAAAAAATTTAAACATGGGACATATATTAACCCTTACAGAAAGAAAACTGTGTGCATAATTAACAACACCGATAAAAAGAGGGCTTTGAAGAATTTTGCTAAACTCTACTCACACGATTAAAGCATGCATCACAAAAAGGACTATTTTAAGACTTAAAAAACTCAATATTATTGATCAACAAATTAGTGTTTATGGAAAACTGGAACAATCACAGCAAGCAATCCCCCCAATTTTGAATGAAAAAATGTCAATTCAGGATTAAGCACATCCTTTCCAAGCATATACTTATGTACTATTTTCAGAAGAAGAAACAGCCATACAAACATACTTAAAGGCGTGTGAACTTAACACTAGCACCAGTCTATGACCTCCTTACAGGAAAATACTTTTTCGTAATCTATACGTTAACGCTATCTTAATATTAGAATAAAAGAAAAAATCTCTTCAAAACTTTGAAACGTATTTTCAGTAAACATCACCCAACATATATTATTAATGTAAATTTACGTGATTTACTTATTATTTACCACGCTAGATGGTAAATATGGTGAGCGGAAAATCCTAGAAAAAACTCAAAAAAAAATGTCTACAGGAAAAAATCCATCAGAAAAAAACCTTCAAAAAATCTATAAAAAAACCTTCAGAAAAGAATCCACGAAAAATCTAAATACTATTAATAACTCTTAACTTGTTAAAGTTTCACTCACGTTTTAATGATCAGTAATTAGATAAAGTCTGTTTATTAGAACACCTCTCGTAATGCATAAAAATAAAATTTTTAAAATTTTTTTGTTTAATTTAACTTTAATTAAAAAATTAAAAAATTTTCTTGTTGGTAAACATGCATTAAAATATGAAGTAAAACAGCTTTAATATACATCTACTATCTAGTTATTACTTCAAATTCAGCATATTATTTATTTCACTATAATTTATATTAAAAACATAATTACAAATTTTGCCATTGTGTCGGAAAACTGAAAAATAAATATGGTAAATGGTTTCTTTCTGGTAGATTTTTTTGTCTAGGTTTTTTTCCTGTAGTTTTTTGTTATTCTTGAATTGATGAAATTGTTTATTTGAAAAATCTTTAAAAAGTGACTTATTAAATTCAAATTAATTATAAAAATTTTAGCAAATTAGCCAAATTTCTCAATGAACAGACAGGCATATTAATAAATTGAACTAATTTTATAGTAAAACAATATTAGTTACAAATTGTCAAATTTGATGCATTTATGGTTGACGATAGCTATAATAAACAACGGTACATTTGTATGTTACCTATGTTAAATATGCTGCAGCAATTCAATTAGTACCGTAATAAAAAAATTTGTATTATAATTAATGCAATTAGAATACAGATTGCAACATTCAAATTACGATCCAGGTGTAGAAACAATAATTAATCAACCATTAGAAGAAAACCGTTAACTTAATAAGTTTTATTCGCTGGTCTCAATACACGGAACAAAGAATAAAGAAGAAAGATTAATTTAATGTAGATTTAAACTAACCATATTTCCAAATTTGATTTCATTTAAAGTCATTGAGAGAACAGTTAACAACAACAATTAATAAAATCAATAGTAAATAATTTTGCTTGTTCTCCAATTGTTTAAATTAAAAATTTTGCCAAAGTATAGAAGAAAATGTTTTATCGACTACAATTATTTTAGCTCAAATAAGAGAAATTGTTTGTAAACTGGTTAAATTTCTTTTAAATTTACTATTGTTGTTGAAATAATTTTTCAAAATATGATGTAAAATATATTGATAATTTATCCATTTGTATAAATTCCTATTCATTATCAATTAATAAAATTAATTTAGCGTTCTTGTAACGGGATCATAAATTTTAAAGGATTTCCGATACATTCTCTTTTGTGCCATAACATCAAATCCAATTAAGTGTGCCCCTAAAATAAACTTCATCAACTAAATTAATTTTCAAATAAAAACTTTTAAACTATTTGTTTATAGCTTGTTCCACTGTCTGTAGCTGCAGCATACTCTTAACGTAGAGTAAAAAAATTCTTCAGTAATGTACGAAACAACTTAGTAAACTCAAAAGTATAACAGTAGTTCCGCTAGGGAGAAAATTAGATCCACGACGTTAAGGTAAAGAAATCAATAAGAGGCATGACTAAAACTTTAGAAAATATCAACTTCACAACTTTTCTATAAAACTTTCAGAAAATGATCAACTGGAAGCTGGATACTTTTAAAAAGAAATATTAAATACAATAAATATATTATACAAATAAAATAAAAGGTTTTGTTGGAATTTCTACATTTTCCACAGAAAATTAATGACTCTTATGTAAAATTACCTTGCCTGATTGAATTCCGAAGGGCGAGTCTTTAACGTGACAACATTTCCGACACATTTAATTCCATTTTCTTTATTTCGTTTTATTAAACGTTTGTGGGTTGTAACTAATTAATATATCATACATATACACATGCCTACAATAGAAATGATCGTTTATTATTGAATGACTTATATAAAATTTGTTCATGTTTTGAGTAACCTATTTCACAAAATACAGAGGCGAAAAGCTTTGGACAAAAGTGGTTTTATGTACATGATATTTATGTATTTAGAAAATACAATAATAAAGTGTTTAGAATACAAAGTGTGTATCAACACTTTTGTAAATAAATGTAGTTAGAAAGTTAATCGGATTAATTTTAGAAAACCGATGGGAAATATAAATTAAGAAAAGTACAATTTTATTTTGGAAGTGATTTATCAATGTATCTTGCTTGAATTCGGAAGACGAATGTTCTTTCCCAGGCAAGAAAAAAATTACTGTTAGGAATTGTGAAAATTGAAGATATGGTTATAGACTGCTATTCTTGTGGATTTAACATTTTTAGGTGACTAAAAAGTTAAGTAAAAGCAAATTTTACATTTTAGTCAAAAAATAAAATAAACGCCCAAGAGTCGCCATTTTCAAAATTTTGATAGAAAAGCTGAAAAAAGATACTTAAGTAACACAAACCCTTTAGACGGGTCTAGGTTCCTGATTGATCAAGACCAAAGAATTCAAAAATTTTCATCAAAAAAGAGGAAAAAAATAGATCAATAAAACTTATAGATAATAATATTTCCAACAACATTAATTTACTTAAAGAAAAAATGTATAAAATAAATATTTTTGTTAATATTCCAAGAATAGAAAATTGTGTGTAGGTTAACGACCCTTTTGGCTCAACATATTACTCCCAAAATTGAATCAGATCTGCTCTATTGCAAATAACGCTTGTTTAATAAAAATCGAACAAGTTTTCTTGATGTCGTGTTTACATACGAACCGATGCTAACCGAGCGGTCTCCAGACAGAGGATTCTTTTTGATTTATTATTATTTTTTATTTATTTATTAGTACTAACTCAAATTTGTCAAAAAAGTAAAAATGGGCAAAGTTTGGAAACCGTTCAATAACCCCCATCTTATTTATAAAATACGTAGTAAAGATAAACAAGTATGGGAGATCCAAAAAATATTCATGAATTATCATAATTCGATAAGTTATACAAAAGAAATAGATTGTTACGGTAATTATGTAACCGTAAAAGAAAGCAATTTGTATGATTAGTCACTGTTTAATTAGTTGTAGCCTAATAGAATATATTACATATCGAATTAGTAAATAACAATTTGAAAAAAACACGAGTTGACTCTTTTTTACCAAAACCTTTAACATTTATAACTTCCAGTAGTACTTATTATAGAAGGACAACAATACCTTATCTTATCTTGAATAGATAACCGCGACCAACTAGCTAGCAAAGAACATAGAGATTAATAAGATTTAGAAGAGCCACTTTAACCCTTTAAATAGTAATTTGTCAAAGTAGTTAAAATTACTATGGTAATTGATAAACACAAAAACCGAGAAGTCACTATGTCTTAGATATGTAGGGTTGTCAAACTTAAGTCGGCATTATTGATAACTTCGTTATTATTAGAGCTAGAGGGTTGGTTGAATAAGCAAACTAATAGCATTTGTATCTCTCATCACTATGGTGAAAACAGAATAAAAATCGAACATCGCGTTTGCGAGTTATGTCAAATTGTTCCATTTTTTCAAATAGGACACCCTGTATACAATATTCTCAATCGATAAGAAATTGAATACTGAACAAAAAGTGTCACATTATTTTTTATTTAGTCAAAAATGACAAAGGTATTGATGATTTTTCAAATTAGTTTAAAGTAGCTGTTATTTTATAGACTACAATCGTTTGTTGTATAAATGTCATCTGGATTAAAATGTCAAATTAAACTTTCACTGATAAACAGTTTACATTCACTAAAAGCGTTTACAAGCGGGCTCAAAATGCTTGGACTAAGAGGGTGACGTTTTGAGCATCTAATTCGAATTTCTTTAATGTTCACAGAATAAATTAAAATAAACCATATCCTTTCGCTTCATAGATATTCCTCTTTTTTTATTTCATTTACCACTTCTGCTAGATATAGCCACCGTGAATTTTGTGTGTTGATCTATCCCCATCACAAAATAATTTTTTTAAGTGTCTGCCGTGACCAAGATTTGAACCGTCTTGACCAACGGTTTCCGACTAGTAGGACATTTTTTGTTCAGTATTTAATTTCCTAACGATTAAGAATATTGTATACAGGGTGTCCCATTTAAAAAATGGAACAATTTGACATAACTCACGAACGCAATGTTCGATTTTATTTTGTTTTCACCATAGTGTAGCTGTAGCTAACGAAGTTAGTAATAGTCCCGACTTAAGTTTGAAAACTCTGAATAACAATATGACTTTCGACATCAAACGTTAATGTAATAGTATAATTACCATGTAGTAAATAGAATATATAAAAATCACATATGTGTACAAAATTCTGTAACCAATTCGTGTCACCTCTGGATCGTACGACATCAATAGCTCCAGTTTATAGAAACGGGTTTTAACTACTTCGTTTAATTCAGGTGAATCGGACAAACAAGCTAAAATCAAAAATGTCGCCTAGAAGAACTGAACTGATTTGCAAACGGCATTTCTTGAGGTGAGCTTAATCCAATTTAAATCTCATTTTATCACAATTTATATTTCCATTTAATACATGTGGATGATTAGAAAATTTTGGGATTAACCATTTTAAAAATTAATGTTTATATCGAAGTTTTGTTTAAAGCACACCACTTCACGGTTAACGCCGGAAAAAAAGCAGAATTTTTGGAAATTACGTTGCGAGCATTCGACCTCGTATTTGTGACTAAATGCGACCAAAAGGCGTCAGAAACCATTTACGTATTCAGGGAAATTTTACAAAATTATAACAACAGATTTCCCCCCTGGCAAAATAAACGTCCGGAATGGGAAATTCGTTGCATTCCATAAGGAGTTACAGTAATTCCAAACTACATCACAATGAGTAAAATAAACTTTCCTTCGTGTTAAATGGTTCGACCACTATAAGAAATTTTCTAAGTCGCATGAAACGGTTAGTTACTTCCGAGAAAAGTAATCCTAAATAAGACAAAAAAAAACAAGGAGAACTAAAGAAATTACAAGTCGTAAGAAAGTCGACAACGTCTGGTTACCAGAAATAACGTAAGACCTTACGTAGAACTCAACATTCTTAAACGGTAAAACCATCCAACATCACGAAGGAAAATCAAAAAAGAAAACAACAAAAAAACAAGCCTATTCCCAAATTTTCAAAGCTGTAACAATTGTTTCCTCCAAATCGTTAAGGAAGGATGTCAACGAAAAATTTGATGATATGATGGAAAAAATTGAAATGGTGAAAAATGTGGTTATGCTTAAGAAAGAAATAATGGTAAGGGATAGCAGTTGCTGGCTTAATGATAAAATAAAGATGTCAATTAAGAATAGAAATGAAGCACATAAGCGTTGTTCTCCAACAGGTCTACAAGTAGATTAGGAGGAATATAAAAAATTGAGGAATGTAACGGTGCAGATGATAATAGAGAAAAGGAAATATTATGAGACAGAAATTGATGGAAATAGGTTTAACTCGAAAGATATGTGGAAAACACTGAAGAAGATATCAGGTAAAAGTATGAATGATACTGTTGGAGTGGTGAAATTTGATGGAGTTGTGTATGATGATGCTGCAGTTATTGCAGATAAATTTAATAGATATTTTATAGATAGTATTGAAAAAATTGTAGGTTCGATAAGACAGACAGGAGGACAGACTGTAGTACCCTTTCGCGGTTATAAATTAGAGGAGTTTAGAATGATAGAAGAAAGAGTTGAAAAATTAGCTTAAACAATAAAAACAGTCCAGATGGAATTACTATTGCTTTTATTAAAAAGTACTGGGAAGAAGTAAAAAAACTTTTAATTCAAATAATTAATATATCAATAGAAGAACATAAGGTGCCAGAAAAATTGAAGGTTTCAGTAGTGATACCAATTTGAAAGGTAACAAAAACCATACTCTGTGAGGAGTTCAGACCTGTGAATACACTGCCAGCTATTGAGAAAATTTTAGAAAAAGTGATTTATGCTCAACGAAGAATTTATTAGAGAAAATAATATCTTATCCAGTTTTCAATCAGGGTTGAGAAAAAGTATAGCTGTAAAACTGCTATTGCAGAATGGAAAGAATGCAGGAACAAGGGAGCTGCAGTTGAGGTTGTGCTTTTTACCTGAAGAGAGCATTTGAAACAGTGGATAGAAACAGATTAATCGATAAACTAAATGCATATGACGTAGAAAAAATTATCCAAAATGGTTTAGAAATTATCTTGAACATAGGAAACAAAGAGTTAGAGTAGGAAGTCAAGAATCAACAGTAATGCACGTCAGTAGGAACGTTCTACAGACAAGAGTGTTAGAGCCCTTATTGTTCGCTCTTTAAATAAATGATTTAGGCCAGCAATTGAAAACTTGTAGATATCATTCAGGTAAGTATTCCTCCAAAAATTCAATTTAAAATAAAAATGATGCTTGCAAGCACATCTTTTTGAGTTGTTTGTTTTCCTACCTCCACACTGAAGAGGTCCCAAAATACCATTTTTATTGTAGATATCATTGTTTTGCTGATGATACTAATATTTATTTGAAAGGTAACAACGTGAAAGAGCTAATCGATACTGTAAATGAGAAAATGGCGACCTTGGGCAACTGGTTTGCTGTGAATAAGTTGAAATTTAATGTTGGTAAGACAAAGGTTATGTGCATCAGTAGTGAAAGTGATTACAAATATATAGTAGATAGGCAACGATTTGTTAACATTAAGGGTGCAGATGTTCCATATGTAGAGGTGCTGAAGTATCTTGGAGTGATGGTTGACAATAAACTAAATTTTAACGATCATATTGACTGTATTACCGGAAAGAGAGAAATGAAGTTATGTGTGATTTATAGATTAAAAGATGTGTTGTCACGATATTCACGATATATGCTGTATAATGCACTGATTTTGCCAATGTATTATTGTTGTGGTACAGTGCTCTACTTAGGAAATAGTGGTGGAATAGACAGGCTTCAAAAATTGCAGAATAGAGGTATGAGAATGATATTGAACTGTGATAGATATGCTAGAGTTGGAAACATGTTAAAGTGTTTGGACTGGATGAATGTTAGACAACTATTAGAATACCAAACCTTGGTGTTTATACATAAGCTTCATTTGGACACTATGCCATCCTACTTTGGGAGATATATGTGATACTAAAATATTCAAGATTAGATTAAAGGGAAATATATAGTTGTGAAACTTAAATAAATAGGTACAGATGCTAAAATTTCTTATGTTTTCACGTTATTAAGATGTAAATATTGTAATAGAGATGTAGATGTAGGTAGCAAATTATGCTAAATAAAAGTACTATTATAAATTTCTTTACATTTTACTGGACAGTTGATTGATGTATTTAGGAAAATTTTACAAAATTATAACAATCATGAATTTATCGTAACAAGATCTAAGAAAATAATAATTACTAATATTAAACAATGATTGTACGATTTGTCAAATATTGTTATATTCCATAATTGAATGCGTTTAGAGGTTGACAAAATGTTCTAACTATTTAAAAATTTTAAACTCTTGTCCATAAAGTATTCACACATTTTCTTCCTGTGAATTATATTTTATTTTATACTAATTTGTTCAAAATTTTCATATCATTAAGATCAATAAAGCAAGTTGTACTCAAATGCATCTGTAATCATTATACCCAACTTCAATACATAGTGTAATTGAATGTATTATAGTGAATTCTACAATACGATCCAACACAGATCTTTGAATTCAAAACTCGGGAAGAACAACACGGCATCTAATAACACAAAAACAGTTTCTTTGTTTTTTTTTGTTAAAAACGTTGCGGTAATCGTACGTTAATTTAAATAACTGACTATAATCGAAGACAGGATTAACCGTTTCGGCTACAACTTTTTATACCCAACTACCACAAAACATAACTTAGAACTTAGTCAATAACATTAATCAAAAATTTAAATGCAACACATTCGTAAATAAGAAAAATACATTAAGTAAAGTTTCAAGTAAGAAATTATTATATATTGGGGTTAAATATTTTAACAAAATATATACTAGGTAATAAATTTTTCTGAACATTATAAGACTGTATTCATATTGAGGATGAGCATGAGCGCTGTGGAGATGTCAGCGGGAATATAGGTGGTAGCTTGTTGGATTTAAACCTGCGTCGTCTCATTGTTCCAAACAAGGACATTTCTATCATTTCCCTTTGCCTCATTTGCGTACGCTTTATTCAACTGATATGTTTTTACATAAAAGCATTTAGGAAGATAAATCAAAATCAGGAATGGCATCACAACCGTATCAACATTTGTCACCCTCGGATGTTCATGCTAATATAAAATTGTCTTCAATTAATTAACAAATTTATTTAAGAAACCAACAAGAGTTTGTGCTAAATATGTATGAAAATAGATTTGAGTTTAACTTAAAATGGCACTAAAGGCTATCAAACAGCCACCTTAGAGGATTATTTTGGTGTAGTGTGATTAATTTAAAAAATCCCTCGAAATAAAAGTTGTTTTTAAAGAAATGAAATGTTTTCTTAAAAATAATACATGGGTATTAAACGAGATTAGATTCTTTCATATTTCAAAAGCTTAATGTACTTTCTACAACTTCTTAAATTTCTTTAAGAACGTTTGTATAAAATATTAAGATTGCAATAAATAAAATTTAAATTTTTTGATGAAATATGGATAAAACATCTTTTCATTGTTTTATATTTATTTTTCGAAAAAGATACAAATAAAATAGAAGTTTAATTTCTCTATATTAAATTATGATTTTCTAGAAAATCTTATATTAATGTTTAGAGTTCATTTTTTAATTTGCTTTTATTGAAAATAATTAATTTATCGCAAACAAGTTTGTTGAATTTTTAAACCTACCATTAATTAAGAAATTAACATTTTCATACTCTTGAATATAATAAATAAAAATACCGTATTTCATAAAATGCATATTTCATACACTGAATTTTTAACTCTTAAATAAAGTTTTCATCTGTTTTATTTATTATTATGGTTTCTTCAGTTTTTTTATTGAGTAATTTGTTGTATTCTTTAGAGATTTTTAATAATTTAACTCATACAGAACTGTAAGTTAGATATAATTTGGTTCACATACAAAAAACCTCTATTGTTTGTTACTTTGCCGTTGCATGCACAAACTGACATAGAATATGTCATAATAAAAAATGCATTTTAACGGTGACAACGTCAAAAATTTTAAGTGTGCATCATTTAAAAAGTATTGAAAAATATTGCCGATTTTCTTTAGAATTTTATTTTTCAAACGATAGCTAAGAAGTCGCCTCATGAAACATTGCCATGTATAAATTAACAAATTCAAAATAAAATAAGTGTAAGTAAAGTGTAGATAGTCGCTGATATCAGCTATAAGCTGGGCAACAGCGGCTTTTTGCACATCATTCTTTAAAGAATTGTTACAATTTTTAATTTTTTTGTGTACCTATACACAAAAAAAATTAAAAATAAAATAAAATAAGTAGTAAAGTGTAGATAGTCGCTGATTACAGCTATAAGCTGGGCAACAGCGGCTTTTTGCACATCATTCTTTAAAAATTGTTACAATTTTTAATTTTTTTGATATTACCTATACACACGGATGATCATTAAAGTCTCTCCAAATTAATCTAGAAGTTCGTCAACAAGGTATAGCTACAAAGTCGACTAGGTATCCGCAAAAATCAGAAAATTCTTTTGGCAGGTAGAATGATTACAAGGGTATTAATTACAATTGCCCGAATTAACTCTATGCTGAGAATGACTAAAATGCTTCAGTTATTTTTTGTTGTTTATGTAAATAATATGTAGATTCACACAGAAAAAACACTGTATTTCACCGAAATAGTTATCTACCGTATTAATTGTTAACCCATATTTGTAATTTTATTGGTAAATAAATAAAATAAATAATGGTTTTATTTACACATTTATAAAAAACTAAACTGTATATATTTCTTAACATTAGACAACTGTTTTAACAATTTCAGGTAGATTATTACACACTCTCAAACCTTCAACAAACAGTGATTTTTGCAGTGTAATTGATGTATATATTTCAATATGGTATTTTTCTTTATCTCTTAAATTGTATCTATGAAGACAGGGTCTTTTTAATTAAAAACTCATTAAAATAAGATGGTGACAGTTTCTTACTTATTTTATAAATTAAAACTAAATTTGATTTAATTTAAAAACTTCTCTTTTTAGGAACCCTTTAAGGTTGGAGGGTGTGGTTTAAAATAAAAACTATTACGTTGAACTGGGCGACGTTTCGCCCCTCAAGCGGGAGCTTTTTCAAGGCTGAAATTTTTTATTTAAATGAAAATTACAAGAGTATTTTTAAATAGATTAAAATATATGTACAAAATAGGATTAAATGTATATACGTCACTTCACAACTTCACATTTGTTCAATTGACCATTATATTAATTAAATTATTCTAAGACTACTAAGTAATGTAACTTCCAACTAGTAAACAACATTGAACAGAGTTGCAAAAATTGAAAATGTTCATCAATTATATAAAAACTTTTTAAAAACACCCACCTTTGTTCAATAAAAGTTAATAGTCACAATAATTAAAAATAAAGTAATATAACAATAGTACATTTCTCTTTAAATTACACTACAACAACGAACAGAACGAACGATATAGAATGAATGAATGCGGCGAATTTAACTGATAAAGGTCGTTATTAGAAATATTAGAAAATATTTGCGACAATTAAAAGATAGTGTAACTATAAGTTAAAGTCAGTAAATTTTTCTTAAAATATTATTAAAATATGCGTGTATTAAATGAGTCAAGTAATAGGGTTCTTATTTTCTTGAGTATATTGGTGTAAAACCTTCCAATTGTCAACCTTATTAAAGACGTTGAAGATATATTATCTTCGCATGAACAAGAAAGTGGTGAATGGTTACGAGAAAATGTAATAAACTATAACCAATTTTATGCATAAAAACAAAAAGCTGAGTAACTCAGATTGGATCATGCGTAATATGATTAAAAGTACGACAACCTTTTAAAATCAAACACTAATTTAGTTATTGTAAAATCCGACAAGAGTAATGCTACAGTTGTTATAAAAAAATCTGAATATGAGAAAAAAATTGATGATTTATTAGAAGATACCAACACTTATGTCATCACCAATGCAGACCCAACTCCTTCATTTCAAAACAAAAATAACAAATTAGCCATAGATTTATATAAAAAAGGACATATTGACTATAACAAATACAAACAAATTATCACATTGACAGCTATTACACCAAAATTTTCTGGTCTCATTAAAATACATAAACAAAATAATCCTGTTAGACCAATTGTTTCTTGCAATGGTGCTCCCAGTTTTCAAATTTTAAAGTTATTGAACGACATTTTATCAAACATTTCATTTTTATTTGAATATAATTTAAATAATTCTATTGAGCTAGTAGATAAAATTAAAACTTACATTACACCAACTGATTATATCATGGTTTCTTTTGACGTTACATCCCTTTTCACTAATATCAGAAGAGAATTAATTTCGTGGTTATTCAGAAAATTTTGGATTCACCTACAATACTTTACTACTTTAACTATAGAAGAACTAATTACTCTTATAAATTTTACATTCGACTCAGGCTATTTTAAATACAAAGGACGTTATTATTTACAACAGGCAGCTACTGCCATGGGTAACGCAGCTTCTCCCATTTTGCTAACCATACAATACACGACGAAGTTGAGTCTGTGATGATACAATTAAAAATAACTAAAACTGTTCACCGACCTTCATGTTTGTATATGTGAACGACATCATCACATGTATCCCCAAAAACATGATTGATATTACTTTACATCTGTTCAACAACTATGATTCCAATCTACAATTCACCACAGAACTTGAAGACAATCAACAATTTGACTAACTCTAATAATGACAAACAACAAATAACTACATACAAAAAATTATCAATATACCTACACTCAGCCAAAAAATAATTAATGCACTGAAAACCAAACAAATAAAAATAATCTTGTATAACAAAAACACCATAAACAACAACATCCACTCACGTTTAAAAAACAAAACAGATATACTCGAAAAATCCAATGTTGTCTATAAGATTTGTTGTAATTTTTTGTCCGGATGCTACATTGGACAAACGAAACAAAAACTAAGTTGCAGAATTAAACAGCATCAATTCAATTGTAACAAAAAACAGAAGACACAGGATTTTCTACATCATAAACACCATGGACATACATTTAATTTGAATGGAATGAAGGAGTTTGGTCTGCATTGATGACATAAGTGTTGGTATCTTCTAATAAATCATCAATTTTTTTCATAATCAGATTTTTGATAACAACTTGTAGCATTACCTTTGTCGGATTTTACAATAACTAAATTAGTGTTTGATTTTAAAAGGTTGTCGTACTTTTAATCATATTGCGCATGATCCAATCTGAGTTACTCAGTTTTTTGTTTTTTATGCATAAAATTGGTTATAATGTTTATTACATTTCCTCGTAACAATTCACCACTTTTTTGTTCATGCGAAGATAATATATCTTCAACGTCTTTAATAAGGTTGATAATTGGAAGGTTGTTAGTGTTATAATTTAAAGAGTGTTTAGGACTTAGCGCAAGGCATTGTAAAAAACAAATTATTTTAGATGTTAAAAAAAAATTTTTGGAAAAAGACTCATATCAGAAATGATAGCTATAAAGGAGCACCCCAACAATGTAAATTTTAATACAGACACCAACAATCTTAGCTTCACTTACAGCAATATACTCCAGAAAATAAGAAACCCTATTACTTGATTCATTTAATACACGCATATTTTAATAATATTTTAAGAAAAATTTAATGACTTTAACTTATAATTACACTATCATTCGATTGTCGCAAATATTTTCTAATATTTCTAATAACAACCTTTATCATTCAAATTCGCCGCATTCATTCATTCTATATCGTTCGTTCTATTCGTTGTTATAGTGTAATTTAAAGAGAAATGTACTATTGTTATATTACTTTATTTTTAATTATTGTGACTATTAACTTTATTGAACAAAAACGTGTTTTTTTAAAAAGTTTTATATAATTTGATAAACATTTTCAATTTATGCAAGTTTGTTCAATGTTGTTTACTAGTTGGAAGTTACATTACTTAGTAGTCTTAGAATAATTTAATTAATATAATGCTCAATTGAACAATTGTGCCGTATTTCCTTTTTGTACGTATTTCTGATCTATTTAAAAAATACTCTTTTAATTTTCATTCAAATAAAAATTTCAGCCTTAAAAAGCTCTCGCTTGAGGGGCGAAACGTCGGCCAGTTCAACGTAAAACTTTTGTACTTTAATTTACACTCTCCAACCTTAAAGGGTCCCTAAAAAAACAAGTTTTTAAATTAAATCAATAATTGGAGGTAACAACTTAAGTTATCTAAACTTGATTCTTTTGTTTAACGTTCAGAAAATTAAGCAATTCAAGGATATAACTTATTAGGGTATACCTATTACATTTCAACATAACCCGCATTGCTTTATTTTGTATCATTTGTAGCTTTTATTTAGTGAACATTGAACATGAAACAAGTAGTGATAAACAGTTAGTAAAATGTGGATATATAATACTAAACAACTCTTCTACAGGAGTATGATAATTTCAACATCATCAGTTAAAGAGTATTCCTATTCTTGCTTCAAATGATCTAATCTAATTTCTTGCATTTTCTCTACAGACAAATTTATTTTATGAATGATTCGATTTTCATTCTTGTTCTTAACAGAGTGTTTTGTTCCAATAATTTCATGGTCAGTTATCGTCCGGAAATTTCTTTTCACTCCCATCAGGTGTCCAATATTTGTAAAAATTAAATCAAGTAAAAGTGTACATCTTGTGGGTTCTTGTACAATTTGTTTGTATCCTGTAGTACGAACAATATTAATGAATTTGCTTGTATAGTAATTTTGTTAATTCAATTGAAATTGCAATCTTTTAATATTATGGTGTGACATTATCAGATTCGAATATATTTTCCAGGATGTCTTGGCATTTTCTGTTCTTTTTTATATAAATACTTACACCTCCAGTGTGTCTGCTATCTGAATAATTTACAATACTGTTGTAATACCTAATCTTATACTCTTTTTCTTGTAAATCTTTAGTGACATGTCTCCCCTAACTACTGCCGCATCGGTTTTACTTGACTAAATAATTGTTTAAGTTTGATGAAGTTTGTTGTTAATCCTATATGTTTATAACAAGGAGTAAGCTGGATGTAGATGGATTTAATTGCTATGCTTCATTTATATCAATTTGACGCAAGTAACTGAAAAATTTTACGTCAGAAACATGATGATCATATTTAATATCTTTTAATTTGGTAATACTTATATCAATTATTTTAAGAAAGCAATAGTTTTGTTTGAAACAGATTACGTAGGTGTTAATTAAAATAAGTGTTCTTATAAAAAAATGCACCATAAAACAATTTTTACTTTGCCGTTAGAAAATGAAATTAGAATATATCAAAATTTTTGAAATGTTGTGAATATACTTTCATAAATAACTAGGGGCAAAGGAGTAGATGCCAGTAAACATTTTCATTC
Organism: Abscondita cerata; assembly: GCA_030710515.1. Lineage (NCBI taxonomy): Eukaryota > Metazoa > Arthropoda > Insecta > Coleoptera > Lampyridae > Abscondita > Abscondita cerata. The sequence continues at coordinate 209,372 of JALBCR010000265.1, forward strand.
CGACAAGGTAAAAATTAATTTTTAATTTAAAAAATTTTTTCATGATATAAAGTGTTAGGTTTCTTAATTTTAGTTTTTATTTAAAGCATTTTCTACTTTTTAGTTTTTATGCAAAATTTAATGAAAAGATTCTGTTGCTGAAAACATACATTATCTAAAAAGAAAGGTGAACAATAAAGTTATTTTTACACATAAACATCATTTTTTTTTCTGTTTTATCAGTTTGGGTTAGTAATGCATTAGTTAAATATTTCATTTTCATTTGCTTAGTTAATACGACTAAGTAGACGCCAAAATGACAAATGACGGTGCGTTCAGAAGAAGCGGAAACGTTATAATGAAAAACGTTGCAAGAGAACATATTATTCAAAGATCTTCATCACATAACAAAACCTCACATACGTTACAAGGTTTTTGCGGGCGTTCCGTAGGAATGGAAGATAATATTTTCATCTACGGGTTTAATGAAATCACCAAAATTATGGTGTTCGTTTACAGTACGTAATAGGCACGGCGATTTCAGTGTTTTACCATAACTTTATACGAAACATAGAATCTTTATAAACTTGCCCAAAAATACTAACAAAGTTAATTACATCTGACTGTTAGGCATTTAATATGAAATATGTGAAAACATCATTTAATTACCAATTCCATAACAAAATCCGTTGAACATTTCTAACTTTACTTATTTATATTCTTGTGCATTAGAAAAAAATTGTATTTGTTATCCAACCTTTAGTACCTACTCTACAAACATCACAAGTAACTATACAGGGTCTCCCACAATGCGTCAAACTTATTAACAGATGTTCAAAAATAATGCAAAAGTCAAAGGAATCGGTTCGCTGATGATGATAGCATAGCTATTGAAACACGTGTCCGAGTATAATATTTTGGTGCAGTTTGGTGTTTTACCTTTTGTTACAGATGCAAAATCAACAGCTTTATAAAGTTCTCTTTTGTATAATTTTTCCAAATTCTGATTTGAATTACAAAAATGCAAAATTTTTATATTAAAAATTTTCATTCTTAAAACTCAGTAGCCAACCGTGTTCAAAAATGTATTCGAATTTTATTGCAGTAACTAATTCGCGTTCGTTGAAAAACTGCGATTACCATGGCGTACAAAACAATAATTAGGTACTCATTAAAACATCTGATATTTATGCTTATCGCTGATACTAAAAAAACTCCAGTCACACATTTCAGGAGTGGTAACTCCTTAAGAAGCATTTTTTAACATTCGTTTATTCAGACAGAAAAGTACATGTTCTATATGTTGAGAACTACTGGTTTAGAACCTCTCTTTAGTACCATAAATCATATGTACGCCGTAGGCTTTAGGTTACTAATAAAGAGTTACGTTTGTAGTTAAGTTTTTTATAATTTATATGATTATAACAATCATAACATGGTGTCAGGTTAAAAACACATAAAAAGTAATAAAGCAAATACAGCACCCACATAAGACAAAACAGTCAGATATAAGAAGAAATATAAAATTTTATACGCAAAATCAAAATGGATACCATTTTAAAACCACCACAAGGTTTAGTGTGTAATGGCGATGAAACTAATTGGAAAAAGTTCAAACAACAGTTTACCAATTATGTGAGGGCGACAGGACTGAAAAAATAAACATAGTGAAAAAAAAATAGCCATTTTTTTAAATGTGACTGGTGAGAAAACCTTTGATATATCTACTACATTAAAACTTAGTGATGTTGTTATACTCCTCAATTATTAATTAGTAGATTTTTCCTACCAAAAAATTGGGCCTTTTAATGGGAGTTAAACGGGGATGTTGGAGTGAAAACACCTTGTCCCTTATTCACGAGTCGACGATTCGTCTTAGATGTCTTGATAAAGACCGACCTTTGTCAGTCGAAACGTCGACTCGTGAATAAGGGACAAGGTGTTTTCACTCTAACATTCCGTTTAACTCCCATTAAGAAGGCCCAATTTTTTTGGTTGGAAAAATCTACTACTTAATGATCAAGATAAACAAGATTACGACCTAGAAATACAAGCCTTCAAAGAATATTCCATGCCAAGGAAAATTTAATTAGCGCTAGATTCAAATTCTTCACGAAAACGCAAAAGCACGATAAATCATTCGATCATTTTTAACCGAGTTAAAGTTGCAGGCTAAACAGAGTGAATTTGGTGACCAGGAAGAAAGCCTAATTAGAGATAGAATTGTAATAGGTACAAATGATCCATGATTGCAAGAAAGGCTGCTAAGAGATAGTGATTTGCCGTTACAAAAAGCTGTCGATAATTGTAAAGCTTCCGAAACAGGCAAAAGTCAAGTCAAAGTAATAAAGGAACAGCATGTTGAAGTGACATCAGTAGTAAAACAAGAAACTACAAGAATGAAAGAAAACAAGAAGAAAGCCAAGTCGAAACCCTGAAACGAAGTGGAAGTGTAAAAAAAAGCAACTGCAATAGGTGTTTAAAACAACATGGACCGAGCCGGTGTCCAGCGTATAGGAAAACTTTGGTGTATATGATGTTGATGATGACATCAAATTGTGCCAGAGAAAATAATTTGCATTAATTTTGAATTTAACATAGAAAACTAATTTGTCAAGTTTTCGGTGGGACACGCGGTATAATAAATTATATAATATTTGGATAGTTTCTTATCAAAATTATTAATAATTTAATACATTCGTTACACCCTAGTGGTTTGTTAAAATGTAATCAGGAGGTTAAGCTTGTATTAGTGATGCATTATAACGATATTATTAACAAACACCTATCATAGTTTATAAAAGAGCCAAATTAAAACAAATATTTAAAGTAATTTTAGTATTATGACACATGAAAAAGTTTCATCATATTTAGCAAAAATAAAAAATTACTATTATTATTAACATAAATATTCAAGGTCTTATGTTTCACAGTGTTATTTTGAAAGACTAATTGCTTTGTTTTACGAACGGTATTGTTATAGACCATTTGATCACATATTTAAGTAGGTTGTAAATTAATAATGACTTTAACAAATTAATGAGTTTTTCTCGAATTGTTTTGCAATCCTTTTTAATATTACTCAATAACTACTTCTATTAAACTCCTCCAAATATACAGAATTACTCCGAAAAGTACGGTTAATTGAAAACAGTTTTAATTAAATTATGGTCCATTTATTTATACTATACATGTATACTTTGCCCCCAAGACGCTCCGCTCTTAACTGTTTCGGTTTCAAGTTTTGCTCAAAATTTTGAAAATAAATATTACTGATTCATACGAAATATTAAAAAATCTTATCTGCTAACAAACAATTAAAAAAGTCCTTTATATTTTGCGATAAAAAATATATGGAATATGATTTTGTATTGCATTAAAGCAATTTTATTAATAATAAAGTTTAATAGCTAGCGAATTCCACAGTTCGTAAATAATAATAATTGATATTTCAAAAAAACAGTATAAAAGAGAAGACGTCAATTATTTAACTTACTTGTCATTTATAGTAGTTATACAAAATGAAGTTCACTATTGTTCTACTATTTGCAATTTTACAATTATTAATTCTGTAAGTATTCTTTATTTTTTAAATAGAATAGATTTATTTAAGACAATTGATGGTTATAGTTGCCACAATACAAAGCAGCTGATGGCAATGGAAAAAATAATATTACTACTATCACTGAGCGACCCTTTTCTAATGTCGCTGTAACAACGCCCGGTAAGAAACAAAATTTTCATAAATTTATTTATTTTTTTTATTTCATATATAGCAGTGGAAAACAAGCCGCCTCACCAAAATACCAATATTACTTCTGTAAGTATTCCTTATTTTTTAAATGAAATAGATTTATTTAAGCCAATTGATGGTTATAGTTGCCACAAGACCAAGCAGCTGATGGCAATGGGAAAAATAATATTACAACTATCACTGAAGGGCCCTTTTATAATAGCACCGTAACAACGCTCGGTAAGAAACAAAATTTTCATAACTTTATTTATTTTTTTTTAATTTCATATACTATAGCAGTGGAAAACAAGCCGCCCCAACAAAATACCACAGCACAGAACAAGCAGTAAAATGCCGAACTATTTTGTGTTTGCACCATTGTAACTGTATTGAAAAAGCAAAAGTAAATTGCACAATAAATAACAAATCAAACACACAGGTACATTATTTCTAACACCTTTGTCAGCAAACAGACAATAAAAGAAAGAATAACAATTGTTTATTAAAGCTTAAAAGGCTCGTCTTGAAATTATCGCACCGATTACAAAAAAGTCATCATCTGTAAAAAATTAAATCATTTTGCAGCTGCGTGTAGGTACAGAGATCAAGGAAATGTTAACTCTCATAATAAGAAGTTTCATGAAATCACAAAACTGTCCGAGTCCTTGTGTTTAGACGTTATATTTAAGGAAGATTTAGATTATCCGACCCAAAAGGTAACACTAAACAGTGGTATCAAACTGTAAGAATTAATGAAGTTAACATATCCTTCAATGTAGATACGGGGACTGAGTGTAATATTTTACCGTACACAGAATTTGTAAATGTAAAGAAAGTAAACAATGTACAATTAGAAAACACTAGCACTATATTAGTCGTATACAATGCGAATAAAATAAAACCGAAAGGGTATGTTAACTTGAATTGTACAATAAAAAATGTTACTCGTAATGTTAAGTTTATGGTAGTTGAAATACTTGGGTTGCATGAATGTGTAAGGTTTGACTTAATTAAAAGAGTCAGTTCAGTTGACCAAATGGCATCAACTGATTAAGGCAAAGAACAATTAATAAAACACAACAAAGACATATTTACAGGTATAAGGAAAGTAGGAAAATATTCAATAAAACTTATAGATAGTATAGTAACAATAATAAACCAATACGGCGGGTACCCGAATCAATCAAAACAGCACTTAAACAAATTTTAGACCAACTAGAAAGTACAAACATAATCAAAAATGTTAGTGAGCCGAGGGATTGGTGTCATAATCTAGTAATAGTGCAAAAACCCTTAAATTATGTCTAGATCCTCGACGTTTCGTCTTAGATGTCTTGATAAAGACCGACCTTTGTCGGTCGAAACGTCGACTCGTGAATAAGGAACAAGGTGTTTTCACTCCAACGTTCCCGTTTAACTCCCATTAAGAAGGTCCAATTTTTTTGGTTGGAAAAAATGTACTACTTAGTGATCAAGATAAACAAGATTACGACCTAGAAATACAAGCCTTCAAAGAATATTCCATGCTAAGGAAAAATTTAATTAGCGCTAGATTCAAATTTTTCACAAAAATGCAAAAGCACGATGAATCATTCGATCATCTTTTAACCGAGTTAAAGTTGCAAGCTAGACAGTGTGAATTTGGTGACCAGGAAGAAAGCCTAATTAGACATAGAATTGTAATAGGTACAAATGATCCATGATTGCAAGAAAGGCTGCTAAGAGATAGTGATTTGCCGTTACAAAAAGCTATCGATAATTGTAAAGCTTCCGAAACAGGCAAAAGTCAAGTCAAAGTAATAAAGGAACAGCATGTTGAAGTGACATCAGTAGTAAAAACAAGAAACTACAAGAATGAAAGAAAACAAGAAGAAAGCCAAGTCGAAACCCTGAAACGAAGTGAAAGTGTAAAAGAAAAGCAACTGCAATAGGTGTTTAAAACAACATGGACCGAGCCGGTGTCCAGCGTATGGGAAAACTTTGATGTATATGATGTTGATGATGACATCAAATTGTGCCAGAGAAAAGAATTTGCATTAATTTTGAATTTAACATAGAAAACTAATTTGTCAAGTTTTCCGTGGGACACGCGGTATAATAAATTATATAATATTTGGATAGTTTCTTATCAAAATTATTAATAATTTAATACATTCGTTACACCCTAGTGGTTTGTTAAAATGTAATCAGGAGGTTAAGCTTGTATTAGTGATGCATTATAACGATATTATTAACAAACACCTATCATAGTTTATAAAGGAGCCAAATTAAAAAAAATATTTAAAGTAATTTTTAGTATTATGGCACATGAAAAAGTTTCATCATATTTAGCAAAAATAAAAAATTACTATTATTATTAACATAAATATTCAAGGTCTTATGTTTCAGTGTTATTTTGAAAGACTAATTACTTTGTTTTACGAACGGTATTGTTATAGACCATTTGAACACATATTTAAGTAGGTTGTAAATTAATAACTACTTTAACAAAATAATGAGTTTTTCTCGAATTGTTTTGCAATCCTTTTAATATTACTCAATAACTACTTCTATTAAACTCCCTTCAAATATACAGAATTACTCCGAAAAGTACGGTTAATTAAAAACAGTTTTAATTAAATTAAGATCCATTTATTTACACTATACATGTATACTTTGCACCCCCAAGACGCTCCGTTCTTAACTGTTTCGGTTCCAAGTTTTGCTCAAAATTTTGAAAATAAATATTACTGATTAATACGAAATATTAAAAAAATCTTATCTGTTAACTAACAATTAAAAAAAGTCCTTTATATTTTGCGATAAAAAATATATGGAATGTGATTTTGTATTGCATTAAAGCAATTTTATTAATAATAAAGTTTAATTGCTAGCGAATTCCACAGTTCGTAAATAATAATAATTGATATTTCAAAAAAAACAGTATAAAAGAGAAGACGTCAATTATTTAACTTATTTGTCATTTATAGTAGTTATACAAAATGAAGTTCAATATTGTTCTACTATTTGCAATTTTACAATTATTAATTCTGTAAGTATTCTTTATTTTTAAATAGAATAGATTTATTGAAGACAATTGATGGTTATAGTTGCCACAATACAAAGCAGCTGATGGCAATGAAAAATAATATTACAACTATCACTGAAGGGCCCTTTATAATGGCACCGTAACAACGCTCGGTAAGAAACAAAATTTTATAAATTTATTTATTTTTTTTTAATTTCATATACTATAGCAGTGGAAAACAAGCCGCCCCAACAAAATACCACAGCACAGAACAAGCAGTAAAATGCCGAACTATTTTGTGTTTGCACCATTGTAACTGTATTGAAAAGCAAAAGTAAATTGCACAATAAATAACAAATCAAACATACAGGTACATTATTTCTAACACCTTTGTCAGCAAACAGACAATAAAAGAAAGAATAACAATTGTTTATTGAAGCTTAAAAGGCTCGTCTTGAAATTATCGCACCGATTACAAAAAAGTCATCATCTGTAAAAAAATTAAATCATTTTGCGGCTGCGTGTAGGTACAGAGATCAAGGAAATGTTAACTCTCATAATAAGAAGTTTCATGAAATCACAAAACTGTCCGAGTCCTTGTGTTTAGACGTTATATTTAAGAAAGATTTAGATTATCCGACCCAAGAAGGTAACACTAAACAGTGGTATCAAACTGTAAGTATTAATGAAGTTAACATATCCTTCAATGTAGATACGAGGGCTGAGTGTAATATTTTACCGTACACAGAATTTGTAAATGTAAAGAAAGTAAACAATGTACAATTAGAAAACACTAGCACTATATTAGTAGTATACAATGCGAATAAAATAAAACCGAAAGGGTATGTTAACTTGAATTGTACAATAAAAAATGTTACTCATAATGTTAAGTTTGTGGTAGTTGAAATACTTGGGTTGCATGAATGTGTAAGGTTTGACTTAATTAAAGAGTCAGCTCAGTTGAGCAAATGGCATCAACTGATTAAGGCAAAGAACAATTAATAAAACACAACAAAGACATATTTACAGGCATAAGGAAAGTAGGAAAATATTCAATAAAACTTAAAGATAGTATAGTAACAATAATAAAACCAATACGGCGGGTACCCGAATCAATCAAACAGCACTTAAACAAATTTTTAGACCAACTAGAAAGTACAAACATAAACAAAAAAGTTAGTGAGCCAAGGGATTGGTGTCATAATCTAGTAATAGTGCAAAAACCCTTAAATTATGTCCAGATCCTCGACGTTTCGTCTTAGATGTCTTGATAAAGACCGACCTTTGTCGGTCGAAACGTCGACTCGTGAACATGGGACAAGGTGTTTTCACTCCAACATTCCCGTTTAATTCCCATTAAGAAAGCCCAATTTTTTTGGTTGGAAAAATCTACTACTTAGTGATTAAGATAAACAAGATTACGACCTAGAAATACAAGCCTTTAAAGAATATTCCATGCTAAGAAAAAATTTAATTAGCGCTAGATTCAAATTCTTCACAAAAACGCAAAAGCACGATGAATAATTCGATCATTTTTTAACCGAGTTAAAGTTGCAAGCTAAACAGTGTGAATTTGGTGACCAGGAAAAAAGCCTAATTAGAGATAGAATTGTAATAGGTACAAATGATCCATGATTGCAAGAAAAGCTGCTAAGAGATAGTGATTTGCCGTTACAAAAAGCTGTCGATAATTGTAAAGCTTCCGAAACAGGCAAAAGTCAAGTCAAAGTAATAAAGGAACAGCGTGTTGAAGTGACATCAGTAGTAAAAACAAGAAACTACAAGAATGAAAGAAAACAAGAAGAAAGCCAAGTCGAAACCCTGAAACGAAGTGGAAGTGTAAAAAAGCAACTGCAATAGGGTGTTTAAAACAACATGGACCGAGCCGGTGTCCAGCGTATAGGAAAACTTTGGTGTATATGATGTTGATGATGACATCAAATTGTGCCAGAGAAAATAATTTGCATTAATTTTGAATTTAACATAGAAAACTAATTTGTCAAGTTTTCGGTGGGACACGCGGTATAATAGATTATATAATATTTGGATAGTTTCTTATCAAAATTATTAATAATTTAATACATTCGTTACACCCTAGTGGTTTGTTAAAATGTAATCAGGAGGTTAAGCTTGTATTAGTGATGCATTATAACGATATTATTAACAAACACCTATCATAGTTTATAAAAGAGCCAAATTAAAAAAATATTTAAAGTAATTTTAGTATTATGACACATGAAAAAGTTTCAACATATTTAGCAAAATAAAAATTACTATTATTATTAACATAAATATTCAAGGTCTTATGTTTCACAGTGTTATTTTGAAAGACTAATTACTTTGTTTTACGAACGGTATTGTTATAGACCATTTGAACACACATTTAAGTAGGTTGTAAATTAATAACGACTTTAACAAAATAATGAGTTTTTCTCGAATTGTTTTGCAATCCTTTTAATATTACTCAATAACTACTTCTATTAAACTCCTCCAAATATACAGAATCACCTGAAAAGTACGGTTAATTAAAACAGTTTTAATTAAATTAAGATCCATTTATTTACACTATACATGTATACTTTTCCCCTCAAGACGCTCCGCTCTTAACTGTTTCTGGTTCCAAGTTTTGCTCAAAATTTTGAAAATAAATATTACTGATTACTAGGAAACATTAAAAAATCTTATCTGCTAACTAACAATTAAAAATCCTTCATATTTTGCGATAAAAATATATGGGATATGATTTTGTATTGCATTAAAGCAATTTTATTAATAATAAAGTTTAATTGCTAGCGAATTCCACAGTTCGTAAATAATAATTGATATTTCAAAAAAAACAGTATAAAAGAGAAGACGTCAATTATTTAACTTACTTGTCATTTATAGTATTTATACAAAAATGAAGTGCACTATTGTTCTACTATTTGCAATTTTTACAATTATTAATTCTGTAAGTATTCTTTATTTTTAAATAGAATAGATTTATTTAAGACAATTGATGGTTATAGTTGCCACAATACAAAGCAGCTGATGGCAATGTAAAAAATAATATTACTACTATCACTGAGCGACCCTTTTCTAATGGCGCTGTAACAACGCCCGGTAAGAAACAAAATTTTCATAAATTTATTTATTTTTTTTTATTTTATATATAGCAGTGGAAAACAAGCCTCCTCAACAAAATACCAATATTACTTCTGTAAGTATTCTTTATTTTTTAAATAAAATAGATTTATTTAAGCCAATTGATGGTTATAGTTGCCACAAGACCAAGCAGCTGATGGCAATGGGGAAAATAATATTACAACTATCACTGAAGGGCCCTTTTGTAATGGCACCGTAACAGCGCTCGGTAAGAAACAAAATTTAATAACTTTATTTATTTTTTTCATTTCATATACTATAGCAGTGGAAAACAAGCCGCCCCAACAAAATACCACAGCACAGAACAAGCAGTAAAATTGCCGAACGATTTTGAGTTTGCACCATTGTAACTGTATTGAAAAAGCAAAAGTATATTGCTACAATAAATAACAAATCAAACACACAGGTACATTATTTCTAACACTTTTGTCAGCAAACAGACAATAAAAAGAAATAATAACAATTGTTTATTGAAGCTTAAAAGGCTCGTCTTGAAATTATCGCACCGATTACAAAAAAGTCATCATCTGTAAAAAAATTAAATCATTTTGCAGCTGCGTGTAGGTACAGAGATCAAGGAAATGTTAACTCTCATAGTAAGATGTTTCATGAAATCAAAGAACAATTAATAAAACACAACAAAGGCATAAGGAAAGTAGGAAAATATTCAATAAAACTTAAAGATAGTATAGTAACAATAATAAAACCAATACGGCGGGTACCCGAATCAATCAAAACAGCACTTAAACAAATTTTAAACCAACTAGAAAGTACAAACATAATCAAAAAAGTTAGTGAGCCAAGGGATTGGTGTCATAATCTAGTAATAGTGCAAAAACCCTTAAATTATGTCTAGATCCTAAGAAATTAAATAAACGTATTCTGCATGAAAGGTACCTAATACCTTCACCAGATGAAATTTGCAGTATGTTAGCTGGGAAAGAAGTATTCACAGTGTTAGATATGAAAGACGGGTTCTTTCGAATAGAGTTAGATGAACCAAGTAGTTATATTTGCACTTTTGGTGCACCATTTGGCAGGTATCGTTTTAAAAGAATGCCTTTCGGAATATCCTTAGCACCTTAAGTATTACAAAAGTTAAATACAAAAATATTTGGTGATCTAAAGGGAGTTGAAATATACTTTGACGATATCATTGTATCCAAAACCTAAAAAATGTAATAAATAGGGCTCGTAGGTTGGCTTGATAATTTCATAGTCCAGTATAAAATGTGACCCCTCACAAGTTGAATTGATATTAAATCTTGAAGAGCCAAAAAATGTTAAAACTTTACAAAAATTTTAGGCATGTGCAATTATTTAAGTAAATTAATTCTTCACTACAGTGCAAACACATCAGTACTTAGAGAGCTATTACGAAGGGATGTATTGTGGCGGTGGGATGAACAGCATGCACAAGTATTTAAAAAATTAAAATTAATTTTTAGCAAAACCCCTACTTTAAAAATAATAGATACGACATTGCCAATTACGTTGCAAACAGATAGCTCGAAAGAGGGAATAGGAGCATGCCTGGTGCAAAATGGGCAACTAGTGTCCTTCTACTCAAGGAGTTTGACAGAAGCTCAATTACAATAAGCTCCTATTAAAAAAACCGTTTACAATATGTTGCGCAGAAGAAAAATATCATCAATTTATTTTTGGTAATAAAGTGATAATAGAAACGGATCACAAGCCGTTAATTTCAATAGTTAAAAAGAACATAAACAAAATTAGTACAAGACTTTAGAGAATGATCTTAAAACTACTTAAGTATAATTTAGAATTTGTTTATTTACCGGGTAACAAAATGTTTATCGCGGAATTTCTGTCGAGAAATTTTGATAAAACTAACGCTAAGGAAGACCAAACGCTCTTAGAAATTGTTGATTGTTTGTCAACCGACATGCCAATTTCAGATAAAAGGTTAATACAATTTAGAAACAAAACATCAAAAGATAATAACCTAAGCAAGTTTATGGATTGGCTCAATACAGGCTTTCCACAGAACTCAAAAAACATAGACTCAGAGTTAAAATCATTGTTTAAGATAAAAGATAAGATAACAATTCAAGATGGCATACTCTACCTGAATAATAAAATTATCGTTCCCAAATCTTTAAGAAATGAAATGTTATTGCTGATACATGCAGGTCACTTTGGAATATCCAAATGCAAAGCCAGAGCCAGAACTCTATTATACTGGCCTGCTATGGCGGGAGAGATTGAAAAAATAGTGAACAAATGTAAAATTTGTGAAAAATTCAAATAATCGAACTGTAAAGAACCTTTAATTGTACATGATATTCCAGATTTACCTTTAGTAAAGAAGGCATAAATATTTGTTGTTATGGAAATACTGATTATTTAGTTCTAGTATATTATTATAGTAAGTGGTTAGAGTTAAAGAAACTTAAGTCGAAAACAACAGAAAGCGTAGTGAATGTATTAAAGGAAATATTTTCAGAACATAGGATTCCTAGAACAACAGTTTGCGATAATATGCCTTTTTCTTGTTATGAATTTAAACAATTCGCTACGAATTGGGAATTTCAATTAGCCCATTCAAGTCCTCGGTACCCCAGTTCTAATGGTTTAGTCGAAAAAGCGGTAGGAATTGAAAAAATTTGATAAAAAAATGTAAAGAGAATACTGAAGACAGTTACTTAAGCTTACTTAGTTATAGAAATACACCAATAACAGGTATCAATTACACACCTTTAATGAGTAGAGTTTTGAGAGAACGAATTCCTTGTAATGACAACGTGTTAAAGCCTAACATTTTTAGCTATGTTCACAAAAAGTTAAAAAAGAAGCAGTTAAATTACAAAATAGAGCATATCTTTTGCCAAATGGAAACATACTAATTCAAAATTTACCCAATAAAACATCGAGTCCGGGAAAAATCAAAGAAACTCATAAACATCCACGATCTTATATAGTACAAAAAGAAAATGGAGATACGTTGAGAAGAAATAGTTCTCAGAGCAAGTCTAAGTGTTATAAATAGTACAAACGAAACCAAAGTTCTATCTACCGACAGTGAAAGTTGCAAAGTTTGTTCTTCAAAAGAAATATTGTAAAATCTAAATATTTAAATGATTTTGTCTGTTAAGTTAAATAAGTTAAGTTAAAAAGAGGGGAATGTTCTATGTGTTGAGAATTACTGGTTTAGAACCTATCTTTAGTACCACAGGTAGTGGCAAACGCACACAAATCGTATGTAGGCTTTAAGTTACTAATAAAAATTTACGTTTGTAGTCAAGTTTTATAATTTATATGATTATAAAATCATAACAGTATATGTTTGCAATTTAACACGCAAAAGAGTGTGCGAAAATGCTGCCTGATATTCTCAGATTAATCGCAATAATGATTGAAGTAGCACTATAAATACCTCTAATATGTGACGAATTTTGGTTTTTCACTTACCATCCTGAAACCAATACATGCACTGAATAAAACAATTTTTCCGATTCTAACAATTCTAATGAGATTATGTACGTTTGCCGATTCCCTAAAAATCAATGTATTAAAAAACATTAATACTTGAAGTTCTTGCTCAATTCCTTCCAATAATGTAGAAAATCGGCCGGAATCATAAACAGAGAAGTCATTGCTTTGGCTTGTGTTTTTCTATCTCGAATGAAGAAATCACATAATATACAAATATACTAAAACATTCCGAATATGTATAATTGCCATTTTGGGAAATAGGAATATTGTTTTAACTAACCAATATTCATATAAAAAAGATCATGCAGTAATAATCATGTTTACAAGAACATCAATCTGAGAGCCTGAGGAGAATGGCCAAATCGCGTACTTTGTTTTTATAGTCCAATTAACATACGGTATTTGCCCATACATTTCAAAATTAATCTACTAAGTATAAAATAACAATAAATCATAACATCAGACCAAGAATGATTACATGTTAAAATAAAGAACAACGATTTTTTAATACTTTAAACAAATTCTACTGGATCTGAGTTAAAATCATAAAATAGCTAATGTAACGTAAAGGTTTCCTACTTATTGACGCAACTAGGATTATTATTTCTTCTATTGTTGCACTGCTGCATTAAAGCTTTACACAAAGACTTCACAATTCCTTGTTAACCAGCACTATATGCTACTGTTTCCCATAGTGACAGTTGTTTCGAGAAGTCGACATTTAAAATTGATTGAAAATTTGATGAAGCACCTAAATACCACCCTTTAAACACGCCACACTTTAGACCAACTTGACAAACTCCGTTCTTGCAGTCACTAGTTAACAAAATCACACTTTTTGTCTGTTGCATAAAGTTTTTTAACTATTTTTTACTAATTCGACCCTGCTGATATCGAATATATTCTTACTTTTTATCTAGTAGCTCGAGTTTGTGATGTCATGTACCCCTAGATTTTGACTTAGTCAGAAAATATCCTAAATCTATCAGGATGTCGTCGTCGCCAAAATTTGTGCAAACAATCAAAATATATTTTTTGTTTCATTTGTGGCGAGTACATGTTCAAAGAATGTCGCTTGAATGTGTCTGACTTTGTGAAACTAGTCGATGTTTACTACTTTAGAAAGTGATTAGAAACATGTGTATAACCGTAGATCCCAAAATAAGGGTGTCATAGCTGTGACGAGTCTTTACGTTTATGGGCAAATAAAAAGAGACTCAAGTCCCATGATATGGCGTAAACCATCAAACCATTACGATGACTGTTATTTTTGTGTTGTAAATATTACCCGAAGAAACCGCAAAAATCCTACTTCCCATTCCACTACATCCAGTATAACATCGTATGAACCTTTAGAAGATAGTGATGATGATAATGATAGTGACTTTCATTGCCATTTCAATCAAAATGATCAAAATGAATTGACCAGAGATCTTAGACTTTCTAAATAAAGATCAGAACTCCTAGCTCCTGGGTTTAAAAAAAATCTATTTACTTCCTTTCTTTTCTAAAGAGGATGAATTTGTACTTTGCCACAAGATTTTTGGTTCTACAATGTGATTACACAACTATGATCCCAATGATTGGCGTCTATTTGTAGACTCCTCAAAACGCAGTCCTAAATGTGCATCATTGCATAATAGAAATAAATTTGGTTTCCTACCTATTGCACATTCAACCAAACTTAAAGAAAAATATACTACGACATCGTTAGTTATGGAAAAATTAAAATACAAAGAACACACCTGATTTATATGCGTAAATCTAAGAATGGTAAATTTTCTGTTGGGTCAGCAAGGGGGTACACAAAAATATTCCTGTTTCGAACTAAAACAAACACTGGCTTAAGAAAAATTAACTTGTTTGAGAAGCCTTGGTTCCGGGAACCAAATGTGATAATTGTTCCAGTAGTATTAAGAAACCGTATAATATAGTCTCATTTGCATATCAAATTAGAGCTAATAAAACAGTATGTAAAAGTTTTTAACAAAAATGGAGAATGTTTTAAGTACATTTCAAGAATGTTTCCAAGACTGAGTACTGAAAAGATAAAATTTGGTATTTTTAATAGTTCCCATATGAGAAAATTAATAAATGAACCAAATTTTACCAGCACCATGACAGTTGCTGAAAAATCAGCGTGGAATTTCTTGAAAAATAAAAAAGTCAACCGGCTACCAACGACATATTGAAAATTACTGCAGAACTTCCAGCGACTTAGATGCAATATGAGCATTAAGCTAAATTCTCTTTTAAACCATTTAAACCACTGAGTGAAGAACATGGAAAACAAAAATGGAAGATGGATACCAGGGTTACTGGAATGCAAATATGATGGAGTATTGAGTGCAGTACTCCTAAATCGGCACATGCAAGAAAATCATACAAAAATTTAATTAGCGCTAGATTCAAATTCTTCACAAAAACGCAAAAGCACGATAAATCATTCCATCATTTTTTAACCGAGTTAAAGTTGCAAGCTAAACAGTGTGAATTTGGTGACCAGGAAAAAAGCCGAATTAGAGATAGAATTGTAATAGGTACAAATGATCCATGGTTGCAAGAAAGGCTGCTAAGAGATAGTGATTTGCCGATACAAAAGCTGTCGATAATTGTAAAGCTTCTGAAACAAGCAAAAGTCAGGTCAAGGTAATAAAGAAACAGCATGTTGAAGTGACATCAGTAGTTAAAACAAGAAACTACAAGAATGAAAGAAAACAAGAAGAAAGCCAAGTCGAAACTCTGAAACGAAGTGGAAGTGTAAAGAAAAGCAACTGCAACAGGTGTTTAAAACAACATGGGCCGAGCCGGTGTCCAGAGTATGGGATAACTTTGGTGTATATGATGTTGATGATGACATCAAATTGTACCAGAGAAAAGAATTTGCATTAATTTTGAATTTAACATAGAAAACTAATTTGTCAAGTTTACCGTGGCACCATGACAGTTGCTGAAAAATCAGCGTGGAACGGGTTTGTTTACTTAATGAACAATTTCTTGGAAAATAAAAAGTCAACCGGCTACCAACGACATATTGAAAAATTACTGCAGAACTTCCAGCGACTTAGATGCAATATGAGCATTAAGCTAAATTCTCTTTTAAACCATTTAAATCACTAAGTGAAGAACATGGAAAACAAAAATGGAAGATAGATACCAGGGTTACTGGAATGCAAATATGATGAAGTATTGAGTGCAGTACTCCTGAATCGGCACATGCAAGAAAATCATACAAAAATAAGTTCTGTTCAGAGAAGTTTTAGTGATAAACGACTTTAGTTTGAAAAATCTGGTATATTTTTGTTCCTCCCCTTCATATTTCAATAACTAGAGATGATGTTCAAAAAGAGACTTTTGATTTGAAATAAGCAAGGTAAGGAAACAAGTATAAAACTTTATGCAACAAAACCATTATTTACTAGTGTTATTATTCTGATTATGTTTTGGGTATCTGCCGGTCTTTTATTAACCTTAGAGACATCTACTAGTACACAATCGTTTACACTGAACTAAGCATTCCTAAGTTTTGATTGAGTCAGCTGCACGTTATTGTCCCATACATGAAGCAAGTTATTCTTTTGTGTGTTTTGCTCTCTAGGGTTTATTACTTGATGTTACTTAAAAAATCAGTAATTTTGTAGTAATTGTACTCTTGGGAATAGGCATCCTTGCCAATAAAATTTCAGTTGGAATTTGAAATTCAATCCCTACATCTGTCGATTGCATCACAGTCAGATTCACAAATTAGGGCTTCTCCATTCTATTCAATTTCTATTTGTTTGTTGGGAACATGTCTGAAGTAAATCTCACAGATCGACCGCAACCCGAAATCCAGGTTCTAATCATGATTTTGCTCTACGCTCTCTTTGCTTTGAGGTTGACGAGGATCCCTGTGAACAAAGACACATTCAAACCATAATGTTTTCATTTCTGTAATCACATTATTTGCGATCATTATCGGTCTGTCAAATCCGTCGTGCACCGAAAGTCAAAAAATATTGTAAGAAGTGATGTGCTACTTCAGTACCTCCTTAGTCTGTAGAGATCATAAAGACACCAACATGTTACAATGATCCCGACAGTTTAAAATCCCCTTCAAGTTAAGACTGAAAATCAATTAAAGCGATTTGTCTCCTTTCATTAAAATCTTTTAAAGTTGTAGCTTTTGCAACTAGCTTTTTGAAAAATATTCTTTTTCTTGTTACACAATTTGCAAACATTTGAATTAACTTCATAATAATAATCAACCTGGGACAAGCATATTTTTTATCATAAATGTTATCATCTCCAACAGATAATACATCATAAGTGTTAAGCTCTCTTCTAGTTTTTTATCCCTAAAATAAATTACATACGTATTAAGCAATTGCACAATGATGATTTTGGTAGTACTTAGAATTTGTCTTTGGCATATAGCAAATTTTGATAATAATTTCATTTGTTAATTCTATAGTATATAATTTATGGCAGGCTGTTTTACGTTATAAATGTCAATTTTAGCATAAAATTCATCTTTAGTTGCGTATTCCATTGTTTAACAACAATAGCACATAAACACGAACAAAATAGCACTAAAGTGATAGTGGCAGTTACTAATCGAAATCAGTACGTAATAGTTGATTTTTGAATGGTAAGGTTTGAATATCAATCTATTGCATTATATTATGGAGAAATAGTATGTACAATACCCGAACTGCATAATAACTGGCATGTCCAGATGCTGTAAAACTTAACCGATTCATCATCTGGAAAAAGGTTTTACAAAATGGATAACATTTTTATCCTTGCTCTATAAAATCAATTTTATTGCACTATTTGAAACCAGTTCAAGTGCTGGATATTCATTTCGTGAAATGTGTAATTACAGTACCTATATTAATTCGACACATACAGTGAGCACGTGAAGTTTCGAATAAATTCATTTAAAATTCAGGCAGCTTTTTAAAGCAAACGCTCGGACAAGTCAATTTTTGATTTTAATTGCCCGTTTGTTAAGTTAAATTTGATGTATACAGGGTGACTCAAGAAAACAGTATTATGTCAAACTTCATTTTTTTAAATGGACACCCCTATTTTTATTACTTTGTGCATTCATAACCTGTATCTAAATTGAATTTCGTCAATAGGAATTGAAAATTATACGAGTTTATAAAAAAAAATAAATCAGTACTATTGACCAGAACATCTACGTACGAGGGTTGCCATTTAAGTGTCGGGAATGAAGAAAAGTGTAAGAGGTATAATAATATTTTTATTGTTTTTCAAAGTACTCTCCGCGATAGTTAATGCACTTTAGCATTCGATGGAACCAGTCGTTATAGCATTTATTCCATTTCGAAGTAAGTGTAGTCAAAATCGCTGTTTGTAGCCATCCACCGCTTCTTCAGACGTCTGGAACCGCTTTCCTCGTAGCATATTCTTAATTCTTGAAAATGTAAAAAAATCATTGGGGCTTAGGCACGGGCTGTATAGAGGATGATCAAGAACTTCGACATTTTGCTGTTCCAAAAACGACTTTGTGGCTCGAGCGGTGTGCGAGCTTGCATTGTCTTGATCGAGAATAATGCGTCGATTTGGGTTATCTTTCCTAAGCTCGGCGATCACTTCAGGCAAGCAAATGGTCGTATACCCATTGAGCATTAACTGTTCTTTGATTTTCAAAAGCAATCGTTGCTACATGCCCTGATTTGGCAACAAACGATGCAACCATTTTCTTGGCAACGCAGCGAAAGCAAACAACTTTTGTCGGTTTCAATTCTTCTTTGGAAGACCCATACTGCAGGTTGGCGTTTAGATTCAGGCTCATAGCTATAGATCTATGATTCATCACCACTGACGATGTCGTAAACTTGTTTTGATGCTCCTGAGTTGAATCGTTGTAGAGTTTTTCGACACCAATTGACTCGAGCTGCTTTCTGTTCTTCTGTGAGGAGATGCGATATCCACCGGGAAACAAATTTTTTAACACCTACTTTTACGTGAAAGATCATTGAACTGAGGTCTCTGAGATGTCTAATGATGCCTGAATCTTACGGTATGTCACATGACGATCTTCCAGAACCATGTTGCAAACAGAATCCACGTTTTCTTGACTGACGGCGGTTTTTGGTCGCCCTTCACGCGGTTTGTCACTGAGGTTAGAGCGCCAACCCTGAAACTCTGCATACCAGCGATAAATGGTTGTCTTTGATGGTGCTTCTTCGCCAAAAACAGCAACTAGTTCTGCGACGCATTCTTGGTGGGTGAGGCTTTGTTGAAAGTTATAAAAAATAATCGTGCGGTATTGTTCCGGACTTAATTTCATCTCGTACAGAGACTTGGAAACTTTAACACGCCACGGTTTAAAAACTATCAGACCGATCTAAATCATATTTTGATATTGACATTGACAAATACCAACAGTTGTTTATAAACAGTTTTTCTGGTTGCTAGGTGATAAGGAAAGTTCTATCCTCGACACTTAAAAAAGCAACCCTCGTATTTTAACGAGCGAATCCAAATTCGAATACCAAATTCAAGTAGTAAGTCAGGGAAAACGGGTAATTCAAATTGTATATGTTTAAAAAAACTTTTCCGTGACGTGAATTTAGCTTAGAAATACGAACTCGGCACGTCAAACTACATAGGAATCACGTGGTCTAGTCGGTAGTATTGGTTAATTTTTTTTAATTTTAAATTAAATTTTAAATGTTTTGGGTCTCTCTGTATACATCAAATTTAGCTTACAAAAACGCTCAATTAAAATCAGAAATAGACTTGCCCGAGTGTTTGTCCCAAAAAAAAGCTGCCTGAATTTTAAATGAATTTATACTAACCTTTATGTGCTCATTGTATATGCAGATGAGAAACACATTTTGCCACAGAAAATTAATTACACTGACCAAATTCAAAAACTGGTCCACGTACCAAATTACAGATAATAATGGTAAAACTAGAGAAGGTACTTACCCCGTTTCGGTTGATGTGTATGTTCCCTGATTATTAGGTTCATTTCACGTGATATGAGGTTAAGAGATTTGAAATAAATAATTACACCAAAAGAAAATATAGTGCAAAGGGATAACAACAAACTCGTCATATTATTTTCTTTTTCTCGTTATTTTTTCACACGCACATTTTATAACTCTTTCTCTATATTTTTCTATTTTTGTTTAGATCAAAATTAGGTATGAATCGAGAGAAAAAATATATTATGAAATTCTTTGGTAATTTATAGAAAAATAAGTTGGAATCAAAATCATTCTTTAGCATTTATTTGTCGCAGGTTTTTGTCATTAATTAATTTTTAAAGAATTAAAGGATGGTTTTATTACCAACCCGTTAAGGATATAAACGATTTCTTTCGTCATATTTCCAATCATAACATTTAACGATCATCAATAACTAACGACACAAGTAAAACCAGCATAATTAGTTACAGTTTACAGCATCATAAGTGAATCGTATGCGAATTTCTTAAACACGTGGTTATGACGTAATCACCTATCGTGCACTGAGAAAAATACTTTTTTTAACCCACTTGGTCAATTTTATACACTTGCTTAACTACTAAACAAAAATTTTTAAAAATTAAAGGATTCCTTTAATAATTAAAAAATGTTCTTTTGCAAAAACTATCCGAGTTACAATTATAATACCTAAAAATTTTTTTTGTCTTTGATGAATGTTAGCTGAATAATTACTGTCGGTTATGTCTCAACATTACCGATTCTACATTTTTTAATAATTCTGTATATTGTGTAATTAATTGTTTGTAGTTACTCGCTGAATGAATAATTTACAATTTTGTAATTATAAATCGTTTTTCCCTTTTTTTATTGAATTTATTATTTTCCATTGAAGTAGGACTTCTGGACCTCTTGTTAATATAGAAGATTTTTGAGCAGATAGGCATTTTTAAGCTAAAAACAACCAGTTCCAGTGAATAGCGACATTTTCAAACCCTGGTATACAGGTATTATAAAGCAATCCTTGTATTAACTATTAACTATTTAAAAAAGTATACAATAATTATAAAAAAAGGTAATCACTAAAAGGTATAATTTTAGTAATTGAAAATAAAGTATTTGAGACTAAAGGTCACTAAGATAGGAATTGATAGTCGAATATTAACAAGCAGCGTTGAAGTGACTAAAGGTATAATTCTTTGTAGCTAAGGACAACTTTGCTTGCGCCTATTGTACGCAGTAGCTAATAGATTTCTATTACTTACCTGTGTTACATATGTCTAAAATTATAATTTTGCGCGTTTTAGAAAGTTATGACACCCCCTTAAATGTATAAGCTATATTTTGAGTGCCAAGTAATTAATAAATCAATGTTTAGATTTAAACAAGATTAGAAATAAAGACAATATAGTAAATATCTGAATTCATCTTTATGTCTAAAACCTACACTGAGAGAAATTTTTTTAGTCCTCTAAAGAAATCTATTAGCTACTATACAAAATCTGCATACAATAGACAACAGCAAGGTTGTCCTTTAGCTGCTAAGAATTATACCTTTAGGGCAAACCTTTAGTACCTACAAAGCTGCTTGTTAATATTCGACTATCAATTTTATGTTAGTGATTTTTAGTCTCAAATACTTTAATTTCAGATACTAAAATTATGCCTTTTAGGAATTAAATTTTTTGTGGTTTCTAAATAGAAATAGGGTGTCTCAGAGATTACTCCCCAGGCTTGTATTTTTGTTATTTTTACATTTTATTTTTTCTTATTTTCGTAAATGAAATTAAATTCTCTATAAGATAAGTAAATACAATTTTCAAATTCTGCACTCATATAATGGCAGCGGTATTCAACTTTTTTTCTTTAAATAGCATAATATACTTTTTTTAATATTTTGGAAAATACCTTTTATTCTCTTTACAACCATATAAAAAAATATGAGTCTTACATAAAAATTTTTGTTAAAAAATACAATTAATAGTTGAAGGTAGGTTTGCCATTGAAGTAACTGATTTTCAAACTGATTTCCCTAATTTTTGAGTGTTCCGTTTATTATAATAAATATGAATTATACCAATTCCGAAAAGTGCGAAATAATGCTAATGTGATTACTATTTTTGTGATTATGTTATAATACAAAGTTGTATTTACATATCTTATAGAGAATTTAATCTCATTTACAAAAAAAAAAAATAATAAAAAAATAAAAATAACGGAAATACAAGCCTAAGAGTGATCTCTTTTTCTTAAATTTTCGTAAATGAGATTTTCTATTATACATAATCACAAAAATAATAATAATCACATTAGCATCATGTCGCACTTTTCGGAATTGGTGTAATTCATATTTATTATGATAAACGAAACACACAAAAATTAGGAAAATCAGTTTGACAACTAACTTTACGCATTGTTTTTATAGGCTCCTAGATAAAAATGACAAAAATCAGTTATTTCAAGGCAAACCAACCTTTAACTATTAATCGTATTTTTCTAACAAAAATTTTTATGTTTTATATTGGGAATAATTCGAGAACGGTTTGACGGATTTTGTTCTGTTTCGAAGACGTTTTCGTAATGTGGACAAATTTCTGATGCCAGAAAAAGTCGCTTTCATACGGGCACTATCAAGTAAATGATAATATTTTAACAACAGTCAAAGATACGATACCAGAATAATTCTGACAAATAAAAAGAACAATTTCAAAACTTTTTCTCTCTTGTTAATTGGGCTAATGTTATTAGTTCGATCAGACAAAAATTAAAATCATATCCCTCAGAAGGCATATCCATACGTTTAGAAATTCAAGTAGACTTCTAGTAGGCTATGCCATCAAATCTATCATTTGTGACATCTATTTCGGGATCTTCCAAGATTACTCACGTTTCTATTTTGCAATTAACTACTTGAAAAATGGGCTACACATTTGCCGAACAGACTGATATGCTGTTAGGGTTAGGCTTTACAGTGGCAATTATCGGGAGAGCGTGAGGGTTTACGCAGAAAGATTCTCAAATTGGATTGACATGATCGCAGAGCCTAGTAGAAGTCTACTTGAATTTCTAAGCGTATGGATGGTCTTTGCATAGATATGATTTTAATTTTTCTGATAAAACTATTAACATTAGCGCAATTTAACAAGAAAGAAAAAAGTTTTCAAATTGTTCATTTTATTTGTCAGAATTAATTTTTATTTTCGTATCGTTGACGGTTTTAAAGTATTATTATTTATTTGACACTGCCCGTATGAAAGCGACTTTCTGGCTTAATCAGAAATTTGTCCACATAAAAAAAACGTATTCGGAAGCATGACAACCAGCATACAAAAACTGAACAAAATCTATCGAACCGTTCTCGAGTTATTCCCAATATACAATATTTTTTTGAAAATTTTGACGCCCTCTGGCGCCCTTATGGTAAACTTTTGGTTATAGGTAAAATTGGCGTCAAACGTTCTACTTTGAGTCAGAAAACCTGGGTAAAGCCATGTACACACCTTTCAGAAACATCCTGTATGGCTGTAAAGAGAATAAAAGGTACTATCTGATATATTAAAATAAAGTATATTATGCTATTTGAAGAGTTGACTACCGCTCCCATTATACAGGGTGTCGAGAAACTTTCCTGACAAACCAAGACCGGAGATTCCTCAGATAATTTTAAGACAATTTAACCCAATTCTTTGAAGATGGCGCCTTGTTAATAGTTTTTTTTAAACACCTCTAGAACGCTTCTATGTAGAAAACCAAAAACTGGTATGCTTATTTAGCCTTTAGAGATGAATCGATTCCATTAATTGCGAATTCAACGGTTATTTTAACGCTAACTTTTTTGTCTTTAACTTTTAAGCATTTGTGACACTAGATTAATAAATTTTCAGGTATTCTAGTACTAAAGGTACTCTTACTTTAAGTCATTAGGATACACCATTTTCTAGAAAAATGAATTTGAAAATTTTTTGTTTTTTTGTCATTAAAGTTAAATTTATATTTTTTGCACTAGTTGGCTCTGAACTGCCAACAAAAATAAAACCTACATTTTCATTCTCAAATTGTTGTCAGTTCGCGAAGTTTACATTTTACTTTTTACTTTACCAGGCGCCATCTTCAAAGAGCTCTAGCTCCCTTAGGAAGCATTTTCGGACTAGGTGAATTGGGTTAAATTGTCTTAAAATTATCTGAGGAATCTCCGGTCTTTGCTTGTCAGGAGAGTTTCTGGACACTCTGTATAAGTGAAAAATTTGAAAAATGTATTTTTCTAAATTTGAAAGTAAAGTGACATTTTTCATAATCAAAGTAAGTGTTAAAACCATCTAATTTTCGTAACTACTTTTCGTAACTAGTTACGAAAAGTAGAACTGGTATTTCTCAAACTATGTTTACTGTTTGAGGATATATGGATAACATCCGTTTATTTTAAATTTATATATACAATATACAGTGACCGGTAAAGAGTTTGTATCAAGTGGGAAAAATTTTTATACTTGAGATATCCGAAAATTTTTTTGAAAAATAAATTTAGCATATCAAATGATAACAACACTTTACCAAATGTCATGTGACCACTATCATGGCGGCAAATTTAAAAAATGTTCCTTAAATATGTAAAAAGTGAAGTGATATGACAAGATATTGAAAAATGCCGAAGAGAAAAGTTGTTTAGAATTACATTGAATTGAAAAGAAATTATTGATTTTCAAAAATATTAGTTTTTCGGTATTTTTTCCGGAAATATTGAGAAAACTAAATTTTTGCATTTGATTTGCATAAAACACAATAAAACCAACAAATAAACTTCACAATCCAGTAATTTTATTTATTAGTCTACCAATGGACTGTAAAGGACAAAAAACATTGTTTCTTTAGAACGGAAGCAAGGCCTACAGAAAACAAAAGGTTAAAATTACAAATTTAGAATTATTTTAAAATAGTCTTAAAATGATCAATTTTTCCATTCTAAACCCAATTTATACAATTTTTTACAATATTGCTTGAATAATAAGCTCAAACAAAAACATACAAAAAATTAAGAACAGTCTAGTATTATTTTCGTATTTTAAGCTATGTCTTTTCTTTTAATTGCGTACAACCATAATTGTTTATAAAAAACATTAAACAAAATTAAAAGCAAAAAATTTTGTTTTCTCAATATTTCCGGAAAAAATGCCGGAAAAACTAATATTTTTGAAAAGTCGTTATTTTCTTTTAAAAATTTGCACATAGACGTATAATATAATTTTGAACAATTTTCTTTTAGGCATTTTTCAATATCTTGTCATCTAACCTCACTTTTTACATATTTAAGGAATATTTTTAAATTTGCCGCCAAGACAGTGGTCACATGACATTTGTTTAAGTGCTTTTTTTTTGTCATTCTATATGTTAAGTTTATTTGTTAAAAGAAATTTTTAGATATCTCAATTACAAAAATTTTTCCCATTTGATGCAAACTCTTTGCCGGTCACTGTATACAATGGGAATGTGTTAATATGATACTGAATTAAGCATGTTTACTCTGTTTTGTCAAAATTAAAAAAAAAATTTTGTATGTAACACGTAACGAAACATGATTTTTTTAACTCATGTGATATTCATTACAAACAATCATGCGTTTCGTCACTGAATACATAAATGGCTATTTTGTAACCCATGTGATATTGCGTTTTGTCACTGATTACATAAATAGCTATTACTTATCTTATAGAGATTTAATCTCATTTTCGAAAAAAAAGAATAAAAAAATAAAAAATAACGGAAATACAAGCGTCGGGAGTGATCATTGGACTACTCTACTAATATAATAATTTATTTCCATTAAACTATACAGTCTAGAACAGGGGAGTAAAATAGAAGAACAAAACGCTAGACAACATTTAAAATATTCTGCGAGATTAAAAAAATCAGTTTTTTACTGGATATGATGAAATACTAGTTGGGACATGTAAGAGAATTAGTAAAAAAGGTAACAAAGTTGTGGAGCAGGGTGGGAAATAGGAGAAAGAGTGTTTGGGGGTAACATAAAAAAAAGGAAATGGCTTTTTCAGAAATTAGTGTGAAGGAGTGGGAAAAATTGGAAAAAGTACAAGAAAAGTATTGGAGGTGGACGTTGGGGCTAGAAAAAAAACACCGTCATATACAGGGTTATTGATAGTTGGTTAATGGTAAGTTAGACGTTTATGAAAACCATAGAGTAATGTGAAAATTTGGCTATTGCCATAAATAGAAA
This sequence comes from Abscondita cerata, assembly GCA_030710515.1. Lineage (NCBI taxonomy): Eukaryota > Metazoa > Arthropoda > Insecta > Coleoptera > Lampyridae > Abscondita > Abscondita cerata. The sequence continues at coordinate 235,867 of JALBCR010000265.1, forward strand.
TGATCTACCTTTCTAAAATATTTTAACTTTATTTTTTTAAATAGAACACCCTGTATATTACTTAAAATTTTGATAGACAATTAAAATGTCTTCAAGTTGATATAGCATAGTGGTATAGCTAACTCGTCAACTTTTTGAAATAATCGTAATAATTATTAAAAATCACATTGTCTTCACATTATTTGTATTAGTTAGCCATGAAACGCCATGTGATCTGACAATTGCTCAATTATTCTCTGTGTTTGACAGTCTTCGAAGTTTTGAGATTGTGATTGTGATTTACTACTTAATACTTATTCAAAAACAAATTATAATGGAGCAAAGTAATTACTCGCATAAAGTTTTTGATGAATTTATTTATTCTTCATGGACAATGTGATAAAATTGTAAATACACAGTGAATAATTAAACAATTGTCAAGTCACATGGGGTTCTATGGCTAACTAATACAATGTATGTAAAGACAATGTGATTTTTAATAATTATTGCAATTATTTCAAAAGTTGACGAGTTAGCTATACCACTATACTATATCAACTTAAAGGCATTTTAATTGTTTATCAAATTTTAAGTAATATACAGGGTGTTCTATTTGAAAAAATAAAGTTTTGACCTTTTTTTGTATGTCACGTCAAAATCATTAATTTTAAACTGTCCTGTATAAAACAAAATTAATTTATTTAGGTAGCTGTTAAATACAAAGCTTTAGCAAACTGCATTTAAAATTTCAGCCTTATATGAGTTCAAATAGCAGCTAAATTTAAATTTTGATGGGATCATATTTAAAAAAATATAACCTAAAATAATTATTATCTCGAAAACCGGTGTAGATAAGTATAAGGAACTATTCGAAAAAATTATAAGTAAGAAATTGCAATTCTAAAATTAAATAATATATAGGGTGTTTTATTTAAAATTAACAAGTTGTTACTACTTTTGAGTAGAAGCGGCAACACCGCCAAGTCGAATTTTGCACAAATGGGATTTAGACAGGTTTGCTATTATTCTAATTATTCTTTTTTGGCATCATTTTCCATACTAGATATTCCCCAGAAAATGATCCGGTTCTTAGGAGGAGGCTACTAAGGCATGATAGAGATTAACAAACTGAGGAAACTTAATAAAGTTTTTAAATTTCTAAACAGAAACGCTAGAGAATTTAGTTTTTTTATGAGTTTATAGCAATGCTCTTTCCAGTTTAACGTCTCATCTATCTGCATTCCTAAGAAGTTGATATGGTTTTCTTTGATAATAGTATTATCGTTAATTTTTATGTTCAAAAACAGATCATTAGTAATTTGATAACTGAAATATCTAATATACTTCGATTTCACACCATACAAAATCACTAAATTGCTGGAGAACCAATTTGACAAAATATTTGACACTTTTCCTGTCGCTGTGTGTTTGATTAGTAGTATTTATCTCAGTGAACAACTAAGTAGGTGTTATTGAACTTAATTTAATTTAATTTTGTGATTTATGGAAAAGAATAATTATAATTATTTCTGCTATAATAAAGTAACTAATTTACGTGTATCTAGAAAAATTCTATTTGGCATGCATCATGCGGTAGTATAACTACAACAACAACAACAACGTACAATTAAAAGTATACAAAGATCCCCGAAACCATCATTAAAATCACCACCAATAGTACAAGTATGAGAAGTAAAATTGTTGGTTTACAGCAAGTAGCCCAGCAGGAAGATTCCGGATCTGTGTTTGGTGCTTCCGACTGTGGTGCAACGCACCAACTACAAGTATTTTCTTCTGCCGGTATTACTTCAGCAGTTCGTACTACACTACTGCCACCAGTAGCATTCACTACAATCCCTCTATAAGCACTATTCCGAGGTACAAAACCGTCTTCCTCATCTGCATTTCGTAATTCAGTATCTTGGTAAACTCCATAAGAAGCCACCATATTGGCCGCAGATTGCGGTAAGTTGTTGCACCTCATGGTTGTTGGATGCATTCCCGGCATATCGTTGTTCCAACATTTGCAAGAACAAACATTGTCTTCTGGAAGGTTTGATAGTGTCGATCCATTTGCGTTAGGCTCCTTACGTACCAAGAATTGTTATACGTCTGAGGTGACCGCGAGATGTAATTGCAATCGTAATAAGCGTTGTTTGTTAGTTCTGCATTCGATTTATAAGTAGCATTTGTGTTAGTGATAATCGTACCTTTAGTATTAAACATTAAAATTGCTACAATCTACGTGTCGTATTCATAACTCATTCCACCCGACTTAAAACAGTAAGTGGAGTTTCATTTTGTTTCCATGTAACTACTCACTAATCGATGTCTTCTGTGGATTGAATTGATGCAACCGTTTACCTAAAAATAAAAAAAGGTGATTTAGTTATTTGTTTTATTATAATATGACATAAATAAAAAACATTACAGCACGCCTTTCAATCAAACTGTCATTTAAAACTAAATGAATAATACCATTGCGAATTGTATTTTTGCTTTTAATTAAAATATGCAACATGCAATGCACTATGTAAAATGATATTGGCTTTTAGTGTTACTCAAGTCAGTAATATGGTGCATTCTAGTGCTCTCTAGTTCAATTATTTGAATTCTGACTAACATTTTTTCGATAGGATAACAAATTCCAAAAAGTTTGTAAAGTTTTATTATTATTTTCTTCTTGCTATTTATAGTTTTTAATTAGATTATAAATTTAAAAGTGAAACCGACTAAGTTAGGTCGGGTTTAAACAAATCTAATTTCCTTAGAACATAAAAAATGAGGTGTTAATTAATCAACAGCTCTAGTCCAAAATTGATACTTTTGTAAATTATTTACTTTCCGATTACAAACCACTACTGCACAAACAACTGAAAACTTACAGAAGGATAATTAATCTACTAATAAGTTTTCACTAGAACAACCTTTCTTTTCCTATAACTGAACTTTTCAAGAGAAATGTGTTACGATGTGCACTGAATTTGTTATAAATCCTTTTAGTTCATTTTCTTTCTATGTCTGATTGTGTATTTTGTTTATTCTGGGCGGTATTTGTTGGTTACATTCAATTCATAAATTTTAGTTTAACCATAATAGCATTTTTGAAGAAATTAGTTTAGTGTAGTATTTCAAGCAAATATTTTTCATAAATCGCGTTTCATTGTCGAAACGTGTTTCATTATAAAAGTAAGTTTAGTATAAATAAACAAAACTATTTTTCTGCAAAAAGTAGTGTAAACTAACTGTCAAAATTTTCTAAACATGTACAGGAATCTCGAACCCGTTACAAGTTTAGTCATTTAAAACTTTTGCTATAAATTTGATGATATAAAGCTTATTGACAAATAAATTGCATGCATGACATGAAAGAATGAGTTTATTAACAACTTCCTTTTGTAAATTTGCTCAAGGTTAGTTGACACCAGATTAACATGATAAGCCAACACACATCTCGAATCGATTTGGAAGATGTGTTGACTAATCTAAGTTGTTTGCGTAAGTTACCCTTTCCCAGACGGTACAGTTACTAAAAGCAAAGTTGACTTTCTCTGCAGGTTTGTATGATAGCCAAGCAACTTACTTGAAGTAAACTACAAACTTGGTATATCATACTTCACACACGCAAAGTGGTGTTGTTCGAGAGTTTAGCATGGTAGCACACGCTGAATAAATCTAAAGCAAGCTTGGACGATCGTACTTGACGCCTTAGATAGTAGGCAAGGTTGACTTTTCCTGGAGTTTAGTGTACATTGGCAACCATTAAACAAATTGTAAGTTTAGAAAATTATAGTTGCCCCAAATACAGTAGAACCTTGTTAAGTCGAACCTCGATAAGTTGAAAACCTCTAAATCTAGAAAAAATGTTTTGTTCCCTTCACTTCAAACACCAAAACCTCCATTACTCAAAATCTTAACCCTCTATTAGTCGAAATAATAAGTGAATCCCTCCAAGCTCTTTTAGAACATATTTTTCCTCCATAACTCAAAATATTAAATTGTGTTTACTTGGTTGGTGCCAGGTGTTTAATTTTATTATGTATGTTTGTCAGAAGTAGTTTGGTTCTACTGCAATACACATCAATTTGTGCAACAGTTTACAATAAAATTGTTAAAACATGAGTGCTGTAAAACGTAAACTGAAAACTTTGAGTCTTGCTGAAAAATTAGAAGTGCTCGAAGCTGTGAAGAGCGATCAAAAGAAGAAAGATGTTGCTGAACAATATGGTTTGCCAAGGAGTACTTTGTCAACAACAATAAAAAATGAATCAGACATCATGAAAAAAATACAAAACAGTCAAAGACGACGAATTGCTGATTTTCCGGGCTTGGACAAGTGCTTGTTTTAATGGTCAAAATGGTCAAAATATTAGTGTTAGTAGACCACAAAAAAAGCCAAAATATTTTCTAAATCATTGGGACTCACTAATTCCAGGGCCAGTAATGGATGACTAAAAAAGTTCAAAAGAAGACATGAACTTGTTTTAAAAAGTTTGGGAAGAAAGTGCAAGTGTCAACATTAAAAACTGTAACAAATGGAAAAGATTCATTACATGGTTACAAACCTGACAATATCTTTAATGCTGACAAAGGAAGGCTGTGTTTCAAATGTCTTCCTGATAAGACTCTAACTTTTAAAATTGTAAGTGCTGTGGTGGGAAGCATAGCAAGAAATGTTTGACTATTCTGCTTGCAGCAAACATGTCGGGCACAAAAAAACTCTCACTATTGGTCATCCTCAAATCTAAAAAACCTCGTTGTTTTTAAGATGTAAATAATTACCTTTCCATATAAAGCAAATACAAAAGCATGGATGACTTCTGCAATTTTCAAAACTGGCGCATAGATATTAATAAGAAAATAGCAAAAAAGAAAAATTTTGTTATTCCTTAATAATTATAATATTCCACAAATGAAAGCTTATAAAGTCATTACCTATATCGTAAAGAAGTTGTCAGAAATATGTTAATATGGAAGAAAAAAATAAATCTACTATAGATGTATTGCAAGCCATGAGAATGGCTGATAAAAGCTTAGCAAAATGTAACTGCAGCTACTATAAAAAACTGTTATGTACACTGTGGTTTTTCATCGTCGTCAACAGATAAAAGCAGAAACCGAAGATATTTCATTTTTACCTCCTCCAGATTGGAATACAGTGGTGTCTAAACCATAAATATCCTTTGAAGATTTTATTACGTGCGATGATAGAATTGTGACTGATGGGACATTATCTGACGACAAAATTATTGATTCAATAGCTCAGAAAACCGATACTGGTAATTTATATTGCATAGAAGACTCGAATAATACTGCATGGGTTTCCACCAAATAGAAAAGAACCGCATTGAATACATTTTATAGAGCAAACCAGCAACTCTGAAGAACAAAAATTTTCTGCTCTTTATACCTTAGACAATGCTATAGATAGAGAACAACCGAATTATCTAAAGCAAAAAATAATTACTGAATTTTTTTAATACCATATTTGTTTATATGTATATGTATTAAAGATGTTTTAAAATAATGTTGATTTATAATAAATAAAAAATATATTTGTCACCTCTGCAACTTGAATTTTTATTTATTTTACCTCTCCAACTTAAAATTTACAAGAATGTATCTCAACCACTATAAGTCAAATCAAAATCCGCCTAAGTCGAAATTTTTCATTAATCGGAAACTTTATAACCCAAATTTTTTGACATCTCCTTTGATGTTCGAGTTATAGAGGTCCTACTGTACCACGCAAAGTTGACTTCTCTTGAAGTTTAGCATATTAGAGCAGGCTAATTAAATTTAGCAAACTTTAAACCAACTGCAAGCTTAGAACTTCATACTTGACTTCTCAAATAGCCCTTTTTAAAGTTTAGCATGATAGCGCAGGCTTAGTGAGTTTGGCCACCTGTAAACAAAATGCAAGCTTGAAAAATTCTACTTGTCTCAGTCAATTGCAGTCTAGTTTCTGTTCTTGTGCAGAAGGTATATAAATTTACCAAAAGTGATTTATTGCCGAAAATTACACATTTTGCTTTTTGGAAAAATTTGTTTTTAAAGAGGATGACTCTGCTTCGAAAACTGCCTATCACCTTATTGAAGGAATTCGAAGGAACAGAGTAAAATTAGATAAATTATGGTTTTCACAATTTATTGGTAAGTGTTTGTTTTGAGAATAAACCTGGTGTTTCGTATCATATTTTTATTTAGTTTTGAAAGTTACAAATCTTATTGGTAGTTTTTACGTGAACAATTAGTATCAAAATTGTGCAGCGATATAAAATAAATATCCCAATTTACATTTTTTAAAACGGCTTTTGGTACATGGTTGATTAAAAAAACAAAATTGCGCTTTAGAAAAATAGTTTAAATAAAAGTTATAGACTATAAAACTTTATTTTGTTGTTTCCGTTAGTTTTTTTGTATGATTTAATTGATTGTATCAATAATTATTTAAGGATCAATAAATACTTTAAGCAAAAAATTTTGTAAAATTGAAGTAGAAGCAATTTTTATTTGAAAAAATATGTTACATATTTCAAGAAAAAGATAATTATGTGGGTTAGCTTGTTAAAAACGGCGGATTATGCCCAAAATAGAGTTTATAGAAATCGAACGATTGGTTTTCTTAATATCGTGTTTAGGTATAGACGGATGACCGACCGGCCACCAAACGGGATTTTTCTGTCTTATTGTTCGTTCACGGAAAAAGTAAAAAAAGAGTTTTAAAATTATTTGGTATAAAAATTGTCACATAACTCCGCATTGTAATTATAAATGTCACCTCAAAAACGGTAGTACATTTTACTAATTATTGGTTTTCGCTAATTTTTAACATTTTGTCAAAATTAGTCAAAGTTATTTTGTTTTACTTATGTGTTTAAAAAGAATAAATGTATGATTTTCTGTTTATGTTTGTACGATGAGATGTTTCAAAGTAGTTTACTAATTTCTGATACTATAATATTTAAAAAAAAATTGTAAAATCTACAAGCATCTCAAGTGTGATCATACATTTCTGTGTTAACTTTGCTTATACAACTTATTCTAAACACAAAGCAAAAAGTATACTGTTTTCAACTAAAAACAATTTGACTAGCTGAAAACAAGTTTTCTGACTTCAAATGTAATGCACATTTTCTATTTTAAGCTAAAAACAAGCTTATTGTTTTAAGATAAAATCAAATTTGCTATTTCAATCTAAAGATGAAGCTGAAGCTAATACTAAGTTTGATAATTCAGGCAGAACACAATGTTTTATTTGTACGCTAACGTTAAGAGAGCTATCTTCAGTTTTGTTGTAGACTTGTATTAAACTTATAGGCTTGATATCTCAAGCCTAAAGAAAGTTCGTTGTAGTGGCCTCAGTACCTCCACTGATAACTGCCATCAACTTGATGAGTTGATACTAGTTTGAATCAAATTTGTTTTTGTTTTAAATAGTAAACCAAACTATTCAATAATATAATATTCATAAGTTTTTAGAAACAGTGCCTTTCACGTAAAATAGTGTGAGGATTTCTACGATTGAGAAAGTATCCCACGGAAAACATTTACTATGGTAAATTAAAAATTAACGTACATCTTTTTTCTAGCACAATTCGAACACAATACAAAATAGAACAAATTAATGCGACAATAATGAGTATTCAAAGCGTATTTTATTTTTAAAAAATCAGTAAAATAAGTTATTTTTTATTCATTTTATTTATTAACTAAATAATGTCAAACCAGGGTTCGATTCCGACTGCAGTATTTTTTTATTAACATTATTATCGATGTCATTATAATACAATTTTGTAAAATAAATTGAACATTTTGAAAAAAAGATTAAATTAATTTTAGAAAAATTGTATTAATAATAAAATCGATAATAATTTATTAATTAAAAAATTACAGCATTACTAAATAAATTTGTTTTCATTTATCTATCAAATAAAATAACATATTTTATTCGATACATATTGTGCTTAAATTGTGACAGAAAAACGACATGCATTAATTTTGAATTTAATATGGTAAATACCTATGTCAACTTTTCCGTGGGACACACGGTGTACATGATAAAATAAACACTTAAGTTTATTTATAAAATTGGTGCCAAATTTACATAATTCACTTTATATATAGGGTCATTGATAGTCAATGGTAGGTTAGACGTTTACGGAAAACAGGACATAGGAGTAATCTGAAAATTTGGCTACTGTAATAAATAGACACGATCTATCTTTCTAAAATACTATCATTTTGACGGTGTTGTTGATTTAATTTTTAGAATCGCAATTTCTTACTGATAATTTTTTCTCGATAGTTCCTTATACCTATCTACAACGGTTTTTGAGATAATAATTATTGTAGGTTATTTTCTTTCAAAATATAATCCCATCAAAATTTTAATTTAGCTGCTATTTGAACCCATATAAAGCTGAAAATTTAGATGCAGTTTGCAACAGCCTTGTATTTAACAGCTACCTAAATAAATTTATTTTATCTTATACAGGGAGGTTTAAAATTAATGATTTTGACGTGACATACAAAAAAGGTTAAAACTTAATTTTTAAATATAACACTATATATATATATATGACTTAAAATTTGATAGACAACTCAAATGCCTTCAAGTTGATATAGCATAGTGGTATATCTAAGTCGTCAACTTTTGAAATAATCTATAGTTTCCAACTAATAAATCCTTCTACAAAATGGTCCATAAGTTCTCTCAACTGCCTGGCAATACCAACAATTAAATAGAAAACATTTTTTGTAATTATGGTGGTAGAAAAAAAATCCTTAGAAGGTAATCAATGTCTCAACGAGAACGGATTCTATAATTAGTAATAGTAAGAAAAATGAAATAGCAAATTTGCTTCCAATGTAGAAAACCTGCAATTTCTGGTTAATAGCAAATCTTACAAAGTTAAGAATTACCATTTTCTTTGTAGAGGAAGACACATATAAGACCTCTCAAGATAACACCGCTTGTAAGCTAACGTTTGTAAGTAATTTGTCATTGTTTATTTAAGAAATATTTTGTTTTTATAATAAAATATTTTATTTTATATTTATGCTGTTGGAAGATTATTCTTTTGACGTGGATGTAGTATTTTTATTGTTATTGTTCCGTGTTTCTTGCTTGGTGGTGGTTCTGAATTACGATGTTTAATTGATATTAAACATTATGTCTAGTGAAATCAAAATAACATGCCAAACAGTAAGTGATTTGGTTCTTCCTACTTTGGAATTAGATAGGATGTCGTATCTTTAATGTGTTTCAGCCACTTTTCAAACACTTTTCCTACTTTTTCTTGTTTTTTTACGAAATTGTATAATAAATTTTTAAAATAAATAATTTGTAGAAATCTGAAGTAACAAATTTTGGGGAACTGAGTTTCTGGTTGATAGTCATTCCATATCGTTTTTATTGCCGACGTTTCGACTGTATGGAAACAACAGTTTCTTGAACAACCACTGTACATTGAGCTTTGAAGAAGACTCCAACCCTTTCAACAATCAAAACGTAGGAAATACAATTCACACATGTAATGTACTTTACAGAAAACACTCTGTAACAATAATACCCGAAAAGCTGGGGAAAATTTATGCTAGGAGAAATTACAACAAACAATTACAATATAATATTTAATTAATATGTAATAGCATAAATTACTTGCTCGCAGAATAATATACTATTCTACTACTAGCTGAGCTTTATTTTCGTATTTTCTTCATTTTGACAGGATGCGCTACTATATTTTTTATCAGAATTTGTAAATGCATTTGTCATATTAAAAATGCGACTAGTTGTTATTTCCTTAGTTAATTTTGCTTTTTGTATCTAAGACGAAAAATTTATCAATATACTAATTAAATGCAGATTTTAGGTTAGTTCTGTTTATTAATTACATTGTAGATGACTGTATTATATTAGAAAAAATGATTAACATTGTTCATGCTTAAATTTCTCAAAATTTAAAATGACAACCGAACATTTACATATACTAATTACAATTGGATATTATTTCTAAAATTCTAATATTTTTCCCAAACTACGTTTTTCTATTTAACTTTGTCAGGTTACGTAGAATGTAAATATGAAAGTGCGTCTAAAACTTAAAAGCCTGTATGGTTATTATTTACGCTGTATATTTGCATAACTTTACATTTCTCTCAAACCTTTCTTTGCATGTTGCCCCAAATACATAGTTGAATACAATAACACCTTACATTGCACTAATTATTGTTAACACCTTATACAAGTTATTTTTGAAATAACACTTTCAGCAAAAACCACTACAAAGTAGTTAATCTATTCTATGCTGGCAAAACTTTGGTATACTACTTCCTGTACCTACTTTCAAAATTAAATTTTCTTCTAACCTCATGCTTTATTTCTTATAAATGCAACTTTTTCTTTTTAAAGTCGGCTTATGCAGCATAACAACTGTTTTCTGGCTTTTATTAAAATATGTTAATGTTAATAAATTAACTTTTTTATTCATTTTTATATTCTAGCGTAGACGTCACCGGAAGTATTTATTAATTTTTTCATTAAAATATATCAAAACCAAGTTTAGATTGTAAGTTATGAAAAAGTTTTTATGGTACTTATTCTAACATATATTTAATTATAAATTTCTTTACAAACTACCCTTCTAAGTTATAAATAGTTAACCAAAGTGATTAAAACATTTTAATTAATAATTTTATTTTACATATATTTTTTATTAACTTCTAAAAGTGCTGTATCCAAGTTTCTATTTAATTTTTTTGTTTCTAATTTAAAAGATTTACGGTTGGTACAACTTTAATATTATTATAAACTTGGTATTTTTTAAACTTTTGTATTAATTACTATTTAACGTTGCATATTTAAATTTTAATCATTAAACCTGTGTTGAATATTTTCTTAAACAATTGAAATGTAATATTTTCTGAAAAAATATTTATTTAGTTCGTTACTATTTATTACACAAAAACATATACACATTTAAACTAATGCGATAATTAAAATTATTGCCTTTTTCATTTCAAATTATTTACAACTTTTAAAAATAACATTCTGAATCAAGTTAATTTGTTTTAACTTACATTTTAAATAAAATTTCTTAAATTGAATTGAGAATAAGAATAGCATTTTTAAATTGTTTTCAAAAATAATTTTTATGGAAATAATTTGTTAAAAGTGTAACATAAGATACCGGCTGTGAACTCTTCAACATTGTGAAAAATCTAAGCGCATTTTAACGCAACGTATCCAATTCCTGCTAACAGAATAAAGTGATAATTGCAGAATTACGAACGGCACGAACATACATGTGTTTAGCCTTTTTTGAGGCTCATCAGTTCAAATGGAAGCCTTCAAAAATTACTAAAAATTTGTTTCTGCACTATTTGTTTATTGTATTTTACGCCCTTAAATATAATAAAAAACGTTACATTGCCTTGATAATGCTGTAAGTTCAAAATCAAAAACCATTTCACACATTTTCGTTTTTTCGTCGATTGAAAATTATAATATGCCAATCAATTTGAAATGATATTGAGAACCCTCCAGCTAATAGAACTGTATGGTTGCAAGACTACTTAAGTACGGCTTTTCTGAAGTTAAAGAGTGGTAAAAGTTATGGTCTGGAGTTGATGTTTTTAATAAACATCTAATTGATGATCTAACAATAGAAGTCCTTCACTTTAATCAAAAAATACTTTTAAGATGTTTTAAGGGGTGATTACCTATGCTGAAGGGTGACTATCATCATATTCTAGTTTAACCAAATTTTCTATTAAAGATGAGGTCTTCTGGGAATATTTGTTTAATCTATCACGTTTTCTCGTCATTTGTTCCGTAACTTTTCAGTTTGAACACTCTATATTATGAATTTAATAGGCAAGTAACTACGGAATTTTTTTGCGCCAACAATCTCTATTAAAATAAAAGTGCGATATTTTTACATCACTGAGTTACATTACTATATGTATTATGTACATTATCACAAATTAACAATAACTATAATATATTAAATTTTCGGCCCGGTTTTCTGTTTTTCATTATCAATTTGTAATATTTCCCATCATTAATTAAAGCCCAAACTATTTTTAATTTTTGTGTTCTGTTGTTGTTATTGTAAGTACATTATTTCAGCACATATCATAGTAGATAAAAGTATGTTATTTTTAGTTTTTTTATTAATTGTAACTGTTTACCTTATTGAATATAATTTATTATAGTTATTGTTTATTTGTGATTTATTTCTAATACATATAATAATATAAACAACACAAAGCAAAATTCTTATAATTACATTAAAAAAAAAATAAAACTCAGTTATGCAAAAATATCGCACTTTTCTTTTTAACAGGGATTGTTGGCGTGAAAAAACTGGTAGTTACGTGTCTCTCAACTTATAGATTGCTGCCTCTTGCCGTATGAGATTAAAGTTTTCATTAATTCTAATGAAGTTATGTAAATAATAAGTTTAATTTGTTAATGATTATTTACTATGAATTCATATCTGGTTCAGTCAAGACAGAAAACTATGCATTTTTAAAAAGTAAGCAGGTATCGATAAAAAGTACATTCTTATCCAAATTTGAAAACTTTTGGAAGATTTGTAATTACTGACCCGTTTACCTAAGATGGATACATTATTGTTTCAAATTTCATATATTTTCATTTAAAAATTATTAAGTTGTACGACTTCAAACTCTCCTTATGTAAAATAAATGCAATAAACAGCGCGTTTTTTGATTTATTTATAAATAACTGCCGAGGAAGTCTACCTACTGATTTGAAGATTATTAATCGTTAGTACATATGTACAAGCTATGTGCATGCCAACTTTCAAAACAATCGAAGGCCAAATAAAAGAATATAACATTTAAACTCAGCTGTCTTGTTTTGGAAACCCATAGTAGTTTGTTATTAAGATATTAGAGACTACTAGAAAATAAGAATGATTCTATAGTATCACCAATTGTTTAATGATTGTTTGGAAAATTACACTACACTAGAACTGAAAAAAGGTGATAAATCTATTGTTGAAAACTATAGATCAATTAGAATTTGCTAAATTATTTGAAAAACTCATTTTTTTTAATAAACACCGATTATTATCAGACCGTCTATATCCATCGATTTTCACAGATTTAGCAACGCTTTTGATAAAATAAATTACGATATTTTTTAAACGTAAACTGTTGGAAGTTGGCATTGTTAGTAACTTTACAGTTAACTTATTTCTTACACGTAGAAAATTATAATTATTGGGTTTTATTTAAACTAGTAAATATCCCACATGGGGTAACTCAAGGATCACTTCTAGATTCTTTGTTCTTTACTATTTACATAAAGTGGTAGTAGTCTACCTGAGGTTAGATTTCCTGAACTTTGTTGTTTTGTAGAAATCATAAAAGTTTATTTTATTGGTGCTATAAAACTAATTCTTAGAATAATGTCCGCCTGTAGTTAGACAATTAGGGTTGCATTCGAGCATTCCCGTAACACATAAGCAAAGTTGGCAATTTTTAGTGTTTATAAATTGGTTATACTGGAATTGGTTTTTAACTTCGAAAAAGTGTCGATCACTTTCTTTTCTACTTAAACGTTGGCGTACCAAGTTGCCGTACTTTTGAAAGTTAAGATTTTTGGAATCCTAATAATTAAAAATTAACTAGTTGTGAAAACTTAAAATAATAGCTGAGGGATAAACACGCGACATTTTCTAAGTCGTAAGTATCACCTCTTGTTGTATTCCTATTTTGTGAAATTTCTATTCCAACGCAATTTTGGAACACGTTGCAGACCTCTTATCAGGATATGGTTAATGGCAATTAAATAAATAATTACAAGACAAAGCAGTAAATTACGTTAGTTTATCAATAGATTTAACTATTCTCTGGAGATCAATTGCCAGAAAAATTTGTTCCTGTACTGGCTGATCCTGTTGCTCTCGAGGGTTTCATCAAAGATAACCGGTGACTTACAGCTTATCTTTCGGGTTGATCTGGCCATCCATATCTGGACATCTTATTCAACTGCTACGTCTGTCTACTTGTCTACAATACTGCTCTTCGTCTGTCCTGGAATATTGCACCTGCCGAACCTGCCTACTTATGATCGCAGTCTACAAAAAATCAGCTAAGTTTGAAATAGTGCCTGTTTTCTCTATTAAATTTATATTTTAAGCGTGATTGCATCTATATTCCGAAGTGAATTTAACAACCTAACTCTTTGTGCATTGTATTTGATGGATGTGATTTGAAAGATCTTTAGACAAATGCTTTTAATGTGATTGCGCCTTTTACTATTTTAGATTTGCCATCGAATATCGGTACCCTAAGTAATTTTGTTGTTTAAACTTAACTTAACGTTAGTGTAAAATTCAAGTAACGATTTGTCAATGCGATTACCAATTTATACTGCGACACACCATTTTTTCCAGTAGCGTAGTTATCGGCTATTAAATATTTTGGGCAGTTTGAGCACTTTCTTATGAGAACAAATAGTTCTATTTAATTACTAAACGAATAATTTGTATTGTGCATTTGTCTACACCATATTATTGTCAATTTTATGTTTTCTGTGTTCTTGAGGTCTAGTCGTTTTTCAAAAATTAAATCTTTATAATGTTACACTTTGTTTTTGTGTTTGTAGATTCTACTTGTTCTAGAATATTTACTACACGTTTTACTAGGTGGTGCCCTTTTGTTTATATCCTTTTCAGTGTGAAAGCCGTCGATCTAATTACTCGTAGGTATACCCACGATTCTTTTTTCACTAACAGAGCTTGGACCAAGTTTGCAACACTGAGACTTAATTTATAGTTTGTTTTCAAATAATCTTTAACATTAGGTAAATGATGTATCTTTACTAGAGTACGGACAATACGAGATTTAGAAATAATTTTTAATTTCAAGCTACATCCATGTAGATAACTAATACTAATAACACATTTTGGTTTCATATTCCGCTCTACCAGAGAATTTCAGCACGTAAAAGCTTGAAAATCAACTTGAAAAACTCAGTTTATTTAATTTAAATTACATTAAATACAGGGTATCCCAACAAAAACTTGACCCCCCCTATAAAGTGAAAACTAAAAAATATTTCAAAATTCGCTGAGACACGTTGATTTTTGTTCTTAAGGGGAGCCTTTTTACAGTCAAGCCAACTCGATATGTTCATCCCCCTAATGCCTAGTAACCCAACTTTAAAATTTCAAACGAGACTACCCCACTTGTGACATATCATTTAAAAATCTCTTTTCATTGCAAATACAATGACACTTCGTTTTTAGAAATCGGTTGAGATTTGACTGAATTATTGGTACAAACGAATAGTTGACAAACCAACTTACGCGTAGTTTTTTGTTTATAATAAGTCTATAGAAAATCAGATCTTCTCTGAATAACAAAAAACACTGTCACAAAAAAGTCGCCGTTTTTGCTTGTGACCAAAAAATCGTTAATTTCAGCTTGATCTTGAAAGTTTTAACGTGTTTTAAAAATGGTTTATTTAGTCGCGGAAAGAGTAGAAATTGTTGCAATTTATTATCGAAATAATGATTGCGCTAAAGCTACAGCACGAATTTTTAACGCAAATCATCCTGAAAAAAATGTAAGCCTCCAGTACGTTAAACAACTGATTGACAAGTTCGTTGCAACGGGTTCGCTTTTAAACAAGAAACGTGAAGTAATTGGTCCAGTTCGAAATGAAGCACTTGAAGTGGCAGTTTTGGGTCATGTACAGATGAACAATAAGCAATCGATTACAACTGTATCTTAAGCTTCCGGCGTATCCCGTTCCAGTGTTCATCGAATTTTAAAAAAATACAAGTTTCATCTATTAAGGATGATGCTGGTTCAAGAGTTACATGAAGATGACTTTGATCGCCGTAACGAATTTTGCGAATACTTTTACTTCTACAGAATCTAAATCTTCTCTACAATACATGTTTTTCCGACGATTGCACATTTATGTTGAATGGCGAAGTAAATAGACACAATTGTCGTTATTGGAGTGATGTTAATCCTCATTTAATTAGGGAATTTCATACTCAGACTCCTAAAAATTAAATGTTTGGGCTGTAATTTTGGGCGACCATATTGTTGGACCATTTTTCATTCAAGGTAATCTCAATGGAAACATTTATCTAGAATTATTAGAAGATACAATTGATCCTAGGATACAGAGATTTTAGAAAGTGACGACAATTTACTAGAAAATGAAATAACCTTCCAACAAGATGGTGCGCCCCCGCATTATACTGTGGTTGTGCAACAATTTCTGAATAACCATTTCCCGGGACATTGGATTGGCAGAAGAGGTCCCGTCGAATAGCCACCAAGATCTCCGGATCTATCCCTTTACACTTTTTTGTGGGGCCATTTAAAATCACGAGTGTACGCCTTGCAGCCTGAAACATTACAAGTGTTACGTCAGAGAATTGTAGAAGAATGCCAATTAATAACTGCGGATGTCTTCAATAATGTTCGAAAAAAATTTGAAAACATACTGTATTATTGTTTGCAAGCTAACAGGGGTCATTTTGAGCAATTCATCAAATAAATCTGACTATTATTTGCTTCACTGTCCAAAAAGGCTCCCCTGAAGAACAAAATCGACGTATCTTGGCGAATTTCGAAATACTTTATAGTTTTCTACATTATAGAGGGGTCAAGTTTTCGTTGGGATACCCTGTATATATCTGTTTTTATTTTTAATTTTCATCAGCTTTTGCACGAACATATATATTTTCGCATTTTTTAGAAATGAAGTACTTAATTAGCGAATAAATGGAAGTTAAACGGTATTGGAACGTTCCCATAATTTTCTTTTTGTGTATATAAATTATTCAATTAGATTCCATATTCTAGTTGTTATTATTATACAAGTGATTTAAGCAAATGAATGTAACACGAATATATTTTGGAAGCATTTCCAAATCACACTAATAAGCGCTACGGACTATATGTTATTAGTAGAATTTTAAAAGCTAAACTTAGGGGAAACGTGTGTGTTGTTTTATACATTTTTTACATTCACAAACACAATTTAAAATGTTGTCGACAAAAATAAAACATCTCTACGTCGAAAATAAAACAAACGTGCTAATGCGTTTTTGGTTTTACACTATGCATTAACGCCAACCGTATAATTTATATTTTGTTTAGCTGCAAATTAAAATTTAACGTTAACATGTGGAAATACTTCAATTTTTTACATATAATTAATATTGATCCATGGAGATTCGGTGGCGCATTACTTATACAAACTTACTAATCAATTATTAATGTACCTGTATTATACAATCTATTGCTTTCAAGATAGATTATTAATTTGAAAAAAATATTTGAAAAAAGAATTTGCCCTGAACAAGCACTTAATCCAGAAAGTCTAGTTACATTTATATAATCTAAATACTAAAAAAAAGTTTTTTATTATAAATTGTGTTGTAAGCACTCCTGTTTAAAATGTATTTAATTTGTTCAACAAATCTTAATCATTTCAATCATTATGGTTTTCTGACACCAGACACATAACTGAATTGTAGCTACTGAAAATTGAAATTGTTATCACCGTTATCGCCGATCAAAGAGGAGCCCGTCTTCTTGCCCTTTTCATCATCGCCAAAAACTCTCCAATGTATCGTACTTCATACCTGCGGGCTAATGGACACTCTGATTGCACGTACCTAACGAGTGCAGTTTAGAGGACCAAGAAACGCATACGTTTCACTACGATACAGTAATCAACGATCAAATTTGTACACACGTCAAGGAATTTAGTGGCTCAAGTCTTCCACGTTTAACTGTGCTGGAACAACACCTGACATCGGCAGACAACAACCAGAACTCACACCTCACAAAGTTTACTACGCTCAGTTCCGACGTCTTAACTTTGTCTCAGCACCAATTTACTTTTAAAGTAATGGCAACAATACAACAAAAAACAAAACAGCAATTATGTTGCTAGTATTTTTATCAATTTTTAGTTCATAAATTACCAACCTGACTTTATAGCCACTTCCATTATTAAAAAAAGGATATCGAGGTAAAGCTGTACAAAATGTCAGCAGTTTAATCCGGTCAGCATAGAAAACATCACACAAAATCCCAGTAAACAGTAAATCAAACTTATATTATAATAGTTAAAGATTTGACATTTAACGAAAACTAAGAAAAATTCATCAAAATACTCCAAGTGACAAAAACGTTACAAGGACTAAAAAACTATCAAATTTCTAAAAAATAAATAATTACGGTTAATACTTATTACACCTTATAGAAAATGTCAATAACACAACTCAAGTTAAATTCTTATACTTTTAATGTGCTGAGAAGACAGATCCCAAAAAAGGTCACCATATTTTCTCAATATTTGAAAAAGATATTCCAACCGATACCCAAGCTACACGTATTGAAGGAGGCGAAATTAGTAGCTTTTTGGAAGTACCGCATCAAATGTTAATTTTTCCTCAGTTATTTACTACGAAAGAAGTACAATACGAGGGCGGTCTAAAAAGTTTTCGACCTAACATACCTACAAGAATTTTTATCTTAAAATTTATTTTTATTTTTCTACATAGTCTTCTTCTGACTCTATACACTTCTCCCAGCAATGCTCCCATCACTTTAATCCGTCCAAATATTACTCGGCGTTCTTCTTTGCAAAATAATTGTTCACGAAGGTGATTGCCTCCTCATTTGACAAAAATCTTTGTTCTCTCGAGCGCAGTTTTTAGTTGAGGCAACAAAAGGAGTCGCTTGGGGCTAGATCTGGTTTATAAAGTGGATGGTCAAGCAGTTTAAACCGTCATTTATGGATTTTCGCTATCGCAACTGTTGAGGTGTGAGACGGAGCTTAGTCTTGGTGAAACAGGATTTTCTTTTTCAGCAAATGTAGCCGTTTATCCACAAATTCTGCCTTCATCTTGTCAAGTAATGATGCGTAGTATGCTCCTGTAATGGTTTTCCTTTTGAAGATAATCGATTAGGATAACTCCATAAGTATCCTAAAAAACAGTCTCCTTCACTTTTCCAGCCGAAAAAACAGATTTTGCTTTTTTAGAAGCCTGTTCCCCCTTTGCAATCTACTGTTTTGACTGTATTTTTTGTTTCAGGCGTATAACGGTGTATCCAAGTTTCATTTATAGTAATTAATCGGCGCCAAAACTCGGATTTATTGCGCCTAAACTGAGCCAACAGAACATTGGAAATGTTTATTCAAACACGTTTTTGATCTAACGTCAGCAAACACGGCACCTAACGCGCGGACAGCTTTTTCATGCCTAGATCTTGATTTAATATGTGACAAACACGTTCTTTGGATATTTTCATTGCCTCTGCTATCACTCTCACTTTAATTCGGCGGTCATCTAACACCATTTGGTAAACTTTAGCGATGTTATCGTCTGTAGTTACAGTTTTTGGACGTCAATCATCTTCCAAGCTCTTACGGCTACGTTTAAATTTAGCTGCCCAAAATTTCACAGTGGTAAATAACGGTGCAGAGTCCCCTGTACAGAGTCTAACTCATCTTTAATTTGCGTAGGCGTATTCCCTTTCAAAAACAAATATTTTATGACAGCTCGATACTCGATTTTCTCCATTTTCACAAAAATACTCACATCGACTCACTCAATCGACTGGCAAATAAAAACTGCCCATCCAAAATGGCTGAAACTTTGATGTGTTGCTGTCAAAAGATGCACAACTACATTTCCTGACTTTTATTGACAAGTGCTGCTATCTTTACGTTGAGGTGGGAAACTTTTCAGACCGCCCTCGTATGTGATAAAAAAATTAAATCAAATCAAGACGCCAAGATTTGACTTGTTAGTGAACAACTTATTAAAAGAATAGTACTCCATTATCATCGTTTATAATGACAAATAAAATTATTCTTATTTTTAAACCAATCGGTCAGTTTATGAAAATTTTAGAAAATTATTACTCGAGAAACAATACTAGAATTGATAAACACCGAATCGCAGAACACCAGTTCAGTTTCTTGTAAAACCATAGTACAATCGAGCAACTCCATAGAATAATAAGTATCATACATCATGCTTCTGAAGAAAAAAGTAGTTGTACAGCATCCATTATTTTCCTATTTTTATATTTCATCCAATACATACTTTTTTTTCGTTTTCATTATCTTTAAATCTTCTTCTAAAGTTCTCTTCTACACCTGTAATTTTTTCTTGATCCTTCTCTCTTTCTGTCTATGTTTTTCAAATTCATACAATAACTTGTAATGTTCATTAGTTGTAAAAATTAAGTATGAAAACTAGACTCAAACATACTTTTACACCCACCGAAAATGAAATATAAGGAAAGCGTAGGCAGTATTATAGTCATGCTTAGTAAATTAACATGTAATTTGTTTATTGATTCTAAAATCCTAAATTTAAACAATTAAAGAATTGTTACAGAAAAATCAATAGTACTTAAAATTTCCAAATAATTATTTATTGACATGTATAGGTTATAGCGGTTTTCCTAAACCTTGAATCAAAAGCTTTGCCCAGACAAACCAATCCACAATTGCATACGGTTTCGTCACCACACTATACAAATTTATACTGATCTCTCTATACATCACACTTACATCGCAACACAATAATGCAAAATAAAAAATGTACCGTACAAATAAATGAATAAATTATTTAGTAATTGATGACATTAGACAATAAATTCTAATGTATCACATTCTACAATGCAATTAGAGAAATAGAAAATCTTCAATATACTGATCAAGCACGACTTCAGGTGATCAATGTTAAATCATTTACAGTTGTAGTGGGGATTGATAAGTCGTCACTATTCCATAATATCACGAAATAATACCAACCTGGCTCATAGTTTAAATAATTATACGTAATCAACCAACAATTAGAGTTCAAATATGCAGGGTGTCCTAGGTTACAGCAAATATTTTCTTTACTATAGCAATTACAAAAAATGTCCTAGACAAAAGTTGATCAAACCCTTCAATCCTTTTGTTATTTCAATATATTTGGTATAGAGTGTTCACAAAAGTCGTGGTAAAGTAAAATTTTTCTTTTCAAATGCAACAAGTTGTATTTGCTATACAGGTTGATTGTAAATTCAAGGTCACTTGATTTACTTTTTTATTATCCATGATAGACAAAAAATTTATTAAGAAAAGTTTTACAAGTATACAACATGAGTATTTTCCAAATTTTTAACAAAATGGCTGACTTATGGTTTAATCGGAAATGATATCAGGTTTATTTTTAATTAAATCATGTAGTATTTTTTTAAGTTAAAGCGATTCTTTGATAATTCTCTTTAAAAATTATAATACAAGTATAACGCTAAAGTTACTAATAAATTAGTTAATTAATATTCAAAATCTAAAGAGATGCTTTTCGATTGGTACATCTTAGGAGACTGTGAAATGCTGCAAAATGTACAAAAAGTATTGTAAATATAAGCCGCTTATGTTTATAAACTGTTATTTACATTAGCTGTATTCTGTTTTCATAAGTTCCAAAATATTGATTTGATGATCGACTGCTGTTAAATTTTCGTGATTTGTGACTTTAAACGCTATACATGTTTTATGGTTTTTAAGGAATAATAGTAATCGTATTCTGACCGTTGTGCACATTAATTTTTACAGCTTCCTAAGATTAATTGTACCAATCGAAAGCATTTCTTTAAATTTTGAATAATAAATAACTAATTTATTAGTAACTTTAGCGCTATACTTGTGTTATAGTTTTTTTAAGAGAATTTATTTATTTATTTATTTATTTATTTATTTATTTATTTATTTATTTATTTATTTATTTATTTATTTATTTATTTATTTATTTATTTATTTATTTATTTATTTATTTATTTAATTCAACTTTAGTTAACAGTCAGCCCATTAACAAACTAGAGCAAACACAGATTTACTATAAAAATAAGATACGAATAAATATTCGGCTAATTAATACAATTACTATTACAATTAAATTTAACTAAATATAGAGATTTTATTTGCCTAGGAGAAAAATAAAATGTCGTATATATGCGTACCTCTATTGTAATTTTTACACATTACATAAATAGGTGAATTTTTTAAAACATTGGTATGGGGTGTTGTTAGATAAAAAGTGGACACCTTCTTGACGATAATCTCGGTACTAAGAATTGTAGTTTTGATAATAAAAGGGACAATCAATGTTGTTAGATAAAATTTTTTAAGTGTTATTGTAAAATACTCCTCTTACAGCAAGGCTATCAAAAGAGTGTCTTTGCAATAACCTATCGTGACATGTGCTTGTTGGTGGATATATTTTATCAATTTAAATATTTTATCATGCTAATGTGGATTGAGGACTCCATAGTATAGAAGCGTATTCAAGCTTAGGACGAACTAGTGCAGTAAATAGCTTTTTCAAGGAAATTATACTTGTAAAATCTCTAGAACACCTTGCAATATAGCCATAAATCCGATTTGCTTGCGATACAATGTGATTAATATAAGGTGCAAAAAAGAGTTTAGAATTAAAAATCACTCCAAGATCTGTAACAGTCTTAGGTCTGTTGAGTACGGTTGAACCAATTTTATAATCAAACTAATACATTCTGGCTTTAAAGAAATGATGTAACATTACATTTAGCAGGGTTTCAATCTAATTTATTATTTTTACACCAATCTATAATACGGTTAAAATTGTTCTGTAAAGAATTACAATCTCTACCATTTGATATCGCCTGAAACAGCTTCATATCATCAGCATATAGCAGTACACCAACCTCTACTTCAGCTATAATGTCGTTTATAAACATGTTATATAGCAAAGGACCTAAGTTCGAGCCTTGAGGCACATCAGACGTAGCTATATATTCACAGGATTTATGACCATTGCAAACATGATATTGCGTTCGATTGGTTAAGTAAGAATGTTATAAATCTATTAAATATTGCGAAATACCAAACTTAGATAATTTATTAAGGAGTACATGGTGATCGAGTTTATCGAATGCCTTTGAAAAATCAGTATAGACAACATCTGTCTGAATACGATTATCAAGATCTCTGCTATCGTCTGGGTTATTTCAAAAATTGGTTACAGTAGAATGTCTTTTATAAAGCCGTGTTGCTGAGTCATTAATTGATTACTCACTTCGTAGTACAAAGAATTCTGTACAGCCTCAAAACTTTTGCAAAATTAAATATAATTACAATCGGTCTGAAGTTAGAGATATCCAACCTGTTACCCTTTATCAAAGAATCACTAGCCTAAAAAATACTACACGTTCATTTAAAAAAATAAAGTTATGATATTTTTCTTGAACCACCATTGAGAGAAGAATCTTAACTGTATCGTATCGAGTTGTAGTGCAAAGGTTTCTGTGTAATCAATTTCTATAATTTGTGAGTATCCTTTAGCAGATAAACGTTCTTTGTAACGAACTTCATTCTTTGATGTTTTCTTAATGCGAAACACCCATTTAGCTCCAATTGTTTGTTTACTTTTGTGTAGATTTGTAGTAGTTTCACGTATTAGTTGCTTTTAAAGCTTCTAGTTCTCGTTTATTGCAGCTATTTATTTTGTGTTATCATCACAGATAACAGGTTGAAACAGCTACGGTTAAGAGTAATTGTTCATCCTTGCTGATGTCGTAATTTACCTTTATTAATTGCGGACGTTTTCTATTTCGTCGTAGATTGTATCTACTATTTTCTGCAATATTTTCATTATTATTATCTTGAACTTCATTGCTGACTTGTTTTTGGTCTTCTCTTTGTTATTAGGTAAAACATTACTTTCAACACTCAGTTCAAAGTCTTCAGCTCACAGATCCATTTTTAATGTGTGTTTTCTTTCTGCAACCGCATTTTCTTTGAACACGTTTACACAATTTCTTTCCATCGTACAACCTATAATTCGTTGAATTTCCATCATAACCTACTAAAAATAACTTTTCACTTTTCTTAACTCAAGTTTACGTTGAAGGCTATCAGGAACGTGGAGATATGCTTCGCAACCCACAAATTTTAATGTGATGTAATGTCGGTTTATTACCAGACCACTTTTTAAAGGGTGCAGAATTCTTAACCTGTGTTCGTAGGTAACAAACAGAAAAACAGCAAGAACTGCAACATAAAAACTTTATCTCGAAACGTGTTTCAATAGCTAACAGCAGTTGAAAGATGTAAGTTTATGTTGCATACTATGGTTTATAATAAATGATTCCAACCATAGTATGCAACATAAACTTGCATCTTTAGACTTTTGATTCAGAGAGATTATTACATTTCCCATTGTCAAAACAAAACTTTAATAAAGAACTGCAAAATATTAAGCAGATCGCATCATACAATGGTTTCAAGAATCAATTGTCACAAATATAATTAGGAAACATAAACATAAGTTAAACATCAGAAACATTACAACTAGTAATAGCAAAATAGGTAAGAAATATGTCAATTACCCAATTATCCCACATACACAAACAAAATTTGATTATAAAACAGTAATCTCTAGTAGTAACAACTTACAAAATCTTTTAAGGCAATTTGAAAGACTCAATAGAAAGGTGTGATAAATCGGGAATATATAAAATTAATTGTAAAGACTGTAACCAAGTATATATAGGGCAAACCAAAGAGACCTTATTAAAACTCGTTTTAAAGAGCACTTAGCTCATGTCAAATATTATCGCACAGATAGGTCGAGTGTTGCCATGCATATGCTTAAAATGGCCATAGAGTAGGCGACATTGAATTAATTAAGAGGGTAGATAAAAAGTTTGGAAATTTCTAAAAACAGAAATGTGCTTATAAATTATGATGATAACGGTCTCTTAGGATTTTTGGAATTATTCAAACTTATCTAAGAATCAATTAAGTGTAACGATGCGTGACACGCAGATAGTACATATAAGCTTCCTATTGTTTTTAATTTTAGTATTGGTTTGCTGATGATGATAGCTTAGCTATTGAAACACGTATCCAGTAAAGTTTTTTGGTGCAGTTTTAGTGTTTTTCTTGTTACAATTAAAACATCTGCCATAAAACTTGTAAACTTTAACGTTCTATTTTGTGCTTTCTTTAGAGCTGCTTGCCATTAACACAGTGTCTATTGTGACCTTGTTGTTTAAATTGGCTTCTTTGTCTATGAGCATTGAAGTTACATTTATTAAAGTTTGCTTGCTTTCTTCTGCAGATAACCAGGCTTTCCGGTAACAACAGTAAGAAGTCGATAGTGATGACAGTATCTATGTTATGATTGCTGTATTACTTACTTCTTCACCACATTCTTTTATTTGTCTAGCCAAGGATTCCACTTTTGAAATATGTTGTGCCATTGAATCAGTTGCTTCCATTTTGTACTGATAAAAACTTTCATGCACTAACAGCTTGTTTGTTTCACTTTTCTGCTCATAAATCGAATCAAGCTTCTCTATTATTTGTTTCGAAGTTTCACAGTTTTCAATCAAATCAACCTGTTTTAGTTCTAATGTTGACGTCAAAATTCACAACGCTAGAGCATCTTGCTTGTTCCATTTGTCATTACTTTCATCCGTTTTACTCGGTTTCGTATTGTCTCCGTTACAATACAATTTAGCTTGAAGTGTACATTTCAATTGATACTTC
Organism: Abscondita cerata; assembly: GCA_030710515.1. Lineage (NCBI taxonomy): Eukaryota > Metazoa > Arthropoda > Insecta > Coleoptera > Lampyridae > Abscondita > Abscondita cerata. The sequence goes on from JALBCR010000265.1 coordinate 261,464, forward strand.
CAAAGTTGGTAGTTTTGGCCGTTAAACTTTGTGATTTGAGTTAAATTTCCAACGTCACTTTCAGTCATGCTGCTTAATGCAATCAAACTTCTATCAACCAACTCGATACCGTGCAATCACGACTATTAACACCACGTGCAAATTTTGTGTCGCTTTTTTGTAATCCACAACCTTTACTTGCGCCTTTCAACGTAGCTTGAGCCCATAAGCTGTTAAGAATATTTCATTATTTTATAAGCACAAAGTAAGGTAACTAATAAATTTGTTGTGGTTGTAAAAAAAAACCGTTTACAACTCCACTAAAACTATTTCCGTTGATACGTATCAACCTATGAAACATACTAATGTTTGAATATTTCTAACAATATATTGCATCTAAACTTTTCGCGATATTGGTATATTTATTAAAAAAAATGAATGAATGAATAAAAACTAGAAATTTTATAATAACAAATTGCATAAACCTACACTATTTTTTATAAAAGTTTAGATGCCATATTCGTATAATAAACCGGTGTACAATTAAAACATAGAATACAGAAATACCATCAGTTGTCAGCAAAATATTACTGTAAAATTATTGCCCACGTTTAGAGCTTTTGGGGAAAAAAGCTTCAAATGGGAAAAAGTAGTTTAACCAGCAATTTTGAAAAATCCGAAGAAACGGTTTGTACTACCGTGTTCTACGCATTGATTTACATCATATTATGATAAAAAAGTCTCACAAAATGTTTTGTCAATTTTGTCAAAAGACCAAAATCTATAGTCTTGGGTATAAAATCGGGTAAAAAGTTTTTCTTTCGATTTGACTAAAATTGGTGAAAAGACTAATATTGAAATGTAGAATACAGAAATACCATCAGTTGTCATCAAAATATTACTGTAAAATTATTGCCCACGTTTAGAGCTTTTGGGAAAAAAGCTTCAAATGGGAAAAGTAGTTTAACCAGCAATTTTAAAAATCCGAAAAAAACGGTTTGTACTACCGTGTTCTACGCATTGATTTACATCATATTGTGATAATATCCAGCTATATACAGTGTGTTCCATTTGAAAAAAAAGTTTAGTCCACCACGACTTTTGTCACCGCCCTATACCAAATATGTTGAACTAGCAACAGGAATGATCAATTTTGCCTAAGATTTTTTTTAGTAATTGCTATCGTAACGGACATATTGAATCTGCAACATCATAGTTTGCACATTTACAAACATACTGCGATCTTTCAAAACTCGCACGTAACATATTATTAATTCCTAGGTTTTTTTATAGATTTACTTATAATCGTTTCAAAAACTCTTAAAATTATATAAGGAAATTATTAATACATTATCTAAACCTGAACCGGTTTGTCTACATAAATTGTTGACATTTGATACTGTTTTTTAGAAGTAGATGTTTGAATCGATTTCAGAGGAATAACTATATTAAAATAAAGGAAAGACTTTTGAAAAAGAAGTACTAAAAAAGCTAATTTTGTTTTAATATATAAGTTAATCATTTAACACACATGTCGCAATACTAAGGTGGTGAAATAATAGCATGTTTTATTATCAATTAGAAAGAAATACCTGGGTTAGATAAAATGTAAGTTAAGATTGGATGCATGTGTAGCAATTTTCATAGAAAACAAATTTATGTTGTCTTCTGTATAGCCTTATCTTTTGGTTATTGTAAGGCAACGAGGACGGAGGAAGCAGCAATATGCAAACATCAATGGCACGCGTGCACCGACACATGTCAACCTTTGATGGTTTTGGGGGTGATATTGAACGTTTCGGGTCGTTCAAGAAATAAATGGGACTTGAATCTTTAATTTCATTTTGTCATAAACTTAAATAGAAATATGAATTTTGGTAATTAATGTTACCTCATATCCAGCATGCTCTTACCATTGCAAATCAACCGTTAAAATATTTTCGGTGGCATTAACCAGGTAAACTTCAATAATAAATTAATTTTAATGTTTGTAATTATTGAGCAGCATGTACAGTAGGTGGTTTTAAAACAAGGCACTTTCGAAACATAAACAAATCTGTATATACATCATGATAGTGCTTTATTGTTATTGATGTAACAGTGTAAATAATATAGACAAGCAGATATCTGAGAATATGTTTTGCTTTCATACAAAATCAAAGAATTGTGCAGAATAAATTTGTTTTAATGTTTTTAGAATAATATAAAAAATTTAGCAGTATATGGGGTGCGCAGACTAACTCCCTAATAATTAATAGAAATTGTATTTGGAATTATTGTCAATAACCTGTCAACTGTAATAAACATTCCTAGAATTAAATATAAAAAGTTGTTAGGGTTGTTTTGACGTGTCTATTTCTAAGCGTTTTTTTTCAATTTGTTAAATTGTACTTTTAATATAAATTAAAAAAAATGTTTACATTATTAAGATGTGTCACAAACCTAATTTCAATTAAATATAGAGCCGTTTCTGTTTTGGCTCAGTCAACTCTGAAATTTACCATAATTTTCTTGTAGATACCCTTTAAATTGATGTTCTGGTTTTACATATTTGTTACATGCATATTATATAACACAAGTACACAGACCTGAAGTAGATCCCACCATATATAGATCGTTTGTGTTACAAACAAATATGAACATAAAAATGATTATAATTACCCATTTTTCCCCTACAACCCCTAAATGGTTTAATTTCGATTTTCATGCATTAACCGATGAAACCAAAAATGAATTAAACTCCTCCGTCATTCCCTAGTACTTCCTACTACCATCTGAAAGGATTCGAAACATTCATTTTTGTGCAAAACTGACGTTAACGTTTATTTTATGTTTTTACGTTGTTAGAATCGAAAACTACAAGAAATAAACTAAGCTTCTCCGTCATCTCCTGGTACTCCATATTGTCCTCTGAAAGTGGTTGAAATTTTAGGCAGATGGATGTTTATTAATTAATACTGTGTTTTTGGGAGACGCTGGAACCGAAAGTGACAACTTTAGTTTTTAATTATATATATTAACGATCCCCTCAAGTGAATTGGAGGTTCTCCTTTACAGAGCAATGTAGAATTTACGAATGTTTGAAGAACTAAAACTATGAATCAATAATATCATTAACGTTAAGAAGAAATGATGCATGGAGGGTGCTGAAAAGCCCTAATTTTTTTTAGATGTTTTTGGTTTCGATCCTCCGTCCTGTGTTACAGAACTAACAACTCGAAGAAATAAGCCAAGAGGTCCAAGTACAATAGTTAAATTATGTAGGTAATTTATTTTTTACATTTAAACGACTTTTATGTGAATTTACAAAAATTACTCCCTTTCAAACCAAATGCCAATTTCAAAAGAAATTAAAACACGTAAAAGAAGATCACTGCCTCAACATAATTTGAATAAATAAAGATGCGTTAACAGGAGCTAAATGTTTCGTTAACGTAATATTCCTCGGAAGAATTCTTTGGACTAAATTTATGTTGTAGCTGGTGAGTTATTGAAATATCCATTGGCAAGGCAATACAATATATTTTACAAGTATATGAACCTGTTAAGTTAATGACATATTTGCAAGTGAAAAACACATTATTATTGCAACTTCCCTTCCAACTATAGATTTCTTAAGCTAAAACACGAATCTCACTTTTTCTAACAAGAAAACAACTGAAAAATCATCATTTTATTTTAAATATAGTTACAGAGAATGACATAAGTTTCTGTTTGGAACAACGGTTATTTCGTTTTAAAATTTTTGAAATTGTGAGCATTACGTTAGTTAAAAAAACATTTTGTGATTTTGTGAGAGAATGTGAGTGTTTCTAATAGTAGCCTAATAATTAATGCTCACGTTCTCTTGTTGGTTTTTGCTGTTGTTTTGGATGGTAGACGAGGAAGTTATTGTAATTATTTTTTTTTAAATTTGGAAAAAAAAAAACAAACGAAAAAAAAAAAACTATGTCATTTTATAAAATGCTATAATATGTCGTTTTACTCTGATTTTTTTGTGCAAGACATTGATTACAACCATTTTATTTACGTTTAAAAGATGGTTGGGATCTATAAAAGAAAAAGTGAACGACAGAGCAGGACATTCTGTTATCATTGGCTGAAAGCATACAAACGTTTTCACATTAAACTAGTATCACGTCTGTTTTAATTGACCAGTACCATTGTTATAAAAACAATTCCACTACTAATGTACACAGATTAGCATATGATCTGGCTGAAAAAGTGGCTGCAGCACCGTTTCAACATAACTTAAAGTTGGGTCGTTGGGGATTGGATACTTTGCGGAAACCCGAACCCAGTTCTAGGGTGCATGCTATGGCGTTTAATAAACCTCAAGTAGCTAGGTTTTTTAAAACATATTAAGAAATATTAGAAAAATATAATCTTCAACCGACCAAAATTTACAATGTGAACGAAAGTCATCTTTTTACTGTACAAAAGCCTCCCAAAGTATTTGCTCAAACTAGATAAAAGCGAGTTGGTGCTTTTACCAGCGCCGAGGATGGAATACATGTCACATTGGTGTGTTGTATAAGCACAATACTGCCCTGCTAATCAAAGCTGTATCTCCATTTTTTGATGTAAGCGTTTAAAGACAAATATTTTAGGCTACTCTAAAATGACTAATGGAAAACATTGATACAAATCTTGATTGATTCATGTTGTGTTTTATGATGAATTTAATTACATCAAAACAAACTAGGAATCAACATACAGTTCCAATTCATTTTACAAAAAAATGTAGTTACGGCTTTTTTGCTTATCACGGCAGAATAGGTTTTGTACACCTGCTGTAATTCTTGTTTTTCTCTTCGACCATTAGTGGAAACTAGTAATTCTGAAATTATTTTTAATTATAGATAGATACGAGGGCGGTCTGAACAGTTTCCGACTTCAACGTGAAGATGGCAGCACTCGTCAATAAAAGTACTATTTCAACAATTTTTATTAATTTCTTATAGCCCAGATTTAATAAAAATATTGTGATTTTAGAAACCACCAAGCGTTTCTGAGCTATCTAATAAGCGAAGAGATATATTGATTACATTGAGCACAGTAAAAAACTCCGTCCCCATATGCAGCAGCCGCAATCTTCTTCTACTCTTAATCTAGATAGATGGAAAGTGACCTACTAGTTGTTCTCGTACCTGCAAGGCGCCACTGTGTCATTTTCTCTCCTGTTGCCTAGAGTTTTAATGTTTGTTTTTTAGTCTATAATTTTCATCCGTGTGGCAGTAGTAAAGCCTCAATATGGAAACGTCAAATGTTGAACTCTTTTCATTTTCCTCTTCATAGCAGAAGCCAAATCACTTCTAGACTATCATGTGCTCCGTTTACGTTTATAAATCTTTTCAGTCTTTTCAAACCATAGCTAGGTCTGATTGATAGCTAGTTACCAAAAACTATCTTGATTTATACTTTTAGTTTCCCATCTTTGAATTATGTAACTTTCTATAGTATCGCAGACATTTTCTAGATATTCTATGATAAAATTTGAGAAAGAAAACACGTCTGTAAAGCACAGGGACAATACTGCTCTTCATAATTTATTAAGAATTAAAGAGAGAAAAGAAGAAGTTACACTTGTAACGGTGTATGATTTGAATGATGATAAAAATGCAGAAACAAAAGGCAATTTCTTAGACACCATTTAAATCACTAGTGACTACATTAAAACCAAGGACAATTGACAAGCATGTGGAACATGTGTCAAGAGTAGCATGTTCATTACTAACGCACAAAGAAATACACAAGTTTACTAGAGTATAAATCCCGTAAGAAAAGAAAAGTTTATTATAGATTATATTATGGTAAAACAGAAAATTTAAGATATGCAGAGATGCAAGAGTGGAAAGAGAAACAAAAATAGCGATCACAATCTCTTGGTTATGACCAGAATAGCTGTAGCAAAACCTAATATGAAACTGAGAGAAAAAAAGATCAAGAAAGTCGAGCTATGAAAAATGAAGAAAAAGTAAGGAATTCAGAAAAACTAATTGCCGAAAAGTTAAATAACTTGGGCCTCCTTTCAAACTCAAATGACTTAGAACAATAGTGTAGGCTACTTTTAAATCAGTTGTGTTAGGGGCAACAGAGGAGGTTTGTGGTAAGGCTAAGTGCGGAGGAAAGAGTGCTAAAACAACAAAAATGGTGGCCGAAGAAAATAAGGGCAAAGTTTGAGTTTGATTACCAATATAAAGAACAACGTTCAAAATTAAAAAAAAAACAAACATGGTTAGGGGAAGCTAAGCGAATAGAATGGGAAAAGTTTAATCAATCCTTGGAAAAAAATAATAACAAAAACCAAAAATATTTCATAATAATTATAAGGAAAACTAAAGAATGCCCAATATAGTTTGTATTGAATAAAATATGGAAAGCGGTAAAGAGAGCATTTATGCCAGTTCTTAAATGTGGAAGAAGTACAATGAGAGGAAGGCAAAACTAAAACAAAAGACACTGAAGAAATGGAACAGTAAGACCAGATTTTTAAAGGAAGAACTGATAGCAGCACTGAAGAACATGAAACTGAGGAAAGCAGAAGGCTATGATTTCGTAGCACAGAAACTCTTACGATTCATGGAAAAGTGAAAAACTGCCCTAACATGTAGTAAATCTAGCATAAAAGTATACAACCATACCTAAGGACATGGAGGTTTCTACAAAGTTTCTAAAACACTTACAGGAACTACGTCAGGACGGGGGAACGCACGTTCGGTAGAGTACGATAAGGAGAGATTATTAGTCTTTATCTCTTCATTATGATTAATGACGTGCTAAAAGAATGTAGCGGGAACTCAAAGTAATGCCAGCAGTTAAAATCGGAGTCTTAGCATATGCAGGCAATGTCATACTGCTAGCTCGATCAGCAGAACAGTTGCAACATAATCTGAGTGTTTGGGCTGCTAAATGCAAAGAAGATGATTGAGAATCAACACATCCATAGAGAACAAAACCAACATAACATTACGATAGGAACTACAAAACTGAAACAAGTTGAAAAATTTAAATATTTGGTGGCAGTGCTGAGCTCCAATGGCAAGCCGGGTAAAGATAGTAGCGGGATTATTTCGCAAATAATTAATTTATAAACCAATTTTTCTCTACAGTATAGGCAGCCGTGTTTACACTAATGCGTTTGAATATGCATTTTTATATTAAACAGTCTTTTAGGAATTTTGGTTGTTTGGAGTTGCCGGTTTCGATGATTTGTCCTCATTTTCTTGCAAAAGTTACAATTCATTTCCAATTTGCTGTCCGTTGCGAAAAGATGTACTTGGAAAATGTTGTCTAAAAATTGAACAATTAGACATGTGCTTTGTAATATCGATTAAAGTAAAATCATCCCATTCTAATTAGGGAATAAGTCTTCGCCTACGGTTTCTGTGTAAGTACCTTTTTTACTTTCCTTGGTTTTAATAAAATATTTGCTCTTTTTTTTGTTTAGTTTTTCTTTTTTGTGGGTTTTACCCTTTGGCTTATTCTGCTGGTCATTGCAGACGTACCCGTTTTTATTAGTGAATGGATATTTAATTATGGTTATGCTGTCAAGGATATTAATTCAAAAATTATAAAATATCAAAGTGGATCTGGTATCACAATACCGTTGGAATTTCAACCTACCTTCTTCGGATCAAGACCACCACTAAAGGTAAGCCGTTTATCTAGTCCTTTGTGAGCACCTGTTATCAACGGAGTCTATTTTGGTGTTTCCTTTTTCTTCATTGGATAATAAAATATTAGATTTGGATATGGAAGCTCTCACTTCTGCCGATTAACTGTCGAACACCAAAGACTTCCTAGTTATAAAAACTAAGTTAATTCTTTTATGCATGTCATTCATAAATTTTGTCGCGTCCTATGTATACGTACCATGGTCGTGAGTTGAACAACGTACCTTTGTTTGGCGCTGTAGGTATAAATACGTTTGTGAGCTAAAAAGATCTTTCAAGTACCTGATTAATTTTGTGCGCTTTTAATTTATTTAAATAATCGGCCAAGGTCCGTTACCCGCCGTAGTTGTTGTTAGATACATTTCGAACAATATTTGTCGCGTAAATCACTTGCAGAGATTCATCGGTGCTACGACTGTCAAATACGTTAACCTATTTGGGGGTACTTGTGCCTCGTACCTTCACTCGCTATCGTAAATTGTTATTATCTGATAACGATATTTTGCTATTCAGTTTAAATGATTGTAATGTCCACGGAATGAAACTCGAAAAGGTATTTTAATACGTCTTTATTCTGCATTAACCAAAATGTGACTAAGTATCAAGTTCGAATTCCCCCATACGTTAAGCGAAAAGCGTGCTTTTAAGTATTGGGAAAATCCCATATTACACCTCCTTAATAAATTTATCCGTTATCGATGCCGTAACGTACAGGTGGTTTTATATTACGCTTAGGCCTTACATTTAAATCAACAATTTGATTATCACCATCTGATTGATCTGCCGGTACTACAATAGGTGGTTGAATTATCGGTATACTCGGATTTGTAAAATCATTGTGTTTTTCAGATAAATCTGAAGGTACAATTGCCGTACTTAATTGATTTAAATGACGCTTCCAAATAACATTTGACTCGCAAATTTTAACTAAATATGTTCTAGATCCTAAAACTTTATGTACGATTGCTTTAATCCAAGCAGGTTTATTAATATTTCTGTAATCGCGAGCCATCACTACTTCGCCTACCACAAATTTAATATTTCTTTTGCCTCTAAAATATTTTCTTTGCATGCTTTGCTTATGCTTTACTCGCTTACGTAAGATATTATCATCTAACTGTGCGCAATGAGGAATTAAGTTATCAAATCTACAGCGGATATTATGTCCTAACAAAAGCGTAGCCGGACTCACACCTGTGGTACAATGCGGTGTGTTCCGATAATCTATCAAAAACCTATTTAACGCCAAATTAACATCTTTACATTTATTATCATAAGTCATAATTGAAATTGCCCTTTTAACGGACTTAACAACATTCTCTGCACAACCATTAGTTGCTGCGTGAAATGGAGCACCACATCGTAGCGTAATGCCATTTAATCTCGCAAATGTTTTAAATTCATCCGAACAAAAATTGGTAGCATTATCAGTAACGATGAAACGTGGTAATCCAAAACGCGCAAAAATACTACGCAACGCATTTATTGTAATTCTACTGGTCATATCGCTTGTAACAAACACCTCTATCCATTTACTATACGCGTCAACAATGATTAAGAATATTTTATTATTTACAGTCATATAATCAATATGCAAACGGTCCCACGGCTTATCGGGAAATTCCCAATTTTTAATTCTGCCTTTTCTGGTTGCGATTGAAATTGCGCACATTGAGGACACTTTTTGATTAAATCTTCGATATCCTTATTCATTGATGACCACCAAACGTAGGATCGCGCTAACGACTTAGTTTTAACTATGCCCATGTGTGCTTGATGTAAACTTTTAACACTTCACATTGCAATTCGTTTGGTATCACGACGCGATAACCTAACATTAAACAACCACTATCAACATGCAAATTATGTTTTAATTTTTCGAAACGTGTTAGTTCACTTCCCACCTTTTTAGGCCAACCATTCTTAACAAAAGAAATTATTTTCTGTAAAACCTCGTCGGTAGCAGTGTAACGTTCCACATCACTAGAATTAATTAAGTCTAAATTTAGGTTTACATAATTTACACAATCGACCAATTCGTCACTGACTTGTAATGCTAAAGGCAATCTCGAAAGAGCATCCGCATTATTTGCGCTACTTCGTACATACTGTATGTCGAAAGAAAACCCTGATAAATACAGTGCCCATCTTTGCAATCGATTGGCTGCCATTTGTGGAAGTCCTTTTTGGATTTAAAATGCTTACCAACGGTTTATGATCCGTTACTAAGGTGAAATGTCTTCCGTAGAGATACTGGTAGAATTTTGTCACACCAAACATAATAGATAACGCTTCCTTATCAATCTGCGAGTATTGCTTCTCGCTATCACTTAACGTTCTTGAACCGAAAGCAATTGGACGTTCTTCGCCAGAGGGTAAAATATGCGAAATAACTGCACCTACACCTTTTAGCGAAGCGTCTACACACAATTTAACCGGCAAGGACGGATCGTAGTGTACTAGCACTTCTAATGATGTTAACACCTTTTCGCCTTATCAAATGCTGCCTGAACGTCGCTATTCCACTCAAAACTCCTATTCGACTTTAATAACTCGTACATAGGTCCTAGTAAATCTGCGGTGTTGGGAATAAACTTGTGATAATAATTTATCATGCCTAAAAATGACTTAAGCTCTGATACGTTCTTCGGACTTGGAATTTTGATAATTGCTTCTAATTTCGACGAATTCGGATGAAGCCCTTCTTTGTCGATAATATATCCAAGATAGGAAATCCGTTGTTGAAAAAATTTACATTTTGACCTTTTTATTGTCAATCCAAAATCTTGAAATTTCTTTAATACCGTCTCTATGCGCTCCAGATGTTCTTTCCGATTAACACCCGTTATCAAGATGTCGTCTAAAAATACGATAACCCCTTCTAAGCCTTGTAATATTGTATCCATAATTTGTTGAAAAATTGAGCAAGCTGAACTGATTCCAAACGGAAGTCGGGTGTACCTATAAAGTCCCTTATGCGTACTAATCGTTAGTATCTCTCTAGATTTTTCTTCAACAGCCAGCTGATGATAAGCGTGAGACAAATCCAACTTCGTAAACTCCACTCCACCTTGTAATTTTTGAAATAAACATTCTATTCTGGGTAATGGATATTTGGCTTGTTCTAATACCGGATTCACGGTTATTTTAAAATCTCCACAAATTCTGATTGTATTATCAGCTTTAAGAATTGGAACAATTGGCGTCCCCAACTACTAAAATTAACAGCTTCTAAAACACCAAGTTTTAGTAAACGTTGGATTTCGGTTTCTACTGAACGTTTTAATGCAAACGGTAAAGGTCTTGGATTAAAAAATTTTGGTACGGCGTTTTCTTTAACTTTCAAAGAAATTTTGCACTTATTAAATAAACCAAGTTCATCGCACAATACACGTTTGAATTTATTAGTCAGCACAGAAACTTCAAATTCGTCATTTGAGGTAGATAGCATTTTGACGTCACCTAGTCTAATATCAAACGAAGATAACCAATCTCGCCCCATCAGTGGTGGACTTTCATTGTTCATGACGTAAACGCTTAGTTTTTGAGATATCCCTTTATGCGAAACAACAACCTGTGCAACACCGATAGGAAATATTTTATTTCCAGAATAATCTTTAAAAATTTTATTTGTTGGTGTCAATGCAACATGCGGCAATTGCCTTTCCCAAATGTACTTTGGTATCAAAGACACACTCGCGCTGGTATCTACTTCAAAAACTATGTCCACGTTCTCAATAGTCATTGTCCGTAAAATTGGTTTATCTCCACCACACTGAACGACAAATAAATTTTCAACATTTTTAAGATTACTATTTCCGTCATCCAACGTAACTGTCTTAACATTTTTAGGCAATTTTGAACGTTTGTTGTTCTTCTTAACACGACAAACCGATGCTAAATGACCCACTTCTGAACAGTAGTTGCACTTACAATTTTGTATTTGCAAACATCTGACGTATGGTTGGAATAACCGCATACTTTGCACTTAGATTTAACGTTGGAATTAATCTTGCGAATGTCTGAAGTATCTACTTCTTGTTTAATTTGTACTGGAGCTACACTAGTTGTAAGAAATTTTCTATTGGCTTCTTTGCTAGTCGCCAGATCCACAGCTTTTTGAAATGTTAACTCTGAAGGATCTTCTTCTCGCAACCTATCCATCGCAGGACCTTTCTTCATGCCAATAATAAACATATCGCGTAATAAGATTTCTAATTCTTTACCAAAGTTGCAAAAAGCAGCTAAATTACGTATTCTAGCACTCCAATCCGCAACACTTTCGTTTTCTTTCTTCGAGCATTATAAAAATCATAACGCTTTGGAAAAGTAGATTTCTTTTCGGGTTGGAAATGTTTTTCCAAAACCCCGATTAACTTATCATATGGCACCTTTTCTGGAAGCAATGGTACGCACAAGTTAAATATTAACCGATATGCACTATCACCACACCCATTTAACAGTATCGCCCGTTTCTTGACATCATTAGTAATATCATTAGCTAAGAAATACTGTTCCAGACGCGGTTTGTAAATTGCCCATTCCGTAGTCTGCAAATCGAATTCGCGTAAATGTCCGATGATTGCATTATTATATGTAACTGTAGCAATACTTTCTTTGCTAGTTTCTTCTAATGGCATTTTTACTAATATTAAGTACTACTAAAAAAAACAAAAAATCCCGCTATTTTAAAATTAATCCTCGTCGCCACTGTAATGTCCACGGAATGAAACTCGGAAAAGGTATTTTAATACGTCTTTATTCTGCATTAACCAAAATGTGACTGAGTATCAAGTTCGAATTCCCCCATACGTTAAGCGTAAAAGCGTGCTTTTAAGTATTGGGAAAATCCCATATTACAATGATATTATCTACTGTTGTGTCTATGTGTGTCTATAGGGGTTAATTGAACTGTAGTCGCTATACATTCGGGTACGGTTTGTTTATTTTATACGTAATCCTAGGTTGCGCATTATAAATTTTTCGAGCAGTGTAAAGGCCTTTATTTTAAACGATTTTCAATCAACCCACGACCACTTCCGACTAAGAAGAGCTGCCGACAGGTCATCTACAACTGCTATATATTTATTTTAGTTTGTTTACAAATAAACCGTAATAAGATTTAAATACGCAAATAGCAGCAACGAACAGACTGTACTATCACTCAGCAAAGCATTTCTGGGTAAGAGAAAAGTTTTATTTAAAACAAAATTGGTTGTTTACAACTCCACATATGTGCCTTTGGTTGTGAGGCTACAAAAATGAGGCATTTGAGGCAAATTGACACGGCGGGATAGAGTAAGGAACCAGACTACAGACTCAGTCTACGTGCCAAACCTTTAATAGACAGGATTGCAGGTAAAAGATAAGATGTTTTAGTTTTGTTGCTAGAATGGACACCCAAAGAATCCCAAAGCCGGATCTTGAGGCTAAGAGTGAAAGCAGACGACCTCGAGGACGTCGATAATCGAGTTGGCTAGACACACTGGCGCCCGTGTTTCGAAAAAAAGGAGATAGACAGCGATGACAACAGCTTTGTGCATCTCCTACACCGAGTGGTAGAAGAGAGACGTAAGTAAGTATATTTCGTAATTTTTTTCAGATTTATTTAGTTGTTTTAGGTATAACATCATATTGTAATTTCTTTACATTGAAGTTTTTTTTATAAGTATGGTAGAAGTTGTTCATTACTGTTACGTCTTTTACTACGTTCAATATAATTGATACCTGCGCAAAACTTGATTCAATACACACACGACATTGTGTTGACATTTTACAATTTTTCTTTAATATTCAGTTTTAAATTAGTTATAATTCAAGTTTCATGTTCTTAGAATAGCAACCAATTATAGAGGGCTTGCACGAATCAGTTTTTTTCATTCTTTATCGAGGTATTACAATTGAATAACGGGTATGCTCTCAATAATCTAATAAAAGGCATGTTTTAAGGTTTAAAAGAATCTTCGCTTAAAAGCACATGCTCTTTAACCTCTTGAACAAGTAAATTGCAAACGTTGGTACGCAAAATAAAAGTACAATTAATTTTGCCCTTGCTTTTAAAAATTTACATTATTGTGCACTATAAAAAATCATAAACTACACTAAATCAGTTTTATTCGTAAAGTTTTTTGTAAAACTTCAAAAAGTGCAGAAGATTTGCAGAATGTATAGTGATACCTAATCTTTACGTCACAAATGTAATTTTTCACAAACATGTCTTAAATGTTGCAGGCTTGTAGAAATTTAAATTGCATTGCCATTAAAATTTTACACTTTACGAAATACACTTTGGATATGGACTAGTCGGGAGCAGGACATGAATCTCTAATTACATTTTTTCTACACTTTTCAGAATATTCAATTATTTAACTTTTAAATGAACGAAACGAAATTAAATGAAATTAAACATAAATTAATAATTAGAAAGCAGTAGATTTATAAAGCTAAAGTCATGTATAAAATGTGAGATACTTTTAATGTTCACAAAACTGTACAATTTATAAAAAAACAAGTGCACCTGAGCCTATTATGTTTATTTTAATTAGACAGAAACTCTAAAGTGCATTGTTTTAAAATAGAGACCCTAAGAAAAGATAAACAACGTTTAATTGAAAAGAACAATGCAGCTTAGTAAAATTCTTATTTAGTAAAAATTTCAACATAAAATAATATAATAAAGTGGGAATTGTCCGTTCAAACCTAATAGTCACATTATAATCGTTCTTAGTTTAACTATTTATGAAAGTGCGTTAGAAAAGTAAAATATATTAAATTTTGATAAATGTATGTGTTGATACACAACTGACTTAATTGTTAATCCGTTAATCAAATAAGTTTCCTAATTACTAAAGAAATAATAAAATTTGTGTAACGTATTGAACATAAAGACTTTGTAGTGCGGATATACAGGGTTGGGCAAATGTGTGAAAACCCCTCATTTCTGGCTAAACAATTGATTGTATCAAAAAACCTTAAAAAGTTAATGTAAATTGTATGATGTATTCAGTGGCGTACTAGATTTGCAGCAGCTACGCCAATTTTCGAGATATAATGTCATCGATGTTTTTTAAATGGGTGACTGTACATTTTTGCATTTTCAGATATACTCCAATTATGATAATATCGGGTTTGGTAAGTATGTGACTTGTCGCTTTTTAAATATTAAATAAAATAATAAGATAAGAAATTGCTGTCGCTGTACTATCTAATAAAAAATATTCGTTTTAATAGTTGCCATGGTTATTTCTTTAACAGTATTATTGTCAATTCCGTCAGATAGATAATTTCAGTATAAAATATTAGATAGTACAGCGACAGCGATCACTTATCTTATTATTTTATCTTATTGATTTATTTAATACTTAAAAAACGACAAGTCGCATATCTACCAAACCCGATATTATAATAATTAGAGAAAAACGGTATATCTGAAAATGCGAAAATGTACCCATTTAAAAAAACCATCGATGACGTCTTATCTCGAAAATGGGCGTAGCTGCTGCAAATTCTAGTACGCCACTGAATAAATCATAAAATTTACATTAACTTTTTTAAGATCTTTTGATACAATCAATTGTTTCCACATATTTGCCGAACCTTTAAACTTTAAACGTTATACGTGCCATTAATCAGTGGATATTTTAGTGAAGTCAAAAACTTGTTACGCTTACTCGTGACTATCTTGAAGATATTGATAATTTTCTTTACAATTATCTATTTATATTATGAACAATGCATTAAATGACCTTAGTAAAGAGAATATTAAAATAGTACACCTAAACGAAATCACGAAAAAAAATCCTCGTCCGAATTAATCACAAAACTCAAAAAACATCACTCTGATATGGTTGAAAATTTATTAAAGCAGTTTATCAAAGTTTTAGATGAAAAATTTTCTTTTGTGACGGAAATAAAATGTGATACAAAAAATATCATGGATAAACTAGCATCAATAGTTACCGAAAACGAAGCATTAAAAATTTAAATAGCTACATTAAAAGTAGATAACAAGAAAATTAAAAAGATTTAGAGTCTATGCAAAAATCTCTAAGAAAAAAAATATAATATCTGAACTGCAAGGCCTAGTGGAAGATGACGATTTGGGAAAAGTGGTTAAGGAATTATGTCAAAATCCTTACATATGAATGAACCAGTTATTGATAGAGTACAACGTGTTGGGTCCGGAAAATTCGTATTAGTTGAGTTTGTTAAACAATCCGATGAGCAGGCATTTGGATAAATAGCGACCAAAGAAAGTAAAAAAAATTAATTGATGTGGATAAAAATAAAAGAATTATGATATGAGATAGATATGTGTTGTTTAAAAGAAGAAAATTTTCTGGGACGAAGAAAATAGTATAAGTTCAGACAAAGAAGAAGATTTGCAGTTAATTACAAATCTGTTGCAAAAGTATGATGATCTACAAGCAGCACCGTCATCAAAAAATTAAATTATCAAGTAAGGTCCTTTCAAGAATATGTTAAAACCAGCGAAAATAATTTCTGTTCAATATTAAGTTATGATGTGGCCGGTATAAAAATAAGTTGGATAATGTAGAGTTTTTAATTTCCTACATAATTTTGACGTATTCTTTTTATTAGAGACTCATCTTGCAGAAAAAAGACAATATAAATTTAGAAAATTTTTTATTGATTTTAAATTAAAATGGATTTACACTCACAGAAATAATAAATTTGGTAGAGCTATGGGGGGTGTGATAGACATGGATGAAAGAATTAGGGAGTCACAAATTCTTCTGCTAGAGATGCTTAATACAAATTTTAAATTTAATCTAAATAGGAAAAACATTTTTGGAAACCTGTGATAGTCAAAATTTAATTATTTTAAACGGAAGGACGTTTGGCGATTCACAAGGGTAATATACTTAGGAGGCCCTGTGTGTTCTGTCAATCATATTTGTGCGATATCTTTTAATGTTATTGAAATTGTAGACCATTTTATTGTGAAATCAGAAATGTTCTCAGACCATATGCCAATTCAATTGAGATTAAACACGAATGTTCAGGTTAAAAAAGAAAATTTGATACTCCTTAAGCGATAATTAATATGGACACCGATAGATGACATAAATTTTAAATTAAAATTACAAAATTTTACAAACTATATGAATTAAGAAACTAAAAATATACAAGAGTTAATTAACTATTTTATAACATCAATTAAAAGCTCAGCCAATGTAGGCAACCAGAAGTTACAAAAACCATTTTTAAATAAAAATAAATTAAATAAAAAGTGGTTTGACATAGATTGTAAAAATTTACGAAAGAAATCTTTTGCTCTTGTAAAATTATTTAGAAAAACAAATATAAATATTATTAAAGATATGCGTGTATTAGTTAATAGGAATATAAACTAATATGTTTTAACAAAAAAGAAGGAATACTATACGAAGATCAACACAGAATTGAATGAAGTGTATGATAGCAAAGACTTTTGACAATTAGTTAAAAAGTTAGGTCTTCTCGTTTTACACGTACAGCAAATATAGATACGAGCAATTGGTTTAAACACTGAACTACTGAATCCACTTCTTAATGTTGATCAAATAAATTATGTAGCGCCTTCAATATCAGACCCTCAATTAAATAGCCCCTTTCATATCAATGAATTAAAATATGTAATTAAAAATACTAAAAACGGCAAAGCGCCTGGTCCCGATAGAATTCCATACGAGTTCTTTAGAAATAGTCTACACAATTTTTAGAAAAATTACTTGAAGTTTTCAATTTTATTTATGAAACTTTAGATGTTCCTAAGAGTTTTGGAAATTCAATTATTTTCCCTTTATCCAAAAAAGAGGAAACAAAAATGTTGTTAGCAATTACAGAGGAATTGCCTTTTCCGACTCTATTGCTATAGTATATTGTATTACACGAGGAGAAAATCACAGTTAGATGCGCGAGCAATAAAACATGATTTTATCCTCAAGTAATACACTATACTTTTCCACGACCAGTATGTAGTGTCTATAACTTTTACCAAAATTTAATTTAAGATTTCACTGTCAGTTTGGCTATTCAAAAAATATAGCTGTTTTTATGACTACTATTTCTATTCTTAATAATAAACAATAATTATCAAGTTTACTTTTTATTTGAAGTGTAGACGTCGTTTTGGCCGTTTTTCAGGTTAGATAAATATCAGTTTCTAATCAATACGAGCAACCAATCAGCTTTTGCAACTACATTCAGTCGATTGGGGTACATATACCCTTACTAGTAACAAAATAATTTTCTCCAGATGTTTTAAATATGCTAAATTTTCTCTGGTGGTTTATGAGTACAAAATGTTTTCATAATGGTCGTGGAAAAAGATGTTTACAGGTTTATTACTAAAAAGATTAAATGAGTGGGTAACTAATAAGAACATACTAAGTGAATACCAGGCAGGACTCAGGACGGGATACTCCACTGTAGATAATATTTTTAATTTAATGAATATTATAAAAATTAAAACATTGATAAAAGGCGGCAAAGTTTATAGTTATTTAATAGATTTTAATGCGGCGTTTGATTCATTAGACCGAAATTAATTATATTAAGATGGCCGTTAATATGGACATGTTCAAATCGAATGCATTCCGACCCCTCATTCCATAGAAAAAAAATGAAAAAAAAATTTAAGCCGTGTATGTGTCTTTTATCTCAATTAGAACGCGTGCCTCTGGTGGTTTACATTTCCCCATTCTCCGTTCACTACATTTGAGCTCATAAAAACACCGATCAATGTTTCGAAATGTGGTCAAAATATTCAAAAAGGAAATATAATATCAAAACATTAAGGTTACGCAATTTTTCTTAAGATCAAACTGTCAAACCTCGAATTTTAAGCCAAAAAGTCTTTGAATCTATTCCAATATTTCAACGGAAGATTTTCAAAACGACTTTCCTGACCTTGCGCCAAACGGAGATGGCCGATCTGCCTTGAAGAAAAGTCGTGAAACTGTGAGCGTAACAAATGGGAAAGTAGCAGCCTTTTTGGATCAATGTTAATTGAATGACCGAATCTGCACATTTAATTATTGCTATAGCTGAATCTCTAGGACGGGATGTAAATTTTTAGTTGTTAACAGAACTTCGATTCACAATTACCAGGAGAAATTGCGTGAATCTAAAGCACAGAATGTTAAAAAGGTGTTTAAAGATGCCGAGTTGAAGGGAACAGTTTTACATTGGGATGGAAAATTGCTGCAGAATTTGGTGAAGAGAGAAATATTGGATAGGTTACCAGTAGTTATCGATGGGAGTGAAGAACAAATGTTAGGAATACCAAAATTGGATTCGGGATTGGGAGTAGCCCAAATGGATGATATCCACGAAGTTCTAGATGACTGAGGGCTCTGCGACAGAATAAAAATCCTTTGCTGTGATACCACTGCAAGTAATCTTAGCCAATAGAAAGGTGCAGCTGTTTCGATAATGTTACGTGGTAAATTCAAATTATTTAATTGTGTCTTTCACCTTCCCGCAATGGAAACTAATGTATGCGATTATTAAGAATTCTTCATGAAAATCAAACGTTGTAAATTTAATAAAACCGTTCTATACAAACATATAATTAAATGTATTTATTGTAAACCCAGGATACAAATTAAGTATTTATACGTCAAGGTATCCTCAATCGATTCCGTAATTACTTAACGGGAGGCAAATCATTGAGTTTGGATATTTATCAATAACCAGTAAATAGATAGCAGCGAGAAGATAGTTACCTATTATAGCTGAGTGAAGGGTTCAGCCCGAAGATAACCTGCACCGATACAAGGATCGTTTAATGCGTATACTTTTAATATTAGTTTGCTCGTTTCCTAACATTAGATTTAAGTTCGTACTAATAAATAATCTGCATACAAATTAATTACTGAATCTTTCATTTCTTGAATTTAAGTAAATTGTTAACTTATTGAAGATAAGGTAACAATAGAGAAGAGGTTAGAAAAGAAACTGCTATGGCTTCCTTGTCGCCATCATGTTTCCGAGTTGGTCTTAAGATGTGTATTGGAGTGCAAAATGCCGCCAACACGAGGTTCCAGCGTGCCTTTGTTTAAAAGATTCAAGGAGGCCTGGTCACATTTAAACCTAACCGCATTTACCATTGGTCTTCAGAATGAAAAGGTGCGAAAAGTCTTGGAAGATCGTGCAGAAGACATTAATTCTTTCATCAAGGAGACAATCGTACGAGCTCAGCCCCGTGAAGATTATAGAAAACTTTTAAAACTGAATCAAGTATTTCTGGGGTTCGTTCCAGCCCGTGGCATTAATTTGCGTCACCCTGGAGCTGATCACCACGCTCGTTGGATGAGCAAAGCGATTTATTCTTTGAAAATATATTTATTTAGGAAGCAATTTAAACTAACTTCCAAAGACAAGCGGTACTGGCTGACGTATGCATCTTCATTTTGGAGATATCCTTTGAACATTGGTTTACTGTTCCTTTGTTCCGTGAGAGCTCTGTATCATGATTTAGAATTTGTAAAGAAGCTCCATGAGTTTGCATCGATTGATCGCGTAATTTGCCAGGTGACACTGAAAAAATTTTCAAGTCACTTATGGTACTTGAGCCCAGAAGCAGTAGCTATGGCATTTTTGATGATACACTATCAAATGAGATAAAAGAAGGATGGTTTTGGAGTTGAATGCTGATGTAGATGACATCGACGACAATTGCCCCAAACGCTTTCTGAGTAATCCAAAAGACATTCGTGCGATATTAACGAAAGAGATGGATCACTTCATAACACCGCAATCTTTGCAATTTTTGAACGATTTGAAATTAGGACAAGTTTTCTGATGTTGACCCGTTGAATCAAGATGAACATTTTCAACACGGTCTGAATATAGTAAGAAAATTAAAAGTCGTTAATGATTGTGCGGAGAAAGCAGTGTGTCTAATAGAAAAATATAATTCATACTGCAAATTGTTAGTGAATATCGGAAACAATTTCATGATTCGAAAAAATCTACTGTTATGAAACAATTTGTATAAAAATCTTGTAATTTTTTTTTTTTTAAATTAAAACATTTTTTTTTATTTTTGTTAATAATTTTACTGTAAATTTATCAAGTCTTATCAAAATCGGCAGAGAAGCATAACTTTAGACCAAGATCATTATTTTATGTAGTATTTTACAATTTGTTGTAGGAGGCGCTACGTGAATGATTCATGATGGTGAAATCGACTGGTAACTTTTTTTGAGAAAACTTTTAGTGATTTTGATTAGAGAATATGACGTAAACATTACTTCTTTACAATATTGGTACTTCTGTTTAAATACGATAATTTCATTTGTTTCCGAGAAAAACGCAGTTGAACAGTTCGTAGTAGGATTTAAAATATTACTTTATTTATTAAGGGTACGTTTTGGACTGTCCGATAATTATGCTTCTCTGTAGATTTTAATAAGAATTTATAAATTTACAATTTAATTATTAACAAAAATAAAGAAAAAATTTTTATCTAACGCCTTGTATCTTTTCCACGGCAATATTTTATTAAGGTATATTGTGTTTTATGGTCATATTTTGGTCTAAATAACCCGCCCTTAGCCTATGTCCCAATAGTTATAAATCACCCTGCATATTTATAGACTAATAAGTTTCCTATATTTTTGTTTACTTTAAAGCTTCATATTGCATACATTCAAAAATTATTATTATTATTACCCAGGCATAGACTGACTAACATTTTGAGTAAAGAAGTCATAAAAAAAATATTTTGGTTTGCCAAATTCAGGTCTATGTGCCGGAGGTACAACTGGGAAAACAGTAACTACACATTTAATGGAAATAAACAATGCTTTGAAGGATTAATGGAAAATATTAAAACAAATTTAAAAGTAATTTATTAGCTAAAGTTAATCAGTCATCTTATCATCAGTTATATAAAAATTTAAAGCATGATTTAGGTGCCAACAGTTATATTTCAGATGCGTTGGGCCTGAATCTTGTCAAATCAGTTAAAATTAGGGGACAGCTTCTCAGTCTTAATTGTAGTATCAGTCGGGCAGTTGAAGTGCATTATTGTATGATGTGCAATACCAGAAATGTAGAAGATATGTACCATTATACGTAGGTATTTGTTTTGCTTTAAAAGAATTTAGAAAAAATGGCTGGGCAAAACAGTACTTAATAAAGAGGAATATATTCTACACATGAACGGCCAAGACTGCATGCCTTATATCATTATCACATTAGAGCGTAGAATTATAGATATTTTCTTACTTCAGAATTTAATAATTAAGTAATACTTACAAATTAAGATAATGTTTTGTTTAAATTATTAATTTCATTCTTTATTTTATTCTATTTCTATTAAATTTATTATATTCTAATTTACATTAATTTGCTTCAGCAATAACCACTCTGCAGATGGACTTATGTCTATGCATAGTGAATTGAAGCTAATTAAAATGTGTAATTGTAAATATATTTAGTTATTGAAATAACACGTTATTATTATTATTATTATTATATAATAAATGATCTTGTTTTGATTACATTTAGTAAGTAGTTTATTTTAGAATTAATGTTAAAATCTAAAAATGAATAGAAAATGCCTGTATTTTTACGACGAAAATCATTGCCTATTGGTGCACAAGTTCGACAAGCTGATAAATGTCAATAGCTTGAACGTGTACTACGTGTGAGACTTAGGTAACATATATTCACTAATCTTAAAAATAACAAATCAGATATCAAATTTATAATTTGATATATTTAGCAGTAAACGTGTTTATTCTAATTTATTAAATCTTAATGTTAATTCGTTTCGTTGTGATTTACACCATATTATTACTAAACAAGTATGGTGTAACCATATTTGTTTAAAGTAAAATGAATCAGGTCTCTAAGGAAACCAACTACAGCAAACATTTATTTAAAGCATCCCATTGACATTTAATAAATTAATATTGAAGTATTGACTAATGTTACATCAGATTACGAAAATAAATAGATTACAATTACTAAAGGTCAAATATACAAAAATATTAAAAAATGTTATTTCTGGAACTTAAAAATGTTGGTTTTTTAACATATGCTAAAAATTTAGGACAATTTTTTTTACATTCGTTAGATACAAGAATAGTGAGAAAGCAAAGAAACCAAGAAATTATAAATAAAACGTAAAACAGAAGAAAGGCCAAATCTGTTAATAAAAGACGAAGGAAAAAAATATATAGAAATTTGGATACCTAATTAAAAAAAACAAATAAAATCGTTAAAACAAATATTTAAGAAGATTGAAAAAGTAAGTGATGCCGATCAAATCAATATTGCAATGTATCTAAGTCTCTCTCTCTATGTACCAGTTCGGTACAATAATACCAAGAATTTCGAACAGTTAATTTAGTAGCACCACAGCCAAAATGATAAATAGAAAACCAAAGTTATTTTAAAAAAATGATCAGAAGAATATAAGGATTTAGCAAAATAAATGGGAACAAGTAATGGATTAAGAGTGGTAAGAACTGTTTTTGTGAACTTAGTAGATCTTCTTAACGCATTTGTATGGGTAGAGTAATAAAACTTATGTAAGATATAAAACAAAATGTACTTTAAAACAAAACACTAATGAAGCTAAGAGAATAAGAAAAATTGCAGTTATAGTAGGTTACAATGATCTTCTGGGGCACCTTAAACCACAATACAATGATGAGAAGAATAAATAAATAAATGATTGATGTAATTTGTATGTGAGCCTAAATTTTACTAAAAGAATGAAGAAAAGGATGCTCAACATAATGTAATTAATGAAGAGATTTTTAATAGAGTTGAAAGAAGACAACTTTTGAGTCGGATAAAAAAACTGAATAGGACGAGTTTTAAGAAATGATTAATGGATTAAAAAGAAACAGATATGGCTACGAAAGAGTAAAACGAGGAGAAAACTGCGCTTTACAACAGTTATTTGAATTATCCTAAACATCTTAAAATATTTTTTCAAAGGCGACTATACTGTTTTCTTAAGTATTTCTTAAGAAGTCAATATATTCAAGAAAAAATAAATTAATCTGTTTTAAAATACTTAGATGAATGATACTTGAAACCTTCATTGTTTCGATTTCTAAATTAGTTTAAAAAAAACAAATCCAAAAATTTTATTCAATGCTATTGCTTCCCGTCTATTGTTTTAAACAACAGCAAATCAAACAAAACTATCTTCAAAAATATAGAAAATCTATAAATATTCTCAGATGTGACCGCCAAAGTTGTCATTGTTAATAAGCTCCTGCATGTACAATTGAGAAAACAAAATTTGGAACACTGTTGAAAGTTAAATGAGCATAACAACGTTAAATAAGTGTTTTTTACTTTATTCTTTGTTAAATGTAGATAATTCACGAAGGTCAGGTTACTCATGTTTAACCGTTGAGTGAAAAATACTTATTTAACGTACTATGCTCATTTAACTTTCAACCAAATTTTGTTACGTTAAAAACAACAAAATGCCTTTTCAATTCACCAATCAAGAATACGCCGATATGCACTTTGTTTATCGATTTTGTGATTTTCAAAACCAAACTTTGAAGGGATGTATTTTTCTTGGGGAGCGTTTTTCAAAAAAATCAAAGTATGTATATCAACTTATTTTTTGATGGACTATCGAATGATTGCTTATTGCTACTATAACCTGGACCACCCTGTATATCAATGTCAGTACACAATTCATGGGCCTCTTTGCCTTGCTTGGTTCGACTTGCTGTTTCGTTTTTTGGTTTGTTTTTTCTTTTTGAGTTGCTTTATATTGGCATTACCAAGTAAATTTTTATTAGCCGACTAGCGCAACTTTGTTGCACGTGACTCTTCTTCAGCTGCAAGTTCGTCCTTGTTTGGAGTGTCTAATAAAATACACGTTTTTCCTGCGTTTACGGTTTTTGTTTGTAACTTGACGTCTGCCTGCTTTAGGAAAATGTCTTATATATGACGGGTTAAAATGTTTGGTTACATCTGAAGTACCAGGTAGTTCGCCTACAGAAACACGATTAATTGGAGGTGGCGTTACCTCCCGATCATGATGTGGCTCTAAAACTAAATCTTCCTATACACCATTATCTTCTTCTAGATTATTTTCAGTATCTTGTACTTTCATATTGACAGGTGGTGAATATGGACAATCAGTTACCGCCGAAGTTAAAATTCATCTTCAGTAAAAGTCTCACGATTAAAAGAAAAAATTTCATTCAGTCGAAAACCCAACAGAATATTAGTAGGCGTTGTGGCCAGAGAAAAGCATCCCGGAAATGTCATAAATCGACATTGTTTCTCCCGCATTATTGCGCATCCACGCATCACATTCGGTATTGACGTATTTCTTGAATGGCCCAAAGACACATCTGTCAAGAGGCTGCAATTTATGTAAACAATGAGGTGGTAATGATAGAACAACAACTCCGTTATTTTTACAAAAATTAGTTCCCGTAATTGATAAATGGGAATCATGGTTGTCCAACACAATAAGAGCTAGCCTCTCTTTTGAAGGCCTTGAATGTTTCTCAAAATGCTCTAGAAAAATAACGAAGCTTCTCTATTGATCCAACCGGACTTGTTTGCTGAGCCAATACATCCTGGTGGTCCATTTGCGCTTCCGCTTGCACTAATAGCTGCAACTATGGTGACCAATGTTCCTTGTTTTGAAAATGTTACCAAGCCAACCTGTTTAACATTTTTTCTGGCTATAATTCTACCTGGGCTCTGAACCGTGGTAACTCCCGTTTCATCCACGTTATACAACGTGTCCAAGATAAAGATGCCCACTACGGGGATCTCGGAAACGGTAAGAGATGGAAGGTCGGTTAAATAGAACAAAAGTTGCACATTTGAGGGTATGTATTTATAGTCTTTGAAAACTCGGATATCTCTTTTAGTCTTTGAGATATTTGAAAAAAATTAAATTTTCTGATTTTCGTTTTTATTTTTTTCTGACCTTATTTGAAGAGATATCAAGAAAAATATAGCACATTGTCATTACCACTTTATTAGCTCTACCTAATGGTTTTATTTAATTTTTAATACAACGTTTCGTTTGTTAGCAACCATCATCAACTTTATTTTTTAAATACACTAAAAATATTTTTTCCATATTTAATTCTCTCCTTGATACTGAATTTAACGATATGTTACATTTTATATTTTTGAGACGTTTCGGATGAGAAAATTAATATTCAATGTAAAATATCGAAAACGTACAGTACCGAAACATTAGAAAACAGTAAAATTATAATAAAAATATGTTTTGTGATTTTAAATAATAGACAAATAAAAACAAATTTATTTTAAAGGTTAATAAACTCACAAAGATGTTTAAAAAGATTCCCGTTATTCTCCAAACATAAATAGCATCTTCTACCTGTAGAATTTAACATATTCCTCAACATTTGAGGAGTAATACTAGCACACGCTTCGATAACTAGTCTTTGTAACATTTTTCGTTTTCAATATCGTTTCCATAAATGTAATTTTTAATGTATCTCCAAAGGAAAAAATCCAAAGTTGTTATATCTGGAGAACGGGCTGGCCACAGTACATTTGCATAAGTGCCAATACATCTGTCTGGAAATCTAACTGACAAGTATTTTCTGACAACTCTAGAATTATGTGCTGGTGCACCGTCCTGCATAAACCAACAACTTTCAACTTTTTGGATAGACAAATCATTGAAAGCTACCTCTAATTTATTTTGGAGTAAAATTTGGTATCGTTCAGAATTTAAGGATTCGTGGTAAATAAAAGGACCTATAATTCGAGTACCAAATATAGCAGCCCACATATTAAATCCGAAACGGTGTTGGTGTTTGGCCGTTTTGTACAACCGTGGTTTTCTCTTGCCCAATAATGAGCATTTCTACGATTAAAAATTTTTTATTATTAACTCTGCTTTCATCGGACCATATTATTTTATTCGGAAAATATTCATTGTCTTGACATTGACGTGTATACCTGTCACCTGGTCGAAGTCCTTGGCAGATTCTAAATTTATATGGATGTACTTTCTCCTTCTTTAGAACGTAATGAGCTGTCAAATGGGCTATTCAATGTTCCTAGTAGAAACCTCTGGATTTTCCGTTACAGCTAATAAAAAGTATTGGCTCTTTCTTCATTGCAAGGTTTTTGCGAGATTTTATAGGTTTTTGGTACGCACCATATTCTTTTAGATTAACTGCTAATCTGCAAAAAGTTCTTTTGTTAGGTTGACGCCTTTCTGGATATTTGTTTAAATACATTATTTCGGCTTCAGAACAATTACGTTGACACAAAATGTAACACGTCAGTATGTCGAATTTTTCATTATTTAAAAAATGTTCTCCTACCATATTGTTTTTAGGTAAACACAAAAGATAATTCACTCAAAGACCACCAAACAAACGTAATATGTACAACAATCAATTATGACAGTTATGAAAACAAAATGCAAAGCCAACTTATTTTTATCAAATGCAACAGTACGAGGGAAGATGTATTTTAACTGTTTAATTAACAGTATTTTCACTAAATACATACTTGTAAGTTATTGAATGAATTATGAAAATGAGAAAACATAATTTTATAATAATTTTAAGGTTTTTAATGTTTCTAGTATTAGTTTTAACTGTACTTTTCGATGTTTTACATTGAATATTAATTTTCTCATCCGAAACGTCTCAAAAATATAAAGTGTGACATATCGTTGAATTCAGTATCAAGGAGAGAATTAAATATGGCAAAAAAAATTTTTTCGTGTATTTAAAAAAAAAGTTGATGATGGTTGCTAACAAACGAAACGTTGTATCAAAATTGAATAAAACCATTAGGTAGAGCTAGAAAAGTGGCAATGAAAATGTGCTATTTTTTCTTGATATCTCTTCAAATAAGGTCAGAAAAATAAAACGAAAATCAAAAAATTTAATTTTTTCAAATATCTCAAAGACTAAAAGAGATATCCGAGTTCTTCAAAGACTATAAATACATCCCCTCAAATGCGCAACTTTTGTTCTATTTAACCGACCTTCCATCTCTTACCGTTTCCGAGATCCCCATAGTGGGCATCCTTATCTTGGACACGTTGTATGTCTTGACATTCAAACATATTGCGGTCCATAATTTCTCCCAAAATGTTAAAATACTTATTTACATTTTCTCTAATAAATCTGTTGGCTATGATAAGGCTTGTAGCCTCTGGAGTTCGCAATGATAGAGTTGAATGGCGCTTGAGAAACCCTGATAACCAGTCACTTAATACAATTTTGTTATCTACCCTAATATTATTTTTAATTCCAATTTCATAGGCAAGCACTCTCACTTTTTTAGTAGAAAATTGAAAATACATTTTTGAACTTTCTTTGGGGTATTGAGCAAGTTCCTGTTCAATGTTATTAGGTAATGTTTACCGGCTAAGAATAAATCCAACATGAGGCAATTGACCTTCAGCACCTTAACAACAGAAATAACTAGGATCTTAGGGGTACATTTACCTTACCACTGTTTCATAGTCACTGGGTCATAAAGTTCATTCCAGGCTTGTGGAATATTCCCGCGATCAGTTTTTTTCTTATAGTTTCTTATAGTTATTCTATAAACATGTAAGTACAAATAAATAGTAAACTATTGCTTATTAACATTGGTTTATGCACATTTGAAATTTTGACCAATTTGCTGGGTTAGTTGTTACAGTAACAACTAACTCCAAACGTTATGTAATAAGTAACACCCAACAGTAATTTCAAATTAAAACCGTTGCAATAAAATAACATCACATTTGACGGCAACTTGTTACCTCAGAAAATACACTGTATACAGTCTACTTACATGTCATTAAAAACAGACACTTTGTTGTTAATGAACAACCAAAATAAAACAAAATGTTAAAATAGGAAAATTTGAGAAAGCACGCTGAGTAAGCACTGTAACCCTAACGGTACAGTCTTCTACCGGAAAGATGCTAAACCTCTTGTAACAACTAACCCCTGTAACAAGTAACCCTGATCTCCCTTACCATTGCAATAAATACCAAAAATCAATCGACAGCTGTTTCCTTCTTTTGAAACACTTCAGGAGTGAGAGAACTTGAGTGTAACTTGAATAGTGTGCAATATGCGCGCCTATCAACTTACATACATCTAATATGACCGCAACATCTTTTGCGACATTTACTGCCGCCTCGTGCTATCGTAGAACATCCAAAAAGTGATCTACACTAAAACAACTTTGATTCTTGGGTATTGGTTTTCTTTAATAATATGTATTTGGTTACCAATTAGCAGTATTTTGACTAAGCCATTTTGACAGGGTGATTCTGGAGGTGAGTAATTTCATTGGGACTGTTTTAGAACGAACCGATTTGATTTGGGACAGGCTACAAACAATCAAGGTACAAAACGTTATCTATACACCAGAACTAAGTTTTTCTTTGTAAATTAAATACCAACTCAAACGTCTTCGACCCAACTGACTACAATCAATTAAGGTAATTTTGAAAAGAAAAGAAAACTAAACTTAACTGTTTCTCAATAGATACTACTACGCAATAAAAACTGAGGTTTATAATCATTAACAAATATCGTAATCCTTACTTGATATTACGTTTATTTTTACATACAAAAGTTTATATTAATAAACAATGGTTGTATATATTATCTATGCACAATTGTACATCTTATTTAATTTTAGTATATCAGTTGCACTTAAACCAGCTCTTTGCCCAATTACGGCATTTGGGTCCTGTAAGTCTATATCATTATTTGTCTCATTTATTAGACAAAACTTACCTTAGTTACAATGGTTTTCTTTCCTGTACAATAGAAAACGCGTAAGCATCATAATGCATTACACTTCCATAGTCATATTTTGTACCAAAATTTGTTATTGTGCTTGCTTCAAATTTATTGAAGTTGTTAACTTATCTGTAAAATAGAGTGTTACTTTATTTTATTCTGTGACGGTATTTACAGGTTACCTGGGATAATATTTTCTTTAACAATTGTTACGTAATTATCTCTTTCTGTGGCGCTCTGTTGGTGGTAGAAACCCAAAGCATGTAGGAATTCGTGCAAAATAGTTCCTTTACTGTAACAACCGGGTTGTAAATTTAGTATTTGTCTACCCCCTTGTCTTCCAACGCTCGAAAAGCATCCAGCTTGATTACTCTAAAAAAATTATAACCTATTTGTTTCTTTTTTTAAATATTTTACACTTACCGTAACAAGCACATAATTTGTTTCAGGAGCCGTAATAAGTTTTGGTCTTATGCAAGTTAAAGTGACATAATCATTTAAAGCAGTATTAATACTTTGTCTTTGAGATGCAGCAGCGATAAGAATAATAACTTTTCTAAATTATGTATTTAAAACAATACTTACTAACACTTGCGTCAAACATATATGGGATTATTTTATTTGGCCATCGATAATATTGATTAATAAGTCCGTTTTTTTGATCTTCATTTAAAATAATATCACCTTCAAATTGTCCCACTTAGTTGCCAAATATTTTGATCATCTTCAGTCCAATTCTGAAGTCGCTCGACTATAAAAATTCGTTTTCATAATTATCAGTACCTAATCACTACCATATAAAATTTACTTTCTTCGGGTGTTAATTGTCTAATATTCTCCACGGAACGCCCAATTACGGCTTGCGTAAGCAATAATGACAGTAATAGTGACACCAACATTGTGAGTAGCGTTTGATACAAACAGCAACCACTTGTATGATTCCTATTTATAATCAACTGACTATTTGTTTCACCTTATTTATTTGTTATCTTAAATGACTCTGATAATAACTTAAAATTTTAACTTTTTACCTTATTGAATTAAAATAGACAATGTGTTTTTTTAATTCAAGGTTTATATAAACAAATAAATTTCTGTTTTGCAAAAATACAAATAATATAAATTATATTTGTTTTTTCGTCAATATTGTATTATTTGATAAAATTTTAATTTCTTTATCTTGTTTAATTTCATTAAAAGTTTTCACATTTTACTTATCAATTTTTATTTTTCATCAATTTTATAATTAATCAGTACTTAATTCTTAATTGTTTTGTTAATCTACTGCGCAGAAATATTTTAAAAACATTTAGTAAATTGTTTACATTTTGAATAATTTATTGCTGTTAATAAATACAGTGACTGTCAAAGAGTTTGCATCAAATAGAACAAATTTTTGAAATTGACATATCCGAAAATTATATTTGGCAAATTAATTCAGCATATCGAATGACAAATGTCATGTGACCACTGTTATGGCGGCAAATTAAAAAATATTTCTTAAATATGTAAAAAGTGAGGTTAGATAACAAGATATTAAAAATGCTCTAAGAAAAAGTTGTTCAAAATTTTTGCGTTTGATTTGCATAAAACACAATAAAACCAACAAATAAACTTTACAATCCAGTAATTTTGATTTATTAGTCTACCAATGGACGCTAAAGAACAAAAACATTGTTTTTTAGAACGGACTTTTGTTGCAATGGCCTACAGAAAACAAAGGTTAAAATTACAAATTTAGAATTATTTTAAAATAGTCCTAAAATGATTAATTTTTTCCATTCTAAATCCACTTTAAATGCGAGAAAACTAATATTTCCGAAAAGTCGTTATTTTTTTAACAAATTTGCCACATAGACGTATAATCTAATTTTTGAACAACTTTTCCCTTAGGCACTTTTCAATGTATTGTCATCTAACTTCACTTTTTACATATTTAAGGAATATTTTTTTAAATTTGCCGCCATGACAGTGGTCACATGACATTTGTCAAAATGCTTTGTTTTTGTCATTCGATATGCTGAATTCATTTGAGAAAAGAAAGTTTCGGATCTCAGTTACAAAAATTTTCCCATTTGTTGCAAACTCTCTGCCGGTCACTGATACCAACATACCCAAATAAAGTTTATGCTTTATAATGTTTTTATAACGTAAGAGATTTTGTTCACAACATTTTAGTCTAGATTATTGAAAACTAGAAACTTTGGAGCCGAAATATTAGATAAAGGAAAAAATTAAATTAAAAGGATTAAAAAAGAATTTGAATTTATGACGTTATTAGGTTGTCAATTTAAAATTTTCAATGTTAGCTTGTAAAATAAAAGAGCTGTATAATGTTTTACAGATATGGAAACCAGGACCATCACACCTCGGCAATGGAAAGGTTAAGAGCTGCAAACAAATGAATAATTTTTATTTAATAAAAAACCCAGTGTATAGTTTGATTAAAAGAATTTGTATGGTTTTTATTTATATTACAAAACATCATTCAAAAACTGTCGTATTTAAAACAGCTTGCTTCTATAGAAGATCATCAACAACGTATTATTAGAAAAGGCAGAACTGTTCCTAAAGATGTATTTCCAAATAGATTGTACTTTTGTTTAAAACAAAATAAAATACATTTTGAGCATCTAATCAAATGGATAGCATTTTAATAAGAACGGGTTTATTTTATTGAATTGTGTTTTTGGAAAGGCTCTGTAACTAAACGAAAAAATTCTTGTGGAGGTTGAGACCCACGGTACTGCAAATGGGGTGGTGCCATTTGACATTTCAAAGTTATGGTCTAGGGCGCTTAAGCGGATCTCGCACGAGGTATGATGCTTTTAGTTTCCCTCCAATGTATAATATTTGTTAAATGGCATCCTTATTTTACGATTTTGCATTGAAAGTTTTTCAAATTCGCTCGAAATTACATCTTATTCTATCTGTATCTCAATGATCAGGCACTAACACAAAAAGCATTTTCTGAATCATGTAAAAACAGCAATAAACAATGGCTCTTCGTCTCGCTCTTTGTGCAATCATAGCACCCCTAAAAGTTCTTACGATTTAAAAAGACTGCTGACAAATGTTGGAAAACAGTTTCAAAATAATTTCAGTCCTTATAATAATGAGAAAAATACACGATATCTAATCGCCTGCTCAATTCGACATTTCTTTCGTCTATTTCAGATTCTTTCGAGTGAAAAAAATTAATAGTAAGTTTACAGAAAGGCGATTAGTTCAGGTTAAATTCCAATAATCTATAATTAAAATACATTGTAATTTTTAAGAAAAATAAATAAATTAATGCAAGGACAATATCGTGCAGTATGCCTGAAAGAGCTAAAAAACATCAGATATGATAAATAAAACGTAGAAATAGGAAGGCTGTGTATATAGGGTGGTCCGAATTGATTGTAGGAAACTTAAAGAGTAGAAAGTACATCAAAAATGAAGGCCGAAGTGTCATATAAACTATGGTCAAAAAGTGCCCCCTAACGGAGCTAGGACCCCTAAGGTCCTTCCCAAAAACAAGCTAAAATTTTTGTTAGGCTGTAACTTTAGGATATTTTTATGCAGCTCATATCATATCCCACACTTTTTCCTTAGAAAAGCTTCTTTGACGTTTCTATTTTTATTTTGCGTAGTTTTGATATATAGTCATTTTTATAAACTAATACATGATGAAAAAATTGCGTTAGAAACCAAATTTTATTTTTTAACTTTAAAATTACGAGGATTGAAATGAAAAAAAAACAGAAATTATTTTAAATTGAATTATCACAACGCTTGTTCAAAGTGCATGCCATTGGCATCAATGCATTTTTACATCTCCCCATAGGGTGCACTTTTAGTCCATACTTTCTATCCTTTTAAGTTTTCAACAATCAATTCGACCACCCTGTATTAATAAAATAGATGAAAACAAATATTCTATGTGAATTGAACATTCAATTAAGAGACGGACAATGCTAGAAAAAACGGTTAGAAGAGAAACTATAATTGCGAACTAAAGAAAATAGTAAAACATGAGTTCAAAACAAACAACTTTGGTTGAGGTGATAAGAAAATAGGCTTTACATTTGGAAATAAAAATAGAAAACAGAAATAAGCGTGAATAGTTTCGTCTAGATTGGAGTCTCGGCTGAAATTTCTTTCTAACGTTTTGCTAACATAAATGGTCAGCTTTTTCAAAGGTCCGTCTATTTTCGGATGTTGGTTGTAGATTGATGTTTTCTACTTCGCAGCTTGTATTTATACTAAATCTGAGGAAAAGGGGGTTTGCATCACGCCAGTCAAATGAGTATCTTCGTAAAGTGCCTTTAGAGTGTTCTTGGAGATCGATTCCAAATCTAGTTGAACTTCAAAGTATTTTCCTTTTATTGAAGTTTTATAGATGTTTTAGGATCTCGACGACTTTTCTAAATAATTTGTTGTGGTAACCGTTAACTTGATAGCAATTTTGAGCTTTCCAAAAGTATCTTGTGGTCTCTATTACAAAGTGCATGTTGTGCTATCATTGACTTTCCGGAGTGTTCAGACAGCAACTTTGTTGATCTGTTGGTCTGCTAAATCTTCTTGGTTGGTTTGAAGTTAGTTTTGAAATTTTGAGTTTTAAGAATTCCATCTATGCGGTCAATGACTTTCAATATGTTTGGATAACGTGGGTGGGTTGACTCTCAAATTCGTAGCTCTTGATCTTTTGCATCTCAACGATTTTTAATCTCCTTCTTAGTGTACACGTTTACCTCAAAGGCAGATTGTAGGTGTTCGCGTTCCGTCTGAAGATTCTCTGGTTTACAAATTCTTCGAGCACTACTAGTTCACCAACAAGCTGCAAAAGCCTAAACCAATTTCCCAGAAACTAAGAGTGTATAACCAGGCACAAATCAGGTGTTAATATTCTGAAGTAAAAGTGAAGCGGCAATAAATAAAATTAAAACGGAAAGACGGTTGAAGTAGAAGAAGTACTCATCAAATTTCTAAACGCTCTTCTTAAGGAAATGCATAATTGAAGTAATATCTACTTGTACCGTTTTCTGCTGTTCCCAAGAAAACTTAAAAAAGAGAGAAAAACCGAGACATGATGAGACCAAGCAAGAGAAAGAGAAAAACAAACAAGGGATTATATATTAGTAGTAAACGGAATTAGTATCCTCCAATAATGTTTTATCTTCTTAAGACATAATCTTAAAATTTTAAATATTTGTAGTTGATTTGCTATGTCAATGCAGTTTTTTGTTATTTCTAGGTTCACCAAAAGTAACGTTATGTGAACAGACTACACATTATGACCCACTTGAAAACAAGTGGAACACTCTTATAAACTTCTGGTTTCAACGATTTGGTTCAACTTTCGATTTTTAAATGGACAGACTACACACTTCCATAAAATTTGTATTTAGTGTCTAATTTTGCCATTTTTTTTTAATTCTATAGTGTTAAAAAACTATACTATAAAACAAATTATTTTTTTGCAAAACCAAAGCCTACTACGTAATTTTCTAAAGATGAGAATTGAAGAAATTGTATTAGCAATATTTTTGAAAAACATCTGTGAGTTATTTGTACTGCATAAACATTTTTAAAATTATTAATTTTTGCAAAAGCAATAAAATTATATTCTTGTTTGTTTCACCAATCTGCCTTTTGTTCTCAAGGCACTTATAATACCTTTTTTCGTATGTAGATTATTGTTTTTCTTAGTTGCTCTGTGGTATTGCACAGTAAATTGTAGAACAAGGTTTTACTGATTGGGGGTATTGACTTATGAAGTTTCTAGTGCCCCTTTAAAGAAAAAAGTTGATTGGCGTCAAATCCGGTAATCTTGGCGCCCATTCAATAGAAGAATTGTTTCGTCATATCCACCAATTTTCAAAATTTTTATTCAGCCACTCCCTCACAACTATTGAGTTATTCACAGGATACCCATTTAGGTAAAATTTCAGATCTTGGCGAATCGAAAGTGGTAATTGTTTCTTAGAAAATTCCAAATACAAATGCACATGTAAATTAAGTTCAAAGAAAAAATTATGACCTTAATACGATTTTTAACAGAGCAGTACCGAGAATTAAGAGACAGCACTTCATTTTTGTGAACGAGGTTTCGTCACTAAACAAAAATTGCATTTATACAATTTTTATTTTTCCAGATATTCTACCTGGGCCCACAAGCAGTATTTCAACATTATTACATGGTACAGTATATTAAAAAATACATATACGTAACATTAGATTTGCTAATCGTTATCATACAACAATCAATTAATTGGTAACGCCGAAAACAAGTTAAAAGCTGCATGGAATGTTATTAAAATAATTGATAATAATCAATATATACCACCCTCAAAAAATAATCGACTTAGATGGTAACAAACACACCAACAACAGTGTAATTTCAAATGTATTTAATGACTACTTCATTAATAAAATAAGCAAACCTTGACTACCGGAAGAACTAAACATTTGTGATCTTCCGTCATTTAGTAACAACATTCCATGTTTCTTGGTCCCCTATCTGTGATTGAAGTATCTCAAATACTTATTTAAATAAATTTAACATAATTAATAAAAATCAATTTGGTTTTTTTGTAAGAAATTGTCTACTACAGACGCATTAATAAAGCTTTTTCAAAATATAATGTCATGTATTGAACAAAAAGAAAAAGTGGTCAGCATTAAACTTGACTTTCCAAAAGCCTTTGACACTGTGCACCATAACATTTTGTTTAATAAATTGACAAATACGGAGTTCAAGGCACTCCACTTAATTGGATCCAAAGCTATGTGACACATAGGTCTCAATGTGTTTCCTGAAATGGAGCAATTTCAAATACCAAACATCTAACAAGAGATGAACCACAAAGGGAGCATATTAGCCCATATTATTTATTATATATACAGGGTGTTTCTAAAAGGTATGTCATAAATGTAACAGCGTAATCCTGGGACAAAAAAAAGTGATTTG
Organism: Abscondita cerata; assembly: GCA_030710515.1. Taxonomy (NCBI): domain Eukaryota; kingdom Metazoa; phylum Arthropoda; class Insecta; order Coleoptera; family Lampyridae; genus Abscondita; species Abscondita cerata. Next base: position 297,841 of record JALBCR010000265.1, read on the forward strand.
ACAAAATTTACCTATATACAAAAACGTACTCCTGCAGAGCTACAGTTATTTAAAGTTTCATTTGATTTTCCTATATTTGGAATATTTAAGCCAAATCTAGAGATAATCGAATAAAATTTAGCATGAGAGTTTCTCTGTAGGATGCAAATAAGCAGTAAAATTTGTACTTACCTAACTTATTATTCAAGGGTACTTAACCTAAAAGAGCATTCCATTTTTGGCCAGAATTTTTTACTGGTATAAGTAGTCGAAATCTAACTTTATCACGTTGAAGTATGTTAAAAGCAAAAAAAAAGATTCTCTTGTTAAAGGTGTGAAAAGTTAACCATTTTCGATAAAAATCCATTTGAAATTTTCTTCTGTTTTCTTTTAACATTTACATGTTTAATTTAGTTGGCTTAGAAAACAGTAACTATGGAAAATAAATCTTACTTGTTAGTGAACAAAAGACTTACGGCTTGTTGTCAAATTGTTCAAACAAGGTTTTGAAAGCACTTCGTTTTAGCTACTACTTAATTTGTTGAATATCGTAGATTTAGATCATATCAATAATGAATGACAACTATACGTTTGGTGAAATGGCAGATATGCATTTAGTGTTCGGAGAATGTCGTTCCAATGCAGCTGCAGCTAGAAGAAGATATGCGGAGCAATACCCTAACAGAAGACTTCCAGATCGGCGTACATTTATTGCTGTTGACAGACGTTTACGAGAACATGGTACATTGAAACCTAAGACCTCTGATTATGGAAGAAATAGGTATGTAAGGAATGTGGATCTCGAAGAAGATATTTTAAATATTGTCGAAGACAATCCACGCATTAGCACTAGAAAGGTAGCCTCTCAGTTACAAGCATCACATAGTGTAGTATGGCGAACTATTCGAGAGCAGTTACTATATCCATTCCATGTACAAATTGTTCAAGCTTTGCAACCAGCTGATCTGAATTTGAGAGCAGCTTATGGTGAATGGTTGTTGCGACAAAATCGAAGGGACAATAATTTTTCACAAAAAATACTTTTTACGGATGAAGCAATATTTACCCGTGATGGTGTGATGAATCATCATAACGAACATTTTGGGCGGAAGATAATCCGAATGTAATAAAAGAAATGCGACATCAGCATAAGTTTTCAGTAAACGTATGGGCAGGAATATTGTGCGAAAATTTAATTGGACCATTTTTCTACCGAATCGTTTAAACGGCGAAAATTATTTAAATTTTCTTCAACAACAGCTTCCGGATTTATTAGAAGATGTTAACCTTAATACTCGGTCCCACATGTGGTTTTGCAAGATGGAGCTCCACCACATTTTAGCCGTGCAGTTAGGGAATGGCTTAGTGAAAACTTTCCAAGGCGCTGGATAGGACGAGGTGCTGATGCTCCGGTGGTGTGGCCTCACGCTCGCCCGACTTTAATCCATTAGACTATTGTTTTTGGGGTTTCATGAAAGACGCTGTTTACAGTAATTCAATTACCAGTGAACTTCTGCTGAGGAGACGAATTCTTGAAGCAGCTAACGATTTTCGAAATCTTCCTCATATCTTTGAAAGCATTCGCTTTTCTTTAATGAAACGTGCTAGAAAATGCGTTGAAGTGGGTGGAGGACATTTTGAACATGTTTTATAATTTTTATTATTCGTTTCTCTTTTATTGTTGTTTTTTATTTTGTAAATTTTATTTAAATCTAACTTAATAAATTCTTTAGGTTAATAGTTATTTTCTAAGCCAACTAAATTAAACATGTAAATGTTAAAGAAAACAGAAGAAAATTTCAAATGGATTTTTATCGAAAATGGTTAACTTTTCACACCTTTAACAAGAGAATCTTTTTTTTGCTTTTAACATACTTCAACGTGATAAAGTTAGATTTCGACTACTTATACCAGTAAAAAATTCTGGCCAAAAATGGAATGCTCTTTTAGGTTAAGTACCCTTGAATAATAAGTTAGGTAAGTACAAATTTTACTGCTTATTTGCATCCTACAGAGAAACTCTCATGCTAAATTTTATTCGATTATCTCTAGATTTGGCTTAAATATTCCAAATATAGGAAAATCAAAATGAAACTTTAAATAACTGTAGCTCTGCAGGAGTACGTTTTTGTATATAGGTAAATTTTGTCAAATCACTTTTTTGTCCCAGGATTACGCTGTTACATTTATGACATACCTTTTAGAAACACCCTGTATAAATGACTTATGTACCAAAGTACCAGTTGAGATAATACAATACGCAGATGATGTGTCTTGCGTAGTTTCAGGAGATAGTTTCAAAATATCATTTGCAGTATTAATACTTGTGAAAAAGCTGTAGATTCTTGGGCTAAAGAAAATGACTTAGTACTTAATATGGAAAAAACAGTTATCATACATCACACATTATCACATTATCCTAGTAGTGAAAGAGATTCTATAGCCAACGCTACTACCAAATTTTTGGGAATAATATTCGATAAAAAACTTACATTTACGTCACATTGTGATAACGTTATAAAGAATATTACCAAACGTTATCTTATAATTAGGCTAAGAAACTTTGTATCTGTTGAAGTTCTTAGATTAATATATTTTGGTTATGTACAATCTCATATTCAATATAGAGTCCTGTGTTGGGGCCATTCAAGTGATGCAAAACGAGTTTTTGTGTTGCAAAAAAGGATAGTAAGGTGTATCCTTAAAGAACACAGACAGCCTCATACAGGCCGTTATTTAAAAACTGAATATTCTTCCTTTCCCTTCTATCTTTATAATACAATGTCTACTTTATGCTAAACAAAATTGTAATTCCTTAAAATAGTTTACGATCATAACAAAAGATATGACACTCGGCTTAAAAATCGGAAGCACTTGTATTGCCCTAACATCGAACAGAATTATTTCATAATAGTTTTATGTATCAATCGATACAATTGTACAATCTCTTGCCACCTAATATTAAAACTCTTAACTGTATAAAATATAAAAAAAGCAATATTTAAAATTTTAATGTACAATTCCTGCTACTCTATTGCAGAATTTAAAAATCTGATTTCTTAAATTAATCTTATACTTATTGTTAATTATTATTTTGTATACATCCTTTTTGTGACAATGTTTATACATCATTATGTGATCTAACAGGCAATAAAGCTTTATTATTATTATTATGAACCTTCTTTCCTCATCTCCCGGTACAAGAGTATTCAAAAATGTTGGCTTAAAAAGTTTAATTTTGTTCTTCATAAGCCACTTTCAAATATTTTCTCTAGGTACATTTAAATGTAAAGTAAAAAATACTATAATATTTCCAAATTTCTGTTTTTTAAAATATGCCTTGATACACTGCCCGTTTCATTGAAAATTTTATTTATGCAATGTACAGCACTATTATTTGCAGCAATTATATCTGGATTTCTGTTATTAAATTCTCTGGCCGCATCTCTTGCCGAAAGAACATCATCGGCTACAAGACGCACAAGTTGAATTTTGAATAATAATAACACAACTAATTTACAGTTTTTACCATATTCTCACAGTCTTTAATTTCATAAAATTAATACCTTTCCATGGCTACTTGACCAAAAAAATATATAATAATAATGTGATTTATAATTGTACCACAGAATTATCAATACAATATAGTTATTAATAAAAGTCAGTAAATGTTTATTTAAGAGAATAATCCTAATCTAGTTATATACTCAAATATTTCAAATAAATTGTTAATACAATTTTTTTTTAATTTTCAATCCATAAAAATGCGTATTTGGTCTTGATTGTTGCATGAAAAATATGAAAATGTATCGTACACTATAGTTTTAAACGCTATACAATTTTAAAAATGTTAAAATTTGACAATACATATAAATTTTATGAGAGTGTTCTATTTCAAGAGAGTCATACTGTACATTTAGAAATTTCCAAATATTGATGTTATGGAAAATACTATATACTTCAGTTTATATTCGTGCACGGGATATATTTTGACAAAATAAGGTCATTATCATTATTTAAACAAATTTTAAAACCCAGATTTGTCAAATTTTTGAAAAATTATTCAAAACATTACTCATAAAAAATAATGATCTCAAAATTAAATTTCACTTTACTTTGAAGCAAAGAAGTCACCCAATGTTAGTTCCCTATAGTCTTCTCATTCTATTGCACTCTCAAATGCATGTCAAATTTCATTTCTGTTATGAAGTTTCAATGTGCATTGGTTACTTGTCGAATAATCATTCTTTATCGTAACTTTTGGTACCTTTATATTTATAATTACATAAATTATAATTAAAGCAGCACTCTTGTTAATTTTGCGTAAATACTTAAAACAAGCACTTTATATTTATTAATAGATTGAAGGACTATTAGTTGTTTTCAATTATATCACTACTGATTAAATCGGATTAAATTGATTAAAATATTACTTTTGTTCGACGATATCTTTACATTTTTCAGATTAGTTAAAAAAACATCCAGTAACGTTTACGCTTATATACAGCATATTCCTATCTTCACAGAAATTTAGTTACTACACCATCAAATTACTGTCATGTTCACTGACTAAGTTAACAAAAGTATACCAACACCACCATTTTCATAATAATTCTCCCTATTAAAATACTAATCACTGATTCCTAATCTTAATAGTTTTTCATGTTTTATCCTCTATAACAATGGAACTTATCAAATATGGACAGTTTCAATGCCCTATTAACGTGTTTTTGAATAATATTTGTATTTTATTCTAATTTCATAAATATGTATTGTACACATGTACTACACATGTGGCAACTTCGCTGGTTTTTTTAATTTTTGGGATTCGACGGCTTTTAAAAATAAAATTATATGTTGTAGTACTTTATAAGATAAGATGATATAAATTTGAAAAAAATTCAAAATTTGATTAGGTAAAGTCATGTTTGAGATCAAAGGTCAAGCATATATTCAAAATATCTCAAAAAGTATTCCATGTACACAGTCGTATAATAAATCAATCAAAAGGAAATTGCAATCCAATTTCAAAAATGCATTTAAAAGTATTTTTATCATTTTGGGTTCAAAACTTAGTTCAATTTAAATTTTTTGAAAATATAGCCTTTTTGTTTCACAACCTTTACTAACGTGCAATATATAAATCAAAAGCGTGTGAAAAGTCAATTCCAAAACAAAATATATTGTACAGGTTCCCAATCTTTTATAACGAAGATACATAGTGTTTTATTTATTTTGTTTATATCATAAGTGAAATGTGTGTCTAACGACATCTCGTGTAATCAGGGACACGTATGAATAGTAACAAACTAAGCAATGTCAACACATAACTGTAACGACGGATAAATGTTATAAATGCAAACCGTTATCAAAGCGATAATTTAGAATGCAATAAACACTTGAGTCGATAAAACGAAGTATTTCTGTACAGTAGCATATAAGCACGAAAGAACACCTAATGCGCATTTCGCTCTTATAGTTGTATATCGCACTTAAAGTATACACCTCTGAAAAAGCTCATAATAAGAGTGAAATGCGCATCAGGTGTGTTTTTCGTGCGTCTATGCTACTGTACAGAAATACTTGGCTTTATCGACTCGAGTGTTTATTGCATTCTAAGTTATCGCTTTGATAACGATTTGCATTATGACATTCTTCCGTCGTTAAAGTTATCTGTGGGCATTGCTTAGTTGGTTATTATTCATACGTGTCTCTGATTACACGAGATGTCGTCAGATTCACATTTCACTAAATAATAACTTAAAAATGTCAACACATTGAGAAAAAGATGAAAAAGATTATCTTGACATACATATTACAAAATAACTTTAACCTTTACTGACATTCAAACTAAATTGTGAGAGGTTTTTCATTACACTTTACAATGGTGCACTGTTTTTTTTTAAATTAAGTCAAACGTAATAACAGTAAATTATAGTAATTTGCAGAACGCTACCAGTTCGAAGTTGTAAAATGTGCGGTTACATAATAACCAATAAAATTCGTTACAGTCAAATAATGTAACACCGCAACCACGGACCGCGAGTGCTGTAGTACAGCTAACCTAGGTTAGATCATGAATCAACAAAATCTAAAAGAAAAATTTAAGCAGCCAGAAATAAGGAAGATTAAAGAAGATCGTTACTTTCATTAAAACAAACCTCTCTCTCTCAAAGACCACATCGACTCCAATTCTCTCCTGTATCCCTTAACATTTGATAAAATAAAAATTTCCACAAAAAATACAAAAAAAAGTTGCCAAGATGTTTGGAGTTACACAAATCATATTAAAAGCCTCATTAATATGATGACTAAAATACATCCTCTTTTCCAACAGAAATGTGTCAAAAGAAGAAAGTTCAAGTTTAAAAAGATACTGACAATTTTAAATTCACTTTACAAAATTGTATTATAATGACACCGTTACGTAGGGAAGCGCGAAACATTACTAGGCAATAATTAACCAACTCGTCCACAAAGGCCGTATTAGAAATATCATTCATTTGGTTTAATAAATAAAAATTAATAAAATGAACTTATTTCACTAACTTTTTTAGTAAAATACGATTTAAATTCTCAGTATTATCACGTCAATTTGTTCTGTTTTATCTATCAAAACATAATATATTGTTATATTGTGTTCGAATAGTGTCAGAAAAATGATATACGTTAATTTTAGTTTAACATAGTGAAATGCCTATGTCAACTTTTTCCGTGAAACACGCGGTACACAGTGGCTACATAAAGTTCTGTCTTGGTTATGGCCGTAGTCTATGCATCGTAAGTAAAAGAATGTTGTCAAAATTAGAATTTAATCAAAAACCATCATTACCTTCAGAAATAAAAGCTTATTACACTAGTCCAAAAAATATATCCAAGCTGAATCAGAAGAACTACTTTTAAGCCTTCTGCAGAGAAACAACATGGTATATCTTGCTCAACAAACGTAAACTGTTTTAAATCCCTCCATCAACAACCTCAAACAGATTTCAGTTTCTCTTCCAAGTTTTATCGATGAAAGACCCCAACTTTTTACGAAAAAATTAATGTGATTTTTTAAAATATTTCTTTTGCGCATTTCTTATTCTCTACACAAACTATCCTCTTGTGGCGTTTAGGTTGTATACTCTAGACGCCGGGTAAAACCAGAGAACAAATTTGCAATCAAGTCGGTTTTTAGTAGCGTTTATTATTTGCACATACCGTGATCGAGCTGCACTATTTACAAATATGAATGAAAGCGGCGTAAGTCAGCAACATAATAAGTCGCGTACTATGTGTTGGGTGATGATACTCGACACCATAATATCATATGTCAAGCTGAAGATCGCAGGCCAGGTTGAACTGGACCCATGGATTTAAACTCGGGCTTTTTACTGTTACTGTAACTACTTGACTGAGTTTTGACTGATTTATCGACTGTGACTGATCGAGTGATAGACTATGATTGATCGACTTCTAGACTGATTTCTGTTATCGTACCTATTTTGTTTTATACGTGCGAAGTAGGTTAGTTTGCTTTGTAAACAAGGTCGTTAAGAAATGCTGTCAGCGTTTCCTTAATTGCAATCGTTTGTTTGATTTCCGCGTTTCCTTTGTAATATGCAAATGTAAAATTTGTGTTGATTGCAATGGGGTTGAGACGTGCGGATGTTTCGGTTGAGGGGTTTGTTGTTGCTGCTTTTCGTTTTGTTGCTGTTGCTGCTCCAGATGCGAATTTGTGCGTTATGTGTGCTGTATTCGACAGCTTGTATACGAAAGCTCGTTGCTCTGCGCATCCTGTATGCGACAGGCAAATGGACATCAGAACCAGGCGTCCAAGTTTTCGCTCCACCGCGAATGTACGTCAAAAAAATGGCTTGTGAGTTCCGTGACGTGTGTACAGGTGCGATTGATCGTTGACGGCTATGTCGTCAAGACGTAGTGATCGTCATGATCGTTTGTTCTACTGAAGCAGCAGTCGTGGCGTTCGTAGTCGTTGCAGCGTCGTTACGTTTCATCTTGGCGGGTTTTTTCTTATGCAATGGCGTTTTCGTGTTGTCGTTGACGGGCGAGTTGTCTGACGGTTGGGGCGGCAGCAAGCGTAACGGGCCCAGTGGTAGGTCGTTTTCCCGTTCATGTCGTAGTGTAGGTATAAACAAATTTTGCGATTATACCTGTTGTTGTGTTGCTGGATAAACTTCTCCTCGAATGTTGCTTTTTCTTTGATTTGATCACGTCGGGGTGACCACTGTGGCGTTTAGGGTGTATACTCTAGACGCTGGGTAGAACCAGAGAAAGAATTTGCAATCGAGTCAATTTTTAGTAGCGTATTATTTGCACATACCGTGATCGAGCTGCACTATTTACAATTATGAATGAAAGCGGCGTAGGTCAGCAACACAGTAAGTCGCTAACTATGTGTTGCGTGATGATACTCGACACCGTGGTATCATATGTCGAGCTGAAGATCGCAGGCCAAGTTGAACTGGACCGATAGATTCGAACTCGGGCCAATACTTCAACAGCTGAGTCTTGACTGACTTACCGACTGTGACTGATCCAGTGATCGAGTGTGACTGATCGATTTCTAGACTGATTTCTGTTATCGTACCTACTTCCTTTTATACGTGCGAAGTAGGTTAGTTTGGTTTGTAAGCAAGGTCATTAAGAAATGCCGTTAGCGTGTCCTTAATTACAATCGTTTGTTTAATTTCCGCGTTTCCTTCGTAATATGCGGATGTATAATTTGTGTTGATCGCGATGGGGTTAAGGTTGAGACGGCAACCCCACACTTTCTTTGTACTGCAAATCTTTTTAAACCTGACAAACAACAAAACTAGATCAGAAGCTTAAATAAGACTATAAACCATTCAGAAGTGTATACCATTTAGAAGGTCATTTGAGTGTTTTGACCACTACCAGGACTGTACATGTAATTCTCATTGTACACTGAAAGACGCAAGAAAATGAAAATAAAAGTCATAGAGTATAACTATGGTTAAGAAATCCATTGCCACTCCATGTAAAAAAAGTAAAACTTTTAATTATGTCTCTTCACCGATGTAAATTAAACGCTGTTTTTTGAAAATAATAAAAAAAGAAAAAAAAATTGGAATTTGAACCCACGTACGATTTAATATTATTAAATATTTTTTCAAATATTTTAATATGTTTGGTTAAATTTTAGAAATTAAGTACACATTTTTAAGTGTTTTGATAGTGAAAATATCCTATAAACACTTTGGGCACATATAAATCGGACTTTTCAAATTCCCTATGTTAAACAGAATGCTTCAAAATCCTTACATTCAATAAATTTGTTGGTCAATCAAATAGCGCTGTACTATTATCAAAACTACTTCTCATCAGTACGCTTATAGGGTTTTTCATCAAATTTAGTTATGGAACAGTGGCGGCTCGTGGTCAATCATACTGGGAGGTCAAAAATTAATTTAAAAAATAGACATATTAAAAAAAATATAAATAACTCAAATGCACCGCAAAATGTTATACAATCTACAATTCTGTTCAAAATATAGCGATTTTTCGAAACATTCTCATTAAAATCTCTAAGGGATTTTCTGTAAACATTGTCTAGCTGTGTACGAATATCAACATTTCCTACGGTTGCAAAATTTACCGAGCATTTCATGTGTTCTGCAGACGAAGCATGTTTTTTATTTCTCTTTTAAATGTTTTAAATCTCTTACACCAGATTTGCACTATAGCGAGTCTGACGAGTCTTTAGAAAATAATAAACAAACAAAACAGTAAAATACATTTGATACTTCACAACCACATATCCAGTTAGCTAAATCGTACATTACCTTGCGAAAGTTTCGATGAACATCTTTATTTTTGTCTTTGCTAGTTTGTCGTAAACTTAGTTCTGGCAAAGGACGACCATTTGCCTTGAACTCAACTAATTTTGTAAAATTAAGTTGTTAGCACTTTTTAGTTGTTTAATTTTCTGCACTACCGACATTTTCTATTATAGCGCATGCACACGCGAATCAAAAATAGTATTTTTACAAAACAACACAACAACAGTAAAACATATCAATATAAATTCTTAAATTGATTTAAAACACGCGAAAATCGAATCAAAAATCGAGCGTAGTTGTACACCTATACGAAGTCAACGTAAACTGCAGGATCCGGCTCATGACCCAAAGTTGATTATTGTTTCGGACGTTCGCGTTTATTCGGGCGCTGCACGTTTTCGAGTTTTTCCGGGTAGATCTAATTCAATGAGGACAATTCGCACCGCCAGCCCAAGGTTGAAGAGGATGAATTACAAACGACGGCCGATAAATTTTAAGTTATTGTACTTGGGGCTTTAAGACCTATTTTAACTGACACACGTTTTTCTCACCCATTTTTAAACCTTAGGCACCAGCTCCGTTTTCCATTCCTACAACTTATATTTTGCAATTGCCGAATGGGTTGCGGGAAACAACGCGGTGTGAAAAACTAGGATTGCGCTGTCTCAATCATGCTCAACTGTCATGGACAAGGCCGCTTGAATTCCCCACTGAAGCATTTACATAAAAAACGCACGAATGAACTGTACCTCATGGGTTATGTGTGGAAACGAGGTGATCTTCGAAAAGCTGAGTAAATTTAACAAAATACATACAAACAGAATAAATGATACTTGAATCTGGTATAAAAAAATCTGTTCTAAAAGTTTTCTTTTAACCATTTTTACGTTAAAAGAAGCTGTTTTGGAGAATTCGTAATTAAGTCCCGTTTTTAACCCCAAAAGATAATTTCCATGACCGGGAAAGTGGAAACTTTTCGGATCCTTACATCTACCTTTATGTATTATTCATAAGCTAAATATAATTTGTATATTATTTTTTTCTTCTAAGAAAGTCTAATTTGCGTGTAAAGAAGTTGCATCCCTAACGCATCGTTGGAAACTAAAAATTCCTTCTAATTATTGAGTACCAATAAAATTCTTATTCTTAATTAAATATTTTAATAATTTTATTATTCTTTACATATGCAACTATGTAAAAAACAACAGTGCTGCAGTTGATTGTCGAATTGAAAGAAAAACGACTACCTAACACCTCCAGACAAAAAGCTTCTGGTCGCAATGTAATGAGTAATAACTAATCTACCTATAAGAGTTTTGCATGTGGTAATGTCGATTAACGATAACTGATTTTAGTATAAACAATATAAAAAGTCCTGGACAAACCACATCAAACAATAAAAGTGATGAAGAAAATTATTTCATAAAACCCAAACAAGCAATTACATGCCGATCTGAGTATATTGCATTTTTGGGTTATATTGTCAATCTAACGCAGACAATTTAAATTACATTTTCTTAATAAAAAATAATGAGTTAAGATTAACAACAATTTTGTCAAAAGGTAGAGTAGGATGGAATTCAATTATTTATTTGTGCGGTGACTTGTCAGTCCGTCCTAAAGTAATGGGTATGCCAGTGCCTACAATGTAAAATCTATAAATAGACATGGATAAAAAATTGTTCAAATATCAAAATTCTGAATCCAATTAGTTTTGTTCAAATTAAATGGTTTATTAGGACACGCCTTATTCCTCACTTTTTCTCAGTTTCCAAATTTCGCATAAAAAGGGTTGGTTCAACATCATGAACCAGTGCACATATTGTATCAAACCCCTATCTTTAATAAACTATAAGGTAATTAAACTAGAAAAAATAATTGCCTTTACTGGTATAAAACTTTAATTTTCTTTGTACAAAAAATGAGATGAGTAAAAACAAACAGTAAGAAAAGTTGACATGAATCATAATTTAAACCCGAACGTAACTGCCATAGTAGAGAAAAACCGCTAATTTTAATGAAAGTTTTTCATGGTGCTTTTTTTATTATAAATAACACAAAGAACACGATTCAAACAATACTAAATTTCCTTGTTTTTTTCGTTTTTCTCTAACCGTGTTGATGCTGACTCTATCTGTTTTGTCGAAAAATCTTAGCCATCCTTACAATCGTGCAAATTTTAAACGTAATCAGCTTAATAAAAACCTTATAAATTATAGTGTTACTATTTCTTGGTGTGTGCCAATTTACATTTAGTATCTATCGTTATAAAAATATTGACAAATTAGTATGTTAATGGTCTAAAGATAGTTATTGTGTAATAAATTCTTTAACTTACTAATGAAATTTACCTGAGATTTACGATATAATAAAGTCAGCGTTTATAAGGGAATCGTAAATAAAAATGCTGAAAGATTTGTCCATGCTTTGCAGACCATGAAGACTGATAGGAACTAATATAATGGTTAATTAAATTGATTTTTATTTTTAGAGAATAAACCCGCACAATGGTCAGTTATATTTTCGCACAGCGAAAAATATTCATTACTTGATTAAATTGTTAAATAATAAACGGCGAAACAAAGCGATTGTTCAACTAAAATTCCGACATAATGGTTTAATGATGTACAGAAACTGTGGAAATCGTAAATTACAACGATTACTTTTTCCAATATTAAAACGTTTTAATTCCGAACCAGATTTTCTTAATGTCAGAAGTCCTGAGCTGGAAATGTAAATTACCCTTTTTTCCCCGTTTTAATTGTAGCTTCCGTAGTGGCGCGTTAGGATTTGTTGTACTTTTCATTAGCAACGATTTTTCGACGCCTTTATTCTCACAGTTATTTTTTGTGCGAATCGTTGTTACTCAACTATGTAATAACACCCGTCATCTTTAACACATTTATTCAATTAACGTTTTATATTATATTTAAACGAAACTGTACATAATTATAAACAATTTGATGTAGTTTAAGAATTTAATGAAAGACGTTAAATTTATGAGATGTCTGAAATAATTGTTTAGAATTAATAAATTTTTGCTTAATTAATAATTCGTTTTTGCTATGTGCGTGTTTATAGTAAGGTGAGGCAAAACCAAATATTTTAAATAAGTTTAAAGTAAATTTACATTGTAGCTTATTATAATGTTGTATAAAGATCTCACTATTACCTTTTTAATCGGATAATTTAGCCATTACTTTAAAAAGAAATATATTTGCAATTGCATTTTTGCAAAGGATTTTTACAAGAGCTTAGATTTTATTTATTGTTTAACATTTGTATGGTAGCTGTGAAGGGAAGGAATACAGATATTTCTTAATTTAAAATAAATTTGATATTATTCATTTATTCAATAGCACCTTTAGGACAAAAAGACGTCGAGAAGTGGAGTAAGCATAGTGTACATTTAAATTTTACAGCTATTTCGTGATTGGGGTAAGGACGACGAAACGGAACTCTTTCGTTTATTTACAGGTGCACTCTGATGGCTACAAAGGACAACCAGTATCTTACAAGAGTGCTGGTTAAAGACAGCTAAAGGTCTTCCCTTGAACATAAACCAGCACAAGTAGACTTAAAACTATTCCCCTCGAAACCAGCGTTTGCAATTATTTCTAGCGTAAGGATTGCTTGTAAATTTACAGTTAAAAACGCGCGACTTACTAAACCTTTCGCTTACTAATTGCCTCTTATCAAAAAGTTTAGTTAAGTAGCGATGCCACATTTAAACTAATCCAAATTAACTAAAATAAAAGATAAATTGTTAATGCAATTATTTCTTTGAGCTTATGAATATGAAGAGGTGTATATTTATGAATTCGAGTTTGTATAGGTATAGGGTAGTTGGATTAACACGAGTGGAACTACACCTCTAGACAAAATTACGAACAACCAACCAATTTAAAAACTTCTGTAACTTACAAGTTATTTAATAGACTTTAACATGTCATACATTGACGTTTATTAAACATGGTTTAAATAGTTTGCCATGAAAACGATTGGACATTAACAAGACGATTCTCTGCTAGGTGAAGAAGTGTCTCAAATAATTATTCTTAATGAAGGCTATTCACAAAGAAAAGTGTCTAAAATTCTCAATACCAACAAAGAACAGCAGTATGAGTCAGAAGAACTGGCAGCTTCAGAAAAGACAGTACTAAAAGAAAAACAACACGCAGAGAAGACGCTTATCGAACTTCAAAGTATAAGAAAGTTAACAAATTGTCTCCTATTAGCCACTGAACAGAAATTTCTACTAAAACAGTAAGAAGTGACTGAAAACAGCGTCGATTTAGAAAACCTGCAACTGGTCACCTCACAGCCACGCACAAAAGAAATAGCTTAAACTTTTCTCAAAAATCATCATGGTTGGGACGAGAAGCAGTGAATTCGTTTTGTTTTCGAACGAGTCCAGATTCTACCTAAGCAGGAATGACTGCGGTGTTCTTACGAAGACCAGGTGAGCGATTTGCAACCTTGTATTATCTGCGAATTTGACAAATTGGTGAGATCTGTAATGCTTGGGGTGGTATACAACTTCATTGGATGTACAGAATTGGTTTTACTAGGAAATAGGTCCTTAGCAGCAAGAAGATATAGATTATTGTACCTATACAACCATTTGTCGAAAATTTCGGCGATTGAATCATTTTAATGCAAGACAATGCCAAACCTCAAACCGCTAACATTGCCACAGCTGGTGTTGAGAGATGCAAATATTTAATTTGACTAGCCTGCCAAGAGCCCTGATCTAATCTTGTCGAGCATCTCTGGGATCACTAGGGCAAGAAAATTAAAAACGCCCTAAGACCGCCAGTAACATGCTTGTTCAAGAATGGGAATAGATCTCTCAAGAACGAATAAGAAACTTAATTGCAAGCATGCTAAAAATATTAGAATCATGTGTATTGCTACAAGAGGAGGGCATACGCGCTATTAGTTATGCCAATTTTGTTGACTTTTCATAAATCAGGGTATAAGTTTATAAGATCATGTTTTGGTAAATGTTTAGAATTTTTTATTCATGTTCACGTTTCTTAATGTTTATGGCCCTTAAATCAACTTTGATAAGAAAACTCAAATTTATATATTTATTCGTTTAAATAAATTTGCTTTTTTGTTCCAAATTTATTTGTAATTTTACTAATGGTCTCTTAATTTTATTCAGAAGGTTTTAGAAAACTCAAAAAACTCTAACAACATAGTTCTTCTTTTTTTGAGAAACATAAACTTCCTCCTCTATTTTTATTTGACCACATCACAGGCAAAATTTAATTAAGTACAGAACCACAAGGAAATAGATAAAATGCATCAAAAACTTGTATAATAGGAAATAATAACACTAAACTTTACAAACAAACATCGAGTTGCAAATATATTCTAATTCACTTTGTCGCAACTAAGAAATTAGATGGATTGCCACTGAAGGATCTAATAGGGCATTTGTTCATCTGGTGTTCAAGCTCCTTTCCTCCGTCACACTTGGGTAGGGTATTTCTCCCCACCTGAAAAGTAAATTGGTGCATCTACCACAGTTTGTTCTTATTCTGTTATGTTGTCCTTTCTCCTCTGCTCTAGTATTATAGATTTATTTCAACCGGTAAGAGATGCACGTATATACGCATGTACAGGGTATCCAATTTTCGGCACTTCTGCGAGGTATTCACTTATTTTTAAGGATAGAGGGTTGCAGTTTTCGCGACAGTGTGCTACTTTTTTGTGAAATTAAAGATAACACTAACAGAATTTTCATAGTCCTTTTGGTTTTGGAGATGCACTGTGTTTTTGAAAATGTTGCATTTTCATTAACTCTTTGTATCCAGTTATCTGGAGTACTTATCAAAAGGCAAACATTGTTCCTGCGCAACTCTTTTCGTAGAATTTAGTGCCGCTTTAAAAATAAAGAATACGGTGTCAAGTCAAAAATTAATGGATCCTACTTTGGGACCTCCGTATATTATTTCTCTATTTTATTAAGACATTTATGGGCTTTTTAAAAATATATACATGTATGTAGTTTTGAAAACAACCAAAATTTAAGACTTTCTAACATTGTATCCAAGCAGCCGTCAGTAGCTATTGCTATAATGACATTTGACTTATTTATGACAAAATTATTAATTCTTAATGGAGACAAAACAATATTTACCTACTTTACTTAAAATAAAATTAAAAAAACCAAAAAAAATTATAAAACCAAAGATGGTCAATATTACCGCCATATTCTTGTAAAATTGACAAACTTTCGATATCGTTCTAATAGCGTCCAGAAAAGTCACAGACTTTCTTCACTAATTTCGAAACTTAATTCGATTGCAGAACGGGAACTCCGCTACAGACTGATACCGCGTTTTGTATATCTAGTTTTTTATGAAACCCCTGAAAAAATCTAAACCGTAATGTCGAGGGTTTTCATTTTACAGGCCGTAAGCGAGTAACCATCTTTGAGGAAAATTATTGTTTAAAAATGCTCTTACAAGTGCTGAGTTGAGTCTTGGGGTACCGTTTTGAGAAATATATAGGGTATTATGAATGCCAATGGAACATTTTTCATCAGATATATACTGATTTGTGGACCAGTTTCTGGTATTATGGCGATTGAAAATTCGCGCACTTGAAAAATAACATTCATCGGACCAGATAACGAGTCATCAGTGTCGATTTGTCGTAAATACCATTGGCAAAACAAAATTGTCAGCTTGGCATATGTTGAGCTTATATAGGTGATACTTATATTTTTTCAAAATTTTTGAGCATCAGACTTGACTGCACCAGTTGCTTCCCTATTTGCTGCTAAGAGGATGAAGGCGTCGTTTCTACATAAAACAAACACGTTTATTTTTTTTCCTCTCTCTCTCTGTCATGTTTGGTGTATGTTTTAGGACAAGACTGAATAAGGGATCCGTTCTCACTATAATTTTGGAAAGGTTGTCTTTTCTTTGATATCTAACACGATAAAAAAAAACTCTTCAGATATTAACCTCGCCATAGCGCTTAAAATACGTTATAGAATTCGAATGTTTCTTAGAATTTTCATTTGATGGTATGAAAAAACCAACATACATATTTTTATAATTTTGTAGACCGCCATTATTATAAAAAAAGTAAATTAAATATATTATATAGTTAAATAAAAACACCAACCCAACAAAACTGTTCTATTAATAATCAAAAACTGACACTTCAAAGTTACTGACATTTTGCTATTTTCTAAAAGGGTATCCGTTACTGTTTTATGTAATTTTTTCCCGTTGGAGGGTTGTAGGTATTAAATCCACTGTTATAATATCGGGCAACGTTTCGCCTCCTATGTGGGGTTTCTTCAGATTCATAATTATAAAAGTAGTTTGTAAATATAAACGATTAAACATTTACACATTAATAACAACTTTTACAATACTTTACAATAGGAGGTAAAACGTTGTCCGATATTGTAACAGTCAGACTAATTACCATCAACCAACTTTTTCCAGACAAATTAGCCATAGCTTAATAATGGATAGAATTTGAGAAAATCTTGAATTTTGAGCTTGTTCTCCAAAGAACTGCATACATGTATATAGGCCCATTTAAAAAATAAAGTAGGGTCCGATAACTTTTTGACCTGACACCGTATTCTTATTCGGAAAGTGACACTGACTTGTACGAAAAGAGTTACATAAGGAACAGTTTTTGTTTTTTTTGATAAGTAATCAGATAACGGTGATATGAAGGGTTCCTTGAAAAATACAACATTTTCAAAACGCACTGTTCCTCTAAAATCAAGGATTATAAAATTCTGCGGGCGTTATCTTTAATTAAATGGCATAACCCGTACATATGAAATATACCTACATCTGGGTGTTAGCTAAGAAGAACAGATAAATTAAGGAATGGGCGAGGAATAAAAGAATTTTCATTAAAAACAACTTTGTCGACACTAGATTTTGCAACACCTATTAGCCGAAACGAAGGAAACTGGTCTAGTACTCACTTACTTATTAAAAAAACTTTCAGCAAATTAATCGATCTTTACGGGGATCGCATTTAAAGGTACGGACTGATATCAGTCAAACAAATGTCAAGAATGAAAATTTTAAACTAATTACTTTTATAAGCAATAAATTTTGGCTTTGAAATAGAGAGAGTGTATAATCATTCGTTCATTCTGTTTACACAGCTGAGATTCAACAGCTGTTGTTGAGAAAGTGTCATGCAAGATTTTAACACCTCAATCGGCAAACCTCACATGCATTGTGACTTTGGTATTTAAACATTTTGCATCCACACGTCTTTGTAAAATCAACGGTGTTAGAAAATATTTTAAATATTGAAACAAAAAACGTCTTCAGAATTCAAATATAAGACCATACAAAGCCACGGTAACAGAAAGTTTAACCGAAACTTTGTTGTAAAAAACACACTAATTTAAAACTAAAGATTTGAATTAAATAAAAACTTGACTTTTAACAAAACTGTAATGCGTTTCCGATATTGTTGATTAAACATGTAAATTTTAATATTTTTAGAGTACAACTTAACATTAAAAGAATATTTGACAATACGTTCGAAAATAGAGTTTTAGGCAACCGGAAATTTCACATCAAAACCTGTCGTGTCAACTGAATACGTTTTGTACGACAAACAATTTTGAATACAAAAATGTAGATTGACGCATTATTATGGGAATAAAAAGTGTTTTTGTAAGAGTTTCGAGTTACAACAAGTAAATGTTTAAGTTTAACCACAGAATAACTAAATCTGAAAAGCTGTGTTTTGCAAAATAAATTCTTCGAGATTTAGTTTTTGTTAAGCAGATTAACTAGTTTCACCTCTAGAAATATGATAGAAATAAAGCTTTAGTTTATGTGCATAACTGAATTTATCATGCTTAAGAAAAACTATCAAAAACATATAAAATAATAATTAGTTTCTACCGATTGTTTCTTAATCTAACTGATATGTTCAAATACCATGATGAAGAAAGGCTGTTAAGTTTTACATAAAAGTCATAAAATTATGCTATAATTTCACTAAAATTGAAGTATTCATTTACCTAACAGTAAAAAAAGCTCCTATAGAACTGAGTGTTTCACGAATGCGTGTATAACAGGCACATATAACAGGGATTAGAAAACAGTGCAACAAAACAGAAATAATAAATAGCTTTTTGTTGTCCTTTTTTTCGGAGTTTTTATCAACGCATTTGTTGAATATATCCTAGGCTGTTAGATATTTATCGGACTTATTTATTTTTCAATTTGTGTATCTTAGTGATTGGTGAGATCTTAGTGATTTTGTTTAATGAGATATTTTTGTATCATATGTTTCAATGTCGATTGTAGTGCCCTTATTATATTAATCTTTTATTTCTGCTTTAATATTACCATTTGTTGTTAAAATGAATGTGGCCTTAAAGAACTACATTTGTCGTTACTTTTAGGTAAATGTTTGTAGGAAATCTAATATTGTATAATAATTGCTTTAACGAACTACACCAGAAAATGCTGGGTAGATTACATCCTCTTTCCCTTTCAATTTTCGGTAAAGCCGGAAGGAGTATTTCGATCAGGTCAACAACCCACTTAAAGATGGTATTGTACAGTTTTTTGCGTTTATAGTGGCGCGGTTAAAACAGTTACATGTATTAGTTGTTCCCCTTTAATTACATACCAAATAAAATGGGATATGTTTTGCTATTGTATAGGTAGGTTTGGTACTGAATTAACAAAACTGAGAGCTTAAAGCTCTAATTTGAAACACGTAAACTACTATGTATATGATGATTTCATAAAGTTCAACGTTTATCTGCAATTAGATATTGTAGTTTTATGTAAAAATATAATAAATTAATCTATATAGTAAAAAAAAACATAATAGGAGATTTTTAAAAGTGTAAGTTGCGATGTTTTTTGATTCAAAAATTAAACTTTCTCTGATAAAACAACCATTTTTATCATCACAATAGTTTAAAAGGTTAATCAGTGGCTATGTCCGAAAACTAATGTGTATTGCTATGGAAAATATTGGTTTTAAGTCATAAAAGTATAAAATACTGTAAAAAATTTAACACTGTTTTTTACTTATAAACGTTTACAAATGATTAATCTCGCATTCGGACATTCAAAATAAGATCTTGTTTATTTAAATGACCTTTAATTTCTAATGCTTCCAAAATTTTAGTTTTTTATAATTAGTTAATTAATGGTTTGAATCAAAATATGTTTTGCAAAGTTTTATTTCTTTCAGTGTTTATTTCGAAAAGTTCCTTTTATCTACTTAAAAATGCCTAATATATTGTCCTATGAAATATATTAACATTTTAACCTATAAACTCATGTTTAAAGTGTTAATTTTTAAATACTAAACGATGTCAAAAATTTTATGAATTACTCTTTGCAATAATTTACAGTTATAACCTTGATTATCGCTTCAGGCCCTAAGGTTTGTTAAACCGGTATTGAATCTACCTATACAATAACAAAATCTATCCAATTTTATTTTGTTTTATGTATCTACCATTCAAGGAAAAGGACTAATTTATGTACGTACTGAAAACCACCATTATAAACGCGAAAGACATTAAGGTGATTATAAAAAGAATCGATTACGAAAAAAAAAACACTTTTGTCGTGAACATGCAAAGATCAGGGTAAACATATAAATAGATGAAAAGACAAAGATATAATGTCCACATATAAAATAAAAGAATTAGACAATATTTTTTTATGGAAGAAGTTCAAGATCTAATTGATAACATACTAATAATAAACTTATCTATGCAATATTTCTTACGTATTAATATACAAAATACTTCAAAAGACAACAGATTACAGAAAGAAGTAAGAGCTTTACTCCCACGCATACTAGAAGTATAAACTATGAGTCGGTCAATTAAAAGAAAAGGCCAGAAATTGTTACTAAGTAAAATAGATTAAACTTACAAAGAAGAACTATAAAGAAGAAAAAGAATAATTTTTAGAAAAATTGAATGTACACGATATTAACAATATACGGAAAAGAAATGGAGAGGACAAGAAAAAGTATGAAAGAAGTGATTGAAAACCAAGACCGAAGAAAAATAATAATAGGAGGAGATTTCAATGCTAGAAGGGGTAGAGTGAGGTATGCTGGTAAACGGAGAAGAAAGAAAAAAGAGTGTCAATGGATAAGAAGATAAGCGGACAAGGAAGAAAACTTATAGAAATGTGTGAAGAAAGGAGATGGGCAATTTTAAATGAAAATTTAGAAGAGGGAGAGCGAGGAGAGTATACATACAAAGTGAAGAGAGGGGAGTCAGTCATTGATTACGCGATAGTGAACGAAGTGAGTTTACAACGGATAGAAAAACTAAGAATAAGTGAAAATAAAGAATCAGATCATCAACCTTTGGAAATAGTATTAAAGGAAGAAGAATGGGAAGAAAAAAAAAGGTTAGAGTAAATGGGTTATAAAAAAAATTTGGGCGAAGGAGGGAATAGAAAGGTACAGTACAAAAATGGAAGAACTTCATGACACAGAAGAAGAAGTAGAAAAGCAATTAAAAGGGTAGTGGAGATAACGGGAGAGGTAGTAGAAAAACAAAGATATAGAGTAAGAAAAAAAGAAAAGGGGGAAGAATAAAGAATGGTGGAATAGAGCTTGTGAAAAGAAGAAAAAGAGTTAAGAAGAGGTAGAAGAAGGTAAAAAAAGGAAAAATAGGCATAGAGGAATTGACGAGGTTAAAGAAAAACTTTAGAAGAAGTAAGAACAGAAAAAAAGAATACAAGACAGAGGAAAAGTGAAGAATATAAGAAACGAAAGAGAAGCATGGGCTTTTGTGAACAAAAGAAGAAACAGGGACAAAACTACAGTATTGAGGATAGACGAGAAGAAATGGATGGAACATTGCATAGAACTCTTATAAGGGGAGAAACACAATAGAAAAGTATATACAAAGGGAAAACGAAGAAAAAGAATAAGAGACGGGGACATTCAAAAAGATGAAGTAGAAGAGGCATTGAATAAAGTGAAGACTGGAAAAGCAGAAGGAACATACGAAACACAGGGAGAACAATGGAAGTACACAGGAGAAAAAATGAGAAAACGTTTAAGGATAATTTTTTCAAAAATTTGAAGAAGAGAGGGATTTCAAAAGGAATGGAGGAAAGTAATTATTTGGCCGATATACAAGGGAAGAGAAAGGAATGAAGTAAGAAATTATAGGGAGTACATATAACAAACGTAGGGTACAAAATCTATGCACATATATTAAGAAGACGGTTGGAGGAGGAAATACAAGAAAAAAGGTAATACCAGATTGACAAACGGGTTTTAGGAAAGGAAGAAAGACAATGGATAAACATATATATATACTAAAACAGATAATTAATAAAGAATTTGAGAAGAAGGGTGGAAAAGTGTATGCTTTGTTCTTGGATATAAAGGCGGCCTTCGACAACGTAAATAGAGAAATGCTATGGAAAAAACTCAGAAAGAAAAATGTAAGTGAAGATCTACTGGAAGCAATAAAAGAAATGTACAAAAAACGAAATGTAGGACGAAATGGAATGGAAAGTTAGGGGAAGAATTCTGGACGAAGAAGGGGCTTAGGCAGGGTTGCCCAATTAGTCCAAGTCTGTTTGCAATATATTTAGAAGATGTGGAAGATATGCTTAAGAAGAATCAAAAGGAGGAGTAGTAATAGGAAGGAGGAAGGTGTGGGTCTTGGCATATGCAGACGACTTGGTGTTGCTAGCAAAAAGTGACAATGAAATGAGAGAAGTGATAGAAGTTATGAAATCATATTTGGACAAAAAATGGATTAAAAGCGAATGTAAATAAATCTAAAATAATTATATTTCAAAGAAAGAGAGGAGGAGTAAAAAGGGAGAAATGGTTATGGAGGAAATAAAGAAATAGAAACAGTAGATGACTGGAGATATTTAGGATATAGGATTAGATATGATAACAAGGATGAGGTACAGATAAGAGAATTGGCAAAAAAGGGAAATAGTATAGTGGGGCAAGTGTGGGGAATAGGAGAACGGGTATTTGGAAAACATGTAGAAAAGAGAAAATGGTTGTTTGAAAAATTGGTGAAGAGTGTAATGATGTATGGAGCAGAGATATGGGGATGGAAGGAATGGGAGAAACTGGAAAAAATTCAAGAAAGGTATTGGAAATGGACATTAGGACTAGATAAGGAAACGCCGGGATACATAATAGAAGAGGAATTAAAACTGGAAAAATAAGAATACAAGACAGGAAAGAGGGCAATGAGGTATGAAGAAAATATAAATAAAAACAAGGAAAACGAAATATTGTATGAGTGTTGAGAGAGGTGAAAAAAAAAAGGGATAAGGCATGGACAAGAGGAAAGAAGAAGGTATTATGAGAGAGGAGGATTTGCGAGAGAAGAGGTGGAGAGGATAAGAATGAATGGAGGAGACATAGAAGAGGAAATAACAAGAAGAGATAAAGATGCGCAAATGCAGGAAAGAAGGGCAAAAATAAAAGAAGGGAAAATACAACGAAAGATATAAGGAAATTATTACTGAACAGATACCGGTATATCTAAAAAAAGCGAAAAAAGGATGCAAGAGAAAAAGGTAATTGCAAGATTCAGGTGCGGGAATGAAGAAAACGAGAATAAGTATTGGTGGGAAGACGAAGAGAAGAAGGTGCAGAATGTGCGGGAAGGATGGGAAAACGTAGAACATATGTTGAATGAATGTACGGAACTAAGAAGGGAAGATAGGGGGCGAAGAATGATACTAGGAGAAAGAGGGAAGGAGAAGAATGGATGAAAGAGGTGTTAAAAAGAAGAGAAAGGCTAAAGTTTAGTTAATGGTTTTTGTAATTTTTTTAATTTTATTTTTTTTGTTTTTTTATTTTTTTAAGAGGTATACGTAAGAATTGAATCATTTGTTATCTATAAAGTAAACAAATAAAGAATATCTATCTAAAAAATTCTGTTATACAATAGACTATACTGAACTAGTCAAGCAATTTTTTAAAAAAAAAAAAAAAAAAATAATAAGAGTAGAAAACGATGTTAAAAATTTTTAATTTTTTTTTATTTTAATTTTTCAAAATAAAAAACACAAGAGATGAAGTTATGTCTGTTGATAAAAATTAAAGAGGAATCGACAAAGAGAAAGCGTAAAGGAAATGAATAGTGATGTGTGGTGGTCCAATGTCCGAAAATCTACAATGATAAGTATCTTATTTTTTATAACCTGACTTGATTTAATTCATTTGATATTGTAGGAGAAAGTAGATAATTTTGTAAGACCAGCACAGGAAGTAGGAAAAGACAAAAGATAACCTGTGTTAATATTCTCAATTACACAAACAGTAGGACAGCGACGGCTGCTTATATGACTCTTAAAGTCAACACCTTAGAAATTTGTTTAAGCGGGAAAGGAAATACATTTTAAATTTCTAAGACTAATTTCTCGAAACGGTATTCAGAATTTTGGTTTATTTTAACAGTTTAGATAGGTACCCACAAACTTAAATTTGTCAATTTTTCAAAATAAAATATATCATTAAATTGTCAACATAGATACAGTTTTGAATTTGTCACTATTGACGAAAAATTTAGCGTTTAGAGGTAAATGTCAATTTCGTCAGTGTATTAGGAACAAACCAGTAAATATGGAATAAAAATATTCACTTAGTTTTGTTATTAAAAAACTGGATCAACCACTTAAAAATGAAGGTAGAAACCTAACAATAGACAATATTGGTTCATGAGCTATCCCCTAATGGATAATTTGCACTGCAAGGTGTGGATTGACTACTATTGGGACACTACGTGAAAATAAGCAGGAGCAACCGACTAAACTGACTCAAGGAAATCGTCCTAGAAGAAGCCTTTGCCTTCAATGATAAGTGGGCACTTGTATCTTATTGTCTCCGACATCCACAGATGCTATAGATTTACACAAAGCCAGAAATATTGACTATATACAATTGTACAAAAAGAGGAGTGAAGGTATAGTAGGTAAATTGTTCGCAAGTTATAATTTCGCGAGAACTACATACTACGCCGAAAAATTCTACAAGAGCTTGGTTTTTATTAGTCGATAGCTCCTTGCAGGGAACAAGATTGCACGAAATATGTGGTATTTCCAAAATAAAACTGTAAACACATCATAGGAGATTTCAGAAAAAGGTTCGTATTGTGACCGGAAGAAAAATCGTTCTTCTAGATTTTTTTCTAATAAGTGTCACATGTTCACGTGTCATAAACAAGCAACGTTCAAGTGTAGCGAATGCTTAGAATGTTAGAAGTATGTTAGATTTTTAAAAACAATAAAAAGTTTACTTGGTATTTAAGTTTTTTTCGTTGTAGTAATATTTTTTTTATATTTAAGTCATAATTTATAATATTTAAAGTATTATTTGTGTTCATATTTTCTTCAAATATTTAGTTTCAAAACTATTATTAAATGTTTATTATTCAAGTAATCGTTATTCAATACCGCATCAACTGGAAGTATTTGTATGGTAATATTAAAAGAATTTTTCAAATGATCTGGTCGGGATAACTTATCAGGTATGTTATAATTTAAAGAGTTCCAATTATTAATTTTGTTTTTAGTTTTATGTTAATGATACGCATAACAATATTTTACTTTACGTACCGATATTGGAAATCAAACTTCGCGCATTTTTATTAATGTCTGAAGTTATAATGGACAATCGGGAGTAAAACAAAAGTTTACCCACAAATCGTTGATTGAAAAATATGCTTAGTTTAGTTTATAGCGATATTTATGTGTAGATTTAATGTAAGATATTTACACAAAATTGGAAACTTAAATATTTTATTTGTAGGCATATTATTTTGTTAAATTTGCTAAAAAAAATATATTCTGAACTGGAGAATTGAACCTAAGACCGCACGATTATGAGATGCTAAATGATAATTTACTATAAAGATAATAGTCCGTGAGCCCGTGACATAATGTGTCGGGAAACTTGTATGTGAGCTTTTTAGATCTTAGATGTAGAATACTATGAAACGTGCAGATCCGCTACATGAAGCCCAAAAAAGTTCACCGTTAGATTTGAGCCCATACAATTGGATGCAATATATTTTTTTATATTGTACGTCAGCTTTTTGCAGACAGGTTTCTAAGGTATGGTTTAGTTAGCAAACCCAAAAAAGCTGATGTTTTTATCCAGACCCAAACGTTCAGGCCCATACAATTCTCATTGCAATGTCATTGGCAATTGTATCGTCAGCTTTTTGTAAATTGCTTTTTCTCGATGAAATATCATCGAATTTCAAAAAACTGACGTTTTGCTGAAGCGGTGAAAAGTTAAAGAAATATAAATCTGAAAAATGTCATAATTCAATTTTTTTAATACTCTGCCCCTCAAGTTCCAATTCGATTAAAAAAAAAAGAGAAATTGTTGGGATTATTAGTACACAACCTAAACCAACGTCAAACTCAGAATTTAATTTCCGCAAAATCGGAAAAAATATTATTTTTTTAATTAATAATATAATAAATGCTTCTCTAGGATTTTCTCAACTCCAAGTTTTCTCAGTAATTTTCGGGAGTAAAAAATTTTTTGTTTTCTTTTGCACAGGTTGACGATTGATAAGGAAATTCCTTGGAAATTCCGTATGACAAAAAAATCCATTTTTAATTTTTTCAACTTGTCAGCACAAAATTTTTAGAGTAAAAGATTAATTATATACGTGGAAATTTATATTTGGAATAATAGATTAAGTAAACAGCTTTTAAGAAATTGGAAAAAAACAACATTTATCGATAATTCAGTAAAAAATAATAAAATTGTTTATAAAAAAACTTTTTTCAATAGTTCAGAAAAAATATTTATCGAGAGTTCTGCAAAAGGCGAAATGTCTTGAGAAAAAGTGCTTTTTGAATAAATTTTTTTCTATTATAATTCTCATATAGCTTTCTAACCTCAGTAAAAATAACAATTTTCCGGTTTTCCGAAAAATCAATTCTGAAATTTGCCGTTGGTTTACGTTGTGTACAAATAATCTCAACAATTTCTCTTTTTTTAATCGAGTTAAGAATTGAGGGGTAGAGTATTAAAAAAATTGAATTATGACATTTTCGGATTTATTTTCCTTTTAATGGAATTTTCTTAACATTTCTAGATGCATCTTACTATTTTATATAGGATGAGATCATTTTGATACTTTTTTTAAAAATAAATATTGTTGATTTTACATACGAAAATTAAGTAACCGTAAGTAAAACCGCATTTGTTTCAACAGTTACAAAATATTTTATGCTTCAAATGATTTTTTTAATTTGTAACGGTGATGATAAACTTATTAAAAACATATTTTTTCTAAAATTGTTTCTACTAAAACACTTAAACTTATCGTTTTGTTCAAAAAATTGTACTAATTCTAGTTAATACAAATATTAATTGGCATCGAAAATTAACATAAAAAATTTCGTGTGTATAAACTTTCTACCTTCCCTATGCTTACTACATGTACACATTTTACGTTGTCTCCAGTACAAGATGTAGAGTAATGAATAAAGATTAAATTTTAAACGGGTATAGACCATTTCAAAAATTGTAATGAATACATAATATTATGAATAAGTTATAGTAATCGTTGAAAATTTGTAAACTAATTTCAACGAAAAATGCCATCTTGTTCAACAGTCAAATATACACTTCGAATGTTTGGACGCATTTTTACATGAATTTGCGGATAGAAAGTTATCTCTGCCGTTCGTCTCCTCAGGGCTACAATAGGTTTAGTAAATCTACACTGTTCAGTTTCCCAATTACAAACAAATTTCTACTAATAATGAACATAGTTTCATGCAGCAAATGCGGTTTAGTAGTTATTATTAAAGGCGTTCTCAATTTTAAAATTAAAGGTAGCTAAAGAAAATATTGAAAAGACACATTTTATAATGCAACCCGCATAAAGGATACCTTTAAGATTATATGTGCTCTATCTCTAAGCCAAACCTGACCTAACTTTGCGACAATTCTTATCTCAATAATAAATTCTCTATGAAATTTAAACTTTAAAATTATTTCACGTTCGACGCATAAAACGGTATATAATAAATAAAATTAAAACTTTCCCTCGGGAACCTAATTACTTGTGCATGTTTTCGAGAGTACATTAATTTGATATTCGTTTAACATTGAACTGAATATTTAATATACTTTAGAAATAAGACAAATTAGAACAAAAATAAAGAAATGTTTAGTCATGAAATTGAATTTCTAGAGTTGGGTTCCTTAACATTAAATTTCATGATGTTCGTTAAATATTGAAAGCAAAATACGGAAAACCTACAGAGATATAAGTACAAACAGCTTGGTTCTAAAAATTATGGCATAACATAAATACAAGCGCCGGTCTACACTTATGTACATTAATAAATTAATGTAGATCGGCAGATCTTTTATTTACACTTAGTAAACATTTGGATGTAAGTACGAAATAAAAGCGATTGTAACGGTTTAATAATTAATCGCGCTGAAGAAACATCGGCGTTCACTGTAGATTATTATTAGTGCCAAAATTTGTATTCGTATTTAAATAAGTAGCTTCGAGTACTGAAACTCAGAACGTAATTAAACCGTTCAAGATTAAGTGAATTTGCGGATTTTCTCCTTATTTCAATGCACGTGTTGAAACGCTTTAATTAAGTTTATATACGAAAACTACATAAACTGGAGTTAAAGACTAGTTCTCCCGACATCTGATTTACATGTTTATAAATCTGTAGAGTTTCGATGGAAAATAATTCTGTTCTATTATAATCTCAAAATTGTTTTTGAGCTATTCACACAAAACGCTCGTAAATATAATCGTGAAGATGATCGACAATCAAATATCCCGCTTTCATCCTTTTACTTTCACTTCACTGATGAAGTATAAAGAGGTTTCTAAGGATCCATTAAAGTTGTGACTGAAGCCGGTGAGTTACTAGGACAGAGTGAACCCTACGCTTTAAATTACAAATTATATTTAAGTTTCCGTCGAATTCTTATACAACAATATCAATTCTTCTAAAGAACTTTATACTTTGGAACGAACATTTTACCCAAATGGAATAGTTGGCATTAAGAGGAGTAATACATTTAAGAAAGTTGTCGAACAAAGCCTTGTTGCCACCTTAACTCATTATAATATTTTACAACTAACAGAGGCTGTGGTTCCTTTTTTAGAAAACTTGTCTTCAATAGGTTTTGTTCCTTTCGCTTTAGTTTTTCTCAGTAATGGATTAATGTTATTGTATAACTCGACGCCTTGAATTTCCACCAGTCGTGTGGAAACAAATATGGCAGAGATACATTGTCCTAACCTTTTGTTTTTCAAGAAATAATTAGTTAAACAAACTTCTAGGAACGTACAACGTAAACATACCCGTTTTAAACTTTATTTTGCTCAGATCAGATTTGAGCTAAATTGAGATTAAAAACAGATTAGAAACTGTTCATAATTTTCACATCTGCACTAATAAACTAATGTTAGTAACTAATATTACAGTAGTGTGATTAGTATAAAGCTTTAGGTCTTATAAAAAAATTCTTAATGGAAACCTAAAATTTTCAGCAAATATTAGTTTTTATATGTCAATCAAGTAACAGCAGTCGGAAATTGAAGATATAATTTCAGGGGTTGTAAACAAAATAAACACTATATGAAACTGCACTTTTTTAGTAAATTGTTTAGCAAATATAATACTTTTTTTCCAATTCCGAATTTCTATTACAAATTGAGATATTTACAATTGTCATTTCCTAAGAAGTTTTAACTAATTACTTTTTGAGGGGGAACCTTTTTATTGTTTAATTAAACAATAATTCTAATTAACACTGAGTAAATGAAACTGTAAACTTTAGCGTGAACAAAATGTTTTCGTTATTTTTAAGAAACGTCCTATTTCCAACAATCAATTTATTTCTAATCAAAGTCAATTCAAATAAAAGTATAAAGGAGTAAAAAAATGTTTTTTGTTCAATTTCTTTTCTTCAGAAGATACAACCTAAAATATGTACCATAAGTTTGTTAATGGGAATCATATAATTATACAATCTGAAATGCTCTAGTATAATATTCTTCGGCTAGATTCTGGTCATTACTTGGAATTTTTTTTCCTAACGTTTTGATTACACGAAGTGAGCTTCATAGAAAATTTTAAATGTAAACTGATGATTTCTACTTCGCAGCGTGCATTTATACTAGTTCTGAGAGGATGACGCTTTGGTTGCAGATCCGGTTAAATCTGAATGTCTCTTCCTTTCTATTGACGTTTTGGATGTTTATGGATCTCAATGTCTTTTCTAACGAATTTGTTGTGATAACCTTTGATAGCAACATGGAGCTCTCAAAGAGTTTGTTTGATCCACATTGCTAAGCGCATGTTCTGCTACCGGTGTGTCCCAAGCAGCAGTTTATTCGATGCAAGTCCCGCCCCCTCGAAACCAATATAAAAGTAGCAGAGTAGAAATCATCAGTCAACATACAACATGGGAAACGGACAAATTTCTGAAAAAGTTGACCACGCATGTTAGAAATGTTGAAAGAAATTACAAGCAAAGACAACCTTTAAACCCAAATCTACACATTTCTTGTGTTCCCGCAAATGTTTTGCCAGAGTCAATGCATTTGACTATTATGTATTTTGCTAAAATAAATAGGTAACGCAGATTTGATTAGATTTTGGACATAACCTATCTACCCAAAAAAACGTTATCCTACACAGATTTTCCAATTTTTGAAATAATTCAAAAGTATTTATTTTATACATTTTTGTTTCAATCTTAGAAGATTTACAAAAATATTTATTTACACAAAGTTGTTTATAGTTTATTCTACACAACTTTTTGTTGGTTTAATTCTGGGACCGATAAGTAATCACTGAGATATGACTATCACGTGACATCAATTGTTTAACTAATATCTCCACCAATATTAATTATACAAAAATCTTGACACAGCTTACCTGAACGCGAGCTTATTTATTATTATTTCATATAATAAAGCAAGTAAAGCCGTTAAGACTAAGCTTTTTCCTGATTAGTAACAAATAACTCTCTTAAAGTTTGGCCACGTTAACATCACATATGTTATATTAGACTAATAAGATCAGAAGTGTTAAATAAACCACACAAAAAGTCAAAAGAAAAAATCTGCGGAAAAAAACTGACAGCAAATAATCCGTCGGAAAAAAGACCAAGAGAAGAAAATCATAAAGTGGTCAGTAGTGTTAGAAATTTTTTTGCTCAAAAAACATCAGGAAGCTTCTTCAATCGATTATTAATTGATTTAATAATCTTTGCTATTACTATACTTTGATTATTTATTATTTTCCATTAAGTTATAACTAATAGAAATGTAGAATCACACGTAATACTAGTAAATCCAAATATGACTGTGATATATACATTTTTATAGGCATCGTACGCCGGCTTTTGCTTTGTTCGTAAGATTTTGTTCGCTGCTTTTACACTCTAACTTTTTTTCCGCAGCCTCCTTCAATTTTCGGATTTTATTCTACAATTTTTTCTAGATTTGCAAATAACAGTTAATAATTTTACCAGACTGTATAGCTATTAATATTAATTTCAAGTTCATTTATTCTTTTAATGCTCCTAACATTTGCAAAAAATGTTTTGACGTAAATCATATAACAATCACATACATTGTTTGCAGTTGTCGCTAAAATACGAAAAAAAACTGAACATTCATCAAAAACACTATCTCGTAACCCCCTTTAGCGCAAATATAATCTAGTGTCGAAATGGGCTGGCGTCAACATGCTTGCGACGAGATGATTTCGTTTCGAGATCGAACTCAATTAGACATGATCTCGCATCGAAGCGGTTGTGTCGAGATAACGGCGTCAAAATGACCGCGTCGAAATAAGCCGTACAAAGATACTGTAGCTAAGTAGTTTTTGACCGAGATCCCTAATTAGTACAATCCTTGCAATTTTGGTATGAGCTAATAATTAAGAGACATTCGGAAATAGTAGACATAAACTAATGTCTTTTCTCTTGACGGCCTCGGTTTTTAGTAGAATATTTTATTGCACACTGTGTGTTTGAAACAAATGATTTCTGACTGGAAAAAGGCAATTTTGTTGAAGCTTGTTAACTTGGAACAAAATCAAAAATTTGTTAACGTCAAATTCTTACAAAAATTGTGAGCATAGGTGAAGTACCAAGGTATTCTTTGACAGAGATCCCAGGTAGTACAAATCCTTCAATGTTGTTATAGGCTAATAATTAAGAGATATTGGAAAGTAGCAAACTAATGTCATCTCTCTTTACCACATTGCCTTTATTAGCAGAATATTTTATTGCTTACTGTGTGCTTGAAGCAATTTATATATTGATTTGCAAATTTTTTAAAATAATTTCTGGAAATTGCACACACTATCATCTTTAAGATATCAATGACTAAAACCGAATTTCGCATGTTTGATGGAGAACCAACGTTTATTGAACTCTTGCCTTAATTCGTTTACCTGCTTTAACCATATCACGATAGATTGTGTTGAATGCGTTTAAAATCCATTGTTCATGGCATCCTATATTCACTGATTTAATTTCAATTCAATTAATGAACCATAACACTTCAACACCAACCGAACAAATTTCATTTTATAAGGCACCAAAGAATATATCGTTGATCAAGTAAGATAATTTCTTTAATCATTCAATAAATCGTGTATCTTGCAGAACCTTGCATATTACAAAATTGTATGTTGCTCAGTCATCTCAATTGATTCTAATTCTGATTATTTACCTTTCAGAGAAAATAGAGTGTACTCATCATCAGTAGCCTGTGCACATCATCTGTATATAAATTTTCTTTAAAATCAGGAATAAATTCACGTTTTTAACATAATTTCATAGATTTTTGATGTTTCACGTACAAAAATTTGGTCAAATAATGATAGATATGTCATGGTGGCAACTCATAATCAAAAAAAAGTTTTGAAGATCTCTTCCTTAATATGTTGGAAAAGTTGGAATATTTTCATTAGTAGCTCTTGCTCATATTGGTTTCACTAATACAAAAACCATGCAGTTCTTAACAGTTTCAGTTTCCATTTCTAGTGTACTAATTTTAATGCTTCATGACAATTAATATATACCACCAAAAATCCTATTGGCACTGACCTATTTTATCCTATTTCAGAACAGAAAATGTTAATACCTTAGATTATAATAATTTGTTTATTATTCACGACTAGTGATAAATCGACCCCTAGGTGCAGCACGAATGTATCAATTAGGGCAATTCATTAACCAAAATCATGTTAATAAATAAAGTTAAAACAAAATGGGTTTATTTTAATTCTGGTTTTGATGTAATAAGCAATATTATCAATTTCCCTTCATGTGAGTTGCCTATCCTACCAATGCAACAACCGGTCAAGATTAAAACGTAAAGAGATCGAAGCAAGAAGCATTTTTATAATATATATAGATATATTATGATCTGATTAGATTGTTGATATAATCGATGAGCTTCATTTTAATGATATGATTTTTCTAATAAAAGTTTTAACTTTTGTTAGTTGCTGATCTTACTTGACCTTATTTTACAATATCTTTAAGAATATTAATACACGAAATAACTTTCTAATACAAAAATTTGTTGAATTTTATTATCCATCAATTTTGTTTAAATTTTATATTTAGCATTTGGAATATCTTATTTTATACAACCACTGCTATTAGATTATTTATTTCAACTATTGATTAAAATTTGCGCGCTTGCATTAAAAATAGACATTTAAATTTTTCTCTTTGTTGGGCCATTAACATTTTAAAATAATAACACCATGAAATCAAAGCCTGAGTTACTTAAATATACTTAAAATTAAAATTTGATTTTTGCTTTAACCCGGAACGTTGTCAGCAGGATATATACCACATGCAAAATTGTTCATAATAATAAATAAATTGAACAAAAGGTATTTATACAATAGGAAATTTAATTAAATCGATGACAATAGAGATTTCTCTAAATCAAAAATTTGACAACGGTTCCATTTTCGCATAATCAATACTAAAGTCAGCAATCCCGGGACCATGCAAAAAATAGCATTTATTTAAATTTATTAATTTGATTAATTATTGTTTCACTAAACAATTATGTTCTTACAGTTAAATTGAACGACTTTAATATTTTATTTTCTTTTACGTTTGTTAATTGCAACACAAATATTAGTTGAAACTTTAACAGTTTTCTGCTTCTAACAAAATGTATCGAAACCACACTACAAAGCTTAAATTTTTGTTTCTTTTTTAAAGGTGTAGTAAATTTACTAAGCAACTTAATTTGTAAAAATAAAATTTGTCTTCGTTCCTCTTTGTCATCCTGGAAACACTCCGCCTGCAACCTTTGGAAAAAGTGTAAGCCCCCAAAATTGTAAAACTTCTTTCAACAATTACATATCAACAAGTATTTCATCAGGATACAAAACATCATCACGTTTTACACAATTTACATCACTAAAAAATTGGTTTCAAAAAAATGAAATGTTACAATCCAGTTGCACTGTCAGCATATTTAATATAAGCTCTTGGCTTATATTACTGTATTTCTCTGTGTTCACGGTAACATTATTTTCTTTGAATGTTTCCAAATGAAAATGGACTCCCCATATCCAAACACATTGCATCTAAAACAAAAATTTTAATCGATGTTTCAGTTGCCGAATTGCATTCTTTCATGTGAGCACAAATTGACCGTAAAACATGTTTTCTGAAATGTAACTTTAACCCTTTTGAAGTTTTAAAAAAAAAGTATATAAGGGTTTTGTAAGTTTTAAAGTAGATAGTGCACGTCTGTATCGCAATAGTTTCCTGATTACAAATTAAACAATTTAAACAAGTGGTCCATTCTTATTCAAATTTATATCTTCGGCTTTCTTTTTTCCCTAAATATCTTTATGTATGTCAAACAAACGCGAATAAAGAAAATCACATGTCCTTTATTAGATTTCAAACCAATTACTTTATGAAATTAGAAAATAAAAATAAAGGTCCATGAGAAAAAGAATCAGACTATTTTCAACATGTGCCAACTACAAACAAAGAAAAGGTTATAGTTCAAAAAAAACTTCCTTACTTCTTTTAAGTTGTCTCCAGATTTTTTACTTGATTATATGCAAAACAAAAAATTTCCAAAAACTAAACACCAGTGAGCGCTACCAAGTTGAAAGCGTTTATTAGATGTTTGATTATGGTAGGTATCCATTAGCTGCCATGATTAGACAATTACTGGAGCACCAACC
Organism: Abscondita cerata; assembly: GCA_030710515.1. Classification (NCBI taxonomy): domain Eukaryota; kingdom Metazoa; phylum Arthropoda; class Insecta; order Coleoptera; family Lampyridae; genus Abscondita; species Abscondita cerata. The sequence goes on from JALBCR010000265.1 coordinate 332,885, forward strand.
CTTTATTGGGTGCCCTATTTATTGAAAATACTTAGGATTCAAAAAATCTTAGGAGCCCTGCATTGCAACGATAATGTACATTATCCACGGAGAGGTAATCCTGACTACCATCAATTATTCAAACTTGTAGTAAATAATAATTACCATAAATTTTTATAACTGTTAGACAGCATTTAAGAAGAGGTCATGATTGAAGCAATATTTATACTGGCAAGAATAATGAAGTGTCAAGACATAACAAGCAACTGGGCTTAGAAGAAAGTGTTTTTGAATCGGAACACTTCATTACTGTGACAAGTGTACATCTTTGTTATATTAATATTATAATTTATGTAACATTGTTGTTTAACATAAATAAAGTATTTATCTATCTATCTTATGATTCAAACACAAACTGTTTGGTAGCCTTTGATAACTCCTTTACATTTAGAGAATTGGTAAAAGAAACTTTGGAGGAAAGGAATCTACAGCATAAGCATATTCAAAATGCGAGAAAATGTGAAATGGCAGGCTTCAAAACCTTTAACAGAAATTTATCTTAACTCTCACTATTAAATTAAACGATTTCAATGTACATATTTTATAGTAGAATTTGTATATATTTATCTTTGATTCACCCCGTATATGTTTCTGCATTTATTTATATCTATGGAATGCATAGTATTAAATTTTCTCTAGTTGCGCAACCGCACAAAGGTCTTTGTTGTAAGAAGTCCGTGTTGTCGCCGGAAGTAATAAACGTAATGCAGCGTTGGTGTTAATACCATATTAAAAAGCCCAAAATTGTTTTGGGTCTTTCTCTTTTCTCTTTTCTCTTTTACGTTTTATATTACCCTATCGTCTTATTTTGATACCTGCGATCCCGTATCGTCTATTGTGACAGCAGTAAAACTGTTGTTGTATTTTCTTATATCACTCATGCAAGATTTTGAGGATATAAATAAAGATTTTAATTAAGGAACCAATTATTGATTTATATATTTACCGCTAAAATCTGCAAGAAGATCAATACAAGGACCACAAACGACACCGCTTTTTTTTCGCTTAAGCAAAACATTTCTCTTATTTCTACGTTTAAAATTTTAATACTAGAAGTACCTTATTTGTCTAAATTGATCTAACGTTTTCGTTAAATAACGTGAATGCGTGTAACCTTTTATTTAACTATAAAAAAGAATTCAATTAAAATTTATCGTGCACCTACCTGTAAAGGAAATAGATCCAATTCTTATTTAAAATTTTTGTTTAAAATATTTAATTTTACAATTCATGTATTTACTCCCATGAAAACTATTTACTACTCACTTATAATTAAACCCTTTAACTTTTATTATGTAATAAATTTTTGTTCCCTAATTATATGTGATTAGAAAACATGTATTTATCGTTGGCATTTTTACATTCTGGCCAAAAATTAAAAGTAACGGTATCCCTAACAACATCTATTTGATATGAGAGTCGACCAATTACAAAGTAACGTCTAGTATCTAAACATTGTTCAAATTTTTACTCCATATCTTATAAATGTTTTGCGACGGTTTCTAACCGAAAACTTTAACACTTTTTTCACGTTTTCCGACGAATTAGAGTTAGTACGTTATAATAAACCAAAAATAAGTTTTTGTCTAACGGCCGGCCTCCCGGCCGTCCGTCCGTATGTAAAAAAAACATCAGGAAAACCGCCAGACATGTATTTATAAAACTTTGCATATCGGTCTTATTTATAATAGTGCAGATTTGATTAGATTTAGTACATAATCTTTTAACCGAAATAGTTGTTAACCTTAATAGATTTTCGAAATTTTGGAATATTTTCAATATTTTTCAAAAAAATGATGACTTTTGGTTAAACATTTTTTTTCTAAAACACAATTTTAATTCTTTTTTTTATTTTCAACTCGTCTTAGAACCTGTCACGTTACCTGCGCCGTGAACGAAATTGAAACGGGCGATCTATTGTTCACATTAAGGGGAAGAACGAATTATAAAGCTACTAAAAAACCCTACTTTACGTTTAAACAAATTTCAATCGTCCTCTAGCAGGCAGCGTTCGTATTCGGCTTACCAGTTAGATAGATTAAACAATTGATGGTCGTTATAAATGTAATAATTGGATTTTAAAATTGCTTTGCAAAGCACTTTGTCTTTTTACTTAAATGTTGTTTTTTTCCTATAACGAATCTTTTTTACTTGTTCTATCACCATTAGTAAGTTGCCAGTTGCAAAGCTGCTTACTTTATAAACTAAGAAATGCCAATAGTTAACTATAACGACAATTGAATCTTATTTTATGTTTTCTTTTACATCGTATCCATACTTTCCATGCGTTATTTAACGTTTTTTAGTATCGGGGAGATAAGGATTTCTGCGGAAAACGCTGGTTTACTATTTAGTAGATTTGGCAATAGCTAACCGCTTTATACTATACCACTTTCCAAAAAAAACAAATAAGAACCAGTTACAATTTTGACTAGATCTACGACAAATACCCAATAAGGGTTAAGTTCTGCATTATACCTTGATCTAAAAGTTGTGTTAAGGTAGATGTATTTGGTGGTAGAAAACATAACCTAATATTGATAAATGCAAACAAGAGTCAAATAGGACTGTTTCATCACAATTTGCTCTATTTTCTGGTTCACAGTCCTTGACCAATACCAATAATTTTGGTTTTAAATTTTATTTGGATGTTATAATCGATATTCTTCGCTTCACCACAAATTTGTTTAATACAAATTTTTTTGAGACGTTGGGCAAGGATTCAAAAACCACTCGCACACTATTTTATCAACAACTCCATTACACCTCATTGTGAGGGTTCTTTCAAGCTGAAATATATTGAAACACAACAGAAAAATTGACTAAAATAGTACATAAAACAATACAAAAAATATAATGTATTGTGTTTCAAAAACAGTTTCCTGATCATTATTTAAATATTACAGTTTAACTACATTTATAAATTTTCAACGTTTCTTACCATTCAAAAACAATCTTAAACTAAACTCAGCCAACGATTACTTAACATTGATGATCAAAGAATCAATTTTTGTACACATCTGTCGGCAAATTTACATTTCACATCCCTTCGGGCAAGTAGTTAAAAGTCGCATCTTGTACAATTATGAACTTACATTTGAGTTTTCTTATTACTGAAGAGAAAAGCCAGAAACACCCATCAAGTGATTCTAAGCGTTTGTTTACAATTGTACAACCTTCTTCGAATTTCCAGCAGGCCATTTGAGATTGTTGTCTCAGCCAAAGCTTAATTGGCATTAATAATTAAATAATCAATATTTACAAAATTCTTACACATCTGTCGCAAATTTTTAATAGTGGGTTTATTTTAATCGTTTTCTTTAAATGTTAAATCAGATTTCATCTAATTATCTACAAATCCCCGAATGTGATATTTAAACATGAATACTTACTATTTATTATATTTTTGGTAGTTTTTAAAGATGGCATCGAAATGTATAGATAAACAATGTTAAAGTTATATAGTTCAAGAAATTTATTAGTCCTTAGCTACCAATTTCAAAGATGTCAAAGTTAATACAACGTTGTTTTCTGAAAATTACTAACCTATAGTATAAATTGAAGATTGATTGTTAGATAACAAACTTTATTTTAAATAGATTGTGGTAATCGAAACGAGATACATTCACAGTACTTAGGATTAATTCGGAAGTGGTTATTTAGATTCTTGTCTGATTTGAGCTTTCGAAAGCATATTGCAGTGGAAAATACATAAATAAAGTAGGGTCGTCTGTAACTATAATGTAAACGACGAGGGTGGACACGAAACCTATTATTACATTAGTGTCCATAATTTCACTCTATTATTATTTTGTTTGAAAACATCATAAAATATAAAACTTACTGTAGACATTTTATCCTGTATTATTATTGTACATACAATTGGGGCGCTATTGTTGTCAACAACAGAGAAAGACGCACGAACTTTAAAATTTCTGGTTTGCATGTACTGGCATGTAGAAAGCTAATGTTAAGATAAGCCTACGTTATATTAGTAGCGGGAATAACCTAATGTAAGGGGTGCTTCTCGGTCGAGGCGTAAGTACAGCTTACAAAGCACAGACCTTATCGCAAGGGTCACAGAAGGTTGCGCTGCAACCACTTTGTTATTAACCTTTCGTATTACAGTACAGACGCTTTACCTCCTAATCACATCTGTTGTTAACCTTTAAAACACACAGTACCAGCGTTTGATTTGTTTTGTTATAAATCAAACGTACTTACGAGATCATTTGTATTTGTGCCACCGTTGTTTGCAAAAGCTTTATCTGAACTTTTCACTACGCGAAATAAAATTATAAATAAATGATTAAATAAATTTAAACTTAAAGCAATAAATTCTGTAGATATTCTAAATAACAAATGTTTTATTATTATATACTACTAGCTTCCATTTTCATCCACAAATCAATCCAAAACGATTGAAATAATTATTTTAAATTGTTTTTCAACTAATCTGCACCATGTGCATCCCTAGTTTACAATTTTTAGACTCGTAAAGATTTTAATGCAATTGTATTTCTGCTTTATCTTCAAGTCATAAATATCGATTTGTTCTTTAAATGGGGCATAATGTAATTGTTCATTTCAATATTTAAAAAATATACAGAGTGTTCCATTAAAAAAAATATATTTTAGCTTTAAACATTGATTACTTTAAATAATTTCCAAACACTCTGTACGTTCTGGAGTAGTTTTTAAAACAAAATTTGATAACCCCATCACCTTACATCTGGATAATCTAAATATCGTCGTGGTATTCCTCTTAATCCTAAAAAATGTTGAGGCTTCATAAAAAAGTAATCGAAATCACATATCGCAAGTTTAACACCTTACCACTAACTCAAAGTGGTGTCACTGTACGTACACAGAGCACCTAATTTCAAGGAAAACTTCTCTATTTGGTGGTAGCTGATTCAAATTTGTAGTGACACGAACCGGAATGGCTAAAACTATTATTGTAAGACACAATTATCGTTGATCATTGGAATATTTTAGAAAATATCCATCAATCAATGAAAAAATATTGAAATTACAACGAGAAGTTTGTATATCTTTAGATTAATGCAAAAAACATTATCCAATATTACAAAAGTTTCGAGTGACAAATTAAATTATTCCTTAAATACGTTATTGAAAATCGATCAGTCTAAAACATTTTCTGACGATAATTGTATCTGTTTATTGATGATTATACTAAGAGTTAAGGGGCGAGATTAACTACATCCAAATATTAACTTCATAGAAAATTCTATGTTAGAAGCTGAATCTAGTGCGAAAAAATCATTCATCAGTAAATCATTGTTTTGCGGGCACAGCCCAAAGATACAACTATAGCTTACTTACAAAATAACTGGTATATGTGTATTTACAGTGGTTCCCCATATTAGACTATACAACTTAAAACTGATAAAAAGTGTCTTTCTAATCAAAGTAAATTAACTTTTAATCGATTAATATAGCTTTATTCTGTGGGATTTTATGACTAAAAGTAAATAACAATTCAAGTTTTAAAGATCATGTCTTCCAAATGCCCTCCTTCGACTTCAATGCATTTTTGAATTCTAAATTCAAAATGTATCATCACTGGCGAAGCAAATCTCCATTTATTCTTGCAATTTCATTTCGAAATCTGCTACTTCAGCTCCAGAATTGTTGCGGGAATTGTTATTTACTTATCATAAATTCCACAGAATAAGCTACATATTAGTTGATGAAAAGTTAATTTACTTTGATTAGAAAGTTTTTTATTCGACTTTTTAAATTGTATTGTCTAATATGGGAACTCAGTAAATATCCATATATATATATATATATATATATACATTATATATATATATATATATATATATATATATACATCATGCCCTTCTCCCTTCGGGTGTAAGAAAGTATAAACAAATTTAAATAAATTACAATAAGAACTAAAACTAAACTTGATTCTTAATCTTACATAATAATTATAATGATAATGAAATTAAATTTGCCTATTCTTTTCTGTTTAATGCCATTTTTTTTGCTTGTAACCAGGAAATATTTCGTTTCTTCAAAACGTCAGCTGTTTGGCTATCCCATGTTTTTCTTGGTCTTCCTCTTTGTTTGTTTTTTCCTGGTTTTGTCTTCCACACCTTCTTTACAGGTCTACTGGTTTCCATTCTTGTTAAATGTCATTACCATCGTAGTTGTTATTCTTCTTCTTTTTTTAGCACTGGTTTTACTTTTAACTCTTCCCTTACATGTTCGTTTCTTATCCGGTCTTTTCTTGTAATTCCTTTTACTCTTCGTAGGTATTTCATTTCTATTGCCTGTAACTTGCTCTTATTTGTATTCGAGAGTACCCAACTTTCACTACCGTACGTAAGGATTGGGCAAAAAATCGATTTATACACATCTATCTTGGTCTTTGTGGATATTTCCTTCTTCTCTATAAAATTAGTGTTTAATGCGTGATACACTTAACTGCACTTATTCTTTCATTTATTTCTGCCTCCTGTTTTCCATCACTTTGAATTTGTACACCCAAATATTTAAAATTTTTACTTGTTCCAACTCTTGTCCATTTAATTCTATCTTTAAATTTTCTTCTTTTCCCCGATGGTTATTATCTTCAGTCTTTTCAAAATTGATGTACAAATTTCTTTTGGCTAAGGCTTTATCCCAAGTTTCGATACTGTTCTTAAGTTCTTTTTTTTGTTTGCAAAGAGTACAAGATCGTCTGCAAATACACACTCACTGATGCGCACTGTTTCCATATTTTCGTATCCAATATGTACTTTTTGACCTTTGACTTTACTTCTTTTAGTACATCGTCCATTATGATTATAAATAGTATCGGACTTAGAACGCCACCCTGCCTCAAGTTTTCTACAGTGAGAAACTCTTTAGACTGACCGTTGTCCTTTCTAATGTAGTTTCTTGTGTTGTTATAGATGCACTTAATGTTGTTTCTCAATTTTTTGTTACTCTTCTTTTTCGTAAGCTTTCCCAGACTACGCTTCTTGGTACGCTATCAAAAGCTTTTTGTATATCTATAAAGAACAAATTAATATCTTGTTTTTGTCGATGCTTTTTTCTATTATTTGTTTTAGAGTAAACACATGATCTTGTACGCTTCTTCCTTTTTGAAGCCACTTTGGGATTCTTCTAGATCTTTTTCGATTGCTTTTTGAGTCTTCTTTCCAGGATCCTTTCGTAAATTTTAATACAATACATAGTAGAGTTATACCTCTATAATTACTAGAGTCGACATTATCCTCTTTTTTAAACACTGAAATAGTTCTTTTTTTCCAGATGTTATTGAAGAGTTCTGTTAATATTCTATTTCCTTTTCTCTCAGATTTTGTATCATTTCGGGAGTTACACCATCATATCCTGCTGTTTTCCCTCTTTCAACATTTGTATAGCTTCTTTTACTATCTACTATTCTATAGCTCCATCGTGAATTTCTACTGGGGACTAATAATCTCATAGTTGCCTTCTTCTAGTTTATTTAAAACTTTTACATTTAACAGTTCTTCAAAATACTCTCTCTCCACCTTTCCATGACTTCATTTTCTTCTTTTAGTATTTGACCTTCTTTGTTCTTAATTTGTTTGTTGTTGTTATTTACAGTTCCTTTTCTTAAATGCTTAAGTACTCTGAAGAATAGTTTCTGGTTACCTTTGGTGTTTTTCTCCATCTTTCTCTTTCCAAAACTTTCTTTTTGCATTTGTTATCATCTCTTTCACTTTTATCATTTGGTGTTTATATATTTGGTAACTTTCGTTTGTTCTTTCAATATTTTTCCATCTTTGCTTTTTTTCTTTTACTTGCTCTTGTATGTTCAGATTCCACCATTTTGTTAATTTTTATGTTTCCACCCTCAATAGCTGTTCCACAAACATCTCTTGCTGTATCTAATACTATTGATTTAAATAGTTTCCACTTTTCTTCATAAGTTGCCTTTTGAATGCTGTTTGGCACTTGTCAATTTCTTTTTTGTGCATTCTTTAAAGTTTTTGCTATTTCTCTTTTTCCTTAGTTTGTATGTTTTTCCTCTTATTCCTTCTTAATCTTTCATTACTTGCTTTAACTTGTGTCTTATTATTCTGTTCCCAGCTGCCAATTTTTACTTTTGCCTTTAATAAATAGTGGTCACTGTGTATCTCCACTCCTCTTTTAACTTTTACTTCTTTTACATCTTTTCTGTTGCTCCTGTTTATAAGTAAGTAATCAATAATCGACCTTTCCCTCTACTTTTAACCTCTCTTGTAAATTTATGAATGTCTTTATTTTGATAAAAACTGTTTGTTACTATTAAATCATTCACTACACAAAAATTTATTAATCTTTTTCCGTTGTTATTTCTTTCCCTTTATTTATTCCTATCACGTCACTGCTTTCTTGATCTCTTTTGCCTACTCTTCCATTAATGTCTCCTATTATTATTAGTCTATATTTCACATTTTTATAGTTTCATTTAGTTTTTCCCTGAACTCTTTCTTTTATTTTTTTATCATTTTTATTTGAACCGTAAACTACTATTATTCTTCTGTAAATTCAGTCCATTTAATATTTTGCTTTGTATACTCTTGCCTGATAATATATCCCACTCCCTCCCTTGACCTAACATTCTCTTTAACTTCATTATAAATTAAAAGATGTCCTTCCTCCATTTCTATTTCTCCTTTACCTTTTTTAGTTTCTGTGATTCCTAGAATATCCAATTTTGTTTATTGAATCTTGTATGAGTTCGTACTCCTTTCCTAATAATCCTCTGATATTCCTTGTTGCTACCTTCCATATGTTTGTTTAACAGTTTTATTATTATCGTCCAGTTTGTATTTTTTACTTCGTGTGTTCATTGTCATTTTTCTCGCTTGTGTCATCAACGTTTGTCCCAGACTGTATCTTCTTAGTTTTTTTTGATTGTCGGTGCTACGTAGTTTAAGTTCATGTTTATTGTTGTTCCTAGTAGTACGTTTTCTAATTTACTAATAGTTTTGATATCCTATTCTTGTTGTGTGTTCTTTTTCCCTTTCTAATTTAGCTTTTTCGTATATTACTCTTTGTTTTTTTTTCCATTTCAGTTATGTCATTTTCTATATAAATTTGTGAATCTTTCAGCTTGTGTTTGTTTTCCATAATTTCTTTTTGTTATTCCATTCTTCGCATTCTACTAGTACTGTTTTGTTTTCTGGCATCTTTCCAATTTTGTAAGCTGTTTTAATTTTTACATCCACACCCGAAGTATTTTGTATGAAATGTTCTACTTCTTTATGTGCGTCGATGTTGGGGATATTTATTCCTTTAATTAAAACGTTATTCCTTTGTCTTTGTTTTTGTTTTCTAATCTTTCTTCTAGTATGTTTATCTTTTGGCATGTCTTCTTTTTCTTTTTCCCAGATTTTTTTCTACGGATCATTTTATCTTTAAGTTTTCTTATATCTTCATTGTTCTTCTGTAGTTCTTGTTGTGGTAGCACATCAATCGTATACTTAAGCGCATCCCGATCGGGACCTTCAGATTTCACTTTTTAGGTTATTACTTGAAATATCAAATTCAAACTTATTACAGCGGTAAAGTAACGCAAAAACCGTCCATTTTAGACACTATGTATAATACATAGTCACGTTAAGATTTTCAAAGAAATGCAAATTTGCAATAAAAAATGAAAATAATTTTAAAACGTGCAGACATTGATTTCAGCAATAAAATAATAAATTGTCAAAACGTCAAAACGTACGTCAATTTTCGTTAGAGCTTTTTCGTGTGTGTTTTTAGGCGTTTTAAATACAAATATAAAATATGGAAGGTGATCAGTACCTTACAGTACTCCATCGTCAACAAGAAAAACATGACCCTCCAGGATAATTAAGAAAAAATGTACAACACAATTTCACAAAACACAATCACACACTAATATAGGGCACACAACAAATATTCTACAAATTAATGTTGAGGGGTTGAGTAAGGACAAATCAGATTTCTTGTCTAATCTTTGTTTCAGGAATAGGGTCGATATTTTACTTTTACAGGAAACACACTGTGGAGATGAGACAAGTATACTCAATAAAGGTATAGTAAAAGGTTTTCAATTAGTAGACTTTATTGAGAGCCCCATTCATGGAATAGCAACATACGTCAAAGAAAATATTCAATACGAAAATATACAAAAAAGTATAATTTCTGGAATTTTCGTTATAACTACTAAAATAGGAGATTTACACGTAGTAAATATTTACAAACCTCCTCCAATACCTTGGCCAGAAACTTTTAATGTCGTTTTTCCTCATCCATGTGTATATATTGGTGACTTTAATTGTCACAACACATTATGGGGCTACAAAGACAACGATATCAATGGAATAACGTTACAAACATGGATGGAATTTCAAAACATACATTTAGTATACGATCCAAAAGACAACAAAACATTTTACTCCGGTCGATGGCAAAACGATTACAGCCCGGACCTGTGTTTAGTATCAATGGATCGTGACATGGTTCCATTACAATCAACACGTATGGTATTAAACGATTTTCCAAGAAGTCAACATAGACCTTCGCTAATACAAATTGGACTTCAAATTCCGTTTGTAGAATCTTTTAGGAAAAACTAAGATGGAATTTTCAAAAAGCTAATTGGATAAACTATAGAACATCTCTCGATTCTATTCTTAGATGGATACCACCGGTTTCTGATAATTATTTTAGGTTTGTAGGTGCTGTTAAATGTGCAGCAAAAAAATCCATTCCACGTGGTTTTCGACAGGAATATGTCCCATGTTGGTCAACTGAAACAAACAGATTGTACAAATCATATCTAGAAAATCCAAATAAAGAAAATGGGAATGCTGTACTGTCATCTCTAAATAATGGAAGAAAAGAGAAATGGAATTCATTAATGGAAAATATGGATTTCGTACATTCAAGTCGTAAAAGCTGGGCACTTTTAAATAAATTAGGTTCTACAAATCAATCTTCTAAAACAAATACAAAAATTTCTCCAAATTCTATTGCTTCTCGGTTGGTTAATGTTTCAAACTCAGTAAAAGTGGAGAAATCGATTATCACAAAGATGAAAAAGTGTCTACAAAAGAAAAGAAAATCTACACCTATCTCAGAAGATATATCCAGACCTTTTACTGTAGAAGAGCTAAAACATGCATTAAAAAAGACCAAATCAAAGAAAGCTGCTGGGTTTGATGGAATACATCCAGAATTTCTGAAAAATTTGGGAAATTATTCTTTGAAGTGGCTACTTATGTTTCTCAATGATATTTATAATACAGGTAAGTTACCAACAGATTTAAAGAAATGTAAAGTCGTGGCAATTTTAAAGAAAAATAAATCTCCTACAGACCCAACTTCTTATCGTCCAATAAGTTTGTTAAGTGTAATTTATAAGGTTTTGGAAAGATTGATTTTTCAAAGAATTAATCCGTTAATAGAAGAGAAATTACCAATTGAACAAGCAGGATTTCGATCCGGTAGAAGTTGTTGTGATGAAGTATTGGCATTAACAACACATATCGAAGCTGGATTTCAGAAGAAACTTAAAACTGGAGTTGCCTTTTTAGATTTAACTGCTGCATACGATACCGTGTGGAAAGAAGGTTTACTTTTTAAATTGTTTAACGTTATTCCTTGTTCCAAAATTATTTCTTTTATTGAAAATATGTTGTCTAATCGGAAGTTTAGAGTTTTTGTTGGAGATAAAAGCAGTAAATTTAGATTTTTAAATAATGGTCTTCCACAGGGATCGGTTCTTGCACCTATTCTTTTTAATGTATATATTTCTGATCTTCCTTCTTTACAATGTCGAAAATTCGTCTACGCCGATGATATGGCAATTTCATTTCAACATTCAGATTTTTTCGAAATTGAAAATAAACTATCTGATGATTTGCGTATTATGGAAAATTATTTCAAAAAATGGCGATTATGCCCCAATCTTAAAAAGACAGAGGTTTCTTGTTTTCATTTAAGTAATAGAGAAAAAAGTAGAAAACTTAATGTTATCTTTAATAATACAAAAGTTAAACCATAATTTTAACCCAGTTTATCTGGGAGTAACTTTAGATACGTTTTTAATTTACAAAGATCATTTAGAAAAAGTCAAACAAAAAATGAAAACAAGAAATAATGTCATTCAAAAATTAGCTGGAACAACTTGGGGAGCAGATGCAAAGACACTTCGTACAGCTGCATTGGCATTAGTTTATTCTACAGCAGAATATTGTGCTCCTGTCTGGTTGAATAGTTATCATACAAAAAAATAGATGCCCAGTTGAATTGCACTATGCGTATAATTAGTGGAACCATTAAATCTACTCCTCTCGATTGGCTTCCTGTTCTTTGTAATATTACTCCATCGAACATTCGACGAAAAGCTGCGTTAAAACGAGAATGGGATAAATGCCAACTTAACAAAAACTTACCAATTTGGAATGACATTGACAACCCTCCTGCTAAAAGACTTAAATCTCGAAGTCATATATGGTTGCAAGACTACTTAAGTACGGCTTTTTCTGAAGTTGAAGAGTGGAAAAAAATTATGGTCTGGAGTTGATGTTTTCAATAAACATCTCATTGATGATCCAACAATAGAAGTCCCGGGCTTTGATAAAAAAGAAAATTTGGTCAAAAGTAAATCGCATAAGAACAGGCCATTCAAAATGCAACTCTATGTTGTTTAAATGGGGTGCGATTTCTAATCCAAATTGTGACTGTGGAAACGAACCAGAGACCGTTACATATTGTAGAGGATTGTCAATTAACAAAGTTTAAAGGAGGTTTTAAACATTCATAATTTAACGGATGAAGCATATTTTTTACTAATCTGAAGGATCTAAGCAATGTTTTGTATTCTTGTCTTGATTATCTGTTTTTCCATTATTTTGTTTTGCTATTTCTTTAACCTACTAATTTTTTTGTCATTGTCGTGACTGGCGCTTGGACCGGTCCATTATATGTCGTCATGCAATGGCTGTGCTGTTATATTTTATGTTCTTATTTACCTTCTATAATGTTTACACACTTAATTAATATTATTACATGTGAATACTAGAGTGGGTAAGGGTTGGCATGTTTAGGTTTTAGTGGTTTTCCTAAACCTTGAAGTAAATGCTTTGCCAAGACGAACCAATCCACTATTGCACACGGTTTCGTCACCACACTATACAGGTTTATACTGATCTTCTGGGGCACCATACATAACACTTACATCACAATACAATATTTGTATAATGTACCATACAAATAAATAAATAAATAAATTGATTTCAACAACTTTTAATATAAAAGTTAAAAAAACAAAATTTTTCACAAAATCCCCCTCCACCCCAATCATATTCCCCCCCTTTTTTTACAAATTATTAAACATAATTAAAATCAATATGTTTTTGTAAAAACCTTAAATCGCATTATGTGCTTTGGTGTTAATAACTGTTCATTTATCATACATTTTTAATACAGTTTATTGTTATTCTATCCCTGTTTTTAAATATAACGTATTCGGTATCAAAACAAAACTTTCATGCAGAGAAAATAAATTAAATTTGATTCAAAAAGAAACTCTCAGAACTGGTAAAAATGGTAATTTAATGTAAACTTAACGGAAATAAGCCGAACTTCTGCTGCACCAGAATACGTATGTATGTTTGCAGTTATCTTACACCTGCGATTGCATAATATTGAATTCTGGCATTTGTGAAAACTAGCAAAATAATTAATTTAATTTTGATAACAAACACGTACCTTTTGTATTACAAATACAATAAAACTTAATTAAAATAAAGTTGTTGTTCGCAATGTATTATTATAATTTATTGACTGAATACGTTTACAAATAAACTTTAATAAAATAATATGTTATTAAAATTTTATATTATACGACTGAAGATAATGCTTGCGTAATTTGGTCAAACATTTTAAGAAATTATGTAATAGATTTCTTTCAACCTGTTCTGCCATTTTCTTTTTGAGGCAACCGTTCGCTTTCACGGAATCCTTTGAAAATAGTAAAGATTACTTTTATAAATAGGAAATAAGTAAAAGACAAATGTAAAGATTACAATTTTACTAAATGAAAAATTTAAATTTCAATTTAATTTAAATCTGCCTTACACTACACTTTTCTTAGAGGCGTACGGAGTTAATTAACGATGCCGATCCAGTTTTAAAAAAAATTAATAGAATACAACAATGATCTTTTCAAATTAGAACTTTTTTCATTGTATAAATTTAAAGATTAATTTTAAAAAACCAAAATCAAATTAAGTTTTTTGTTGTCACAGGGACGATTTTCTTTATAAATTCCGTTCAATATGTTAAAAAAAAATTTAAAACAAAAACTAAATCTATAACGATAACATCACTGACAGGAACGCCTTTACTGTGGATTATGAAATTTTCCCTTCCCTATTTTTTTGTGCAGTATGATAAATACACTGTGCTGTTTTAATCGACTTGATTACTTTTGGGGTTAACGATTTAACAAAGGATTCTCTGCGTTTGTGAGTAAAGGTCAATTAGCGTACAATCCGTTTAAAAGCTAAACCATAGCATTTCTACTACAACGTCGATTTAATTTATTTGCGTTCCAGCCCTAGTATTGATAGACAAAATTTAACGAGCAATGATGTTTCTACCATTGGGTAAAAAAATGTTTGAAACTGAAGAACATTAACTTAGGCTCCGATTTCTAACAGAAAAAGTACGGAACAAAACATTAACGTGTTTACAAGTAAGTTAAGCAAAAACTTCCTGTACTTTAAAAATAAAGATGTTGCAAGAAACTGAGATGGTTCTTTTTACGCTGATACAACTTGAACGCTCCAAACATTTTGTTAATCCAACAATTAAGGGCTCGAATTTCTACTTTACTGATGCTGGCATCCTTGTAATATCCTTGCAAGCTAAATTTAATTATTTTGACCTCTTTCTCATCTCAGGATCCCGTCATGTTTATTGGATATCTCAACAGTCACTTTAAAGTGTCTACCTTTTCACTTTTACGTGTACACATGTAGAAATGTTATCATTGATTAAATCTCGTTAAATGAATACAACTATAAATAATGTAAGTACGCATTTGAATATTTTTATATGTGTACAGCCGCAAATTTCAAAAAAGTTCTGGTAAAAATGCCGATGTTATATTGATCCTTCCATCATATATTATAAAACGTAAAAAGGTTTCTGCATAACTATATATTTACGCGTGTTAGATACTATACATACAAAACAGGAAACCACCAAAAATTCATAATTATAATATTTAGAGTTTTGAAATATTACTAATTTAGATCTGTTGAAATAAACTAACGTTATATTAAGGTAAATACTTATAAATGTTCAAAAAAACAAAAGCAACAGACAATGCTATTCCTTGCGCTCTAAAGCAGCATTACAATTATTTCAACCTAATTTAAATGTAAATTGTACAGTTTGCATATAAAATAATACGCAGGTATGTTACCAAGTAAAAATAGATATGTTTCACAACTTCAACAGGTTGAATTATCTATTGAACCATGAATACTTAAATAAATTACTAAGTGTTTTCATTGCGTTGTCTCGAATTTAACTTCCTACTCGAACTACTTTGTTAATATAGGTTTATTACGCTCAAAAGATTTTGCTGTAGTATGCTATTTTACAAGTTTTTTTGTGTATAAAAGCATATTGTAATTTAATTACTCAATGAGAATTTTTATTTAAAACTACATATTAGGCTACTATATCATTTACCCATATATAAAATCTCAGCATTAACGTTTTTGTTAATTCATTTAAATCGTTTTTGGTTTGACTTTTGTTTTAAGGAAATTTAGATGAGTTATTTTTTAAATTATTTTTAACAGTCCTGTCAGCCAATCATAATGAGAAAAAATTTCAAATCGACCAATAGCATCCAAATTGCACTTTTGCTAGTAGCTTAATTACAGCGACTATTTTTACGTTATTTCATTGGATCTTTGTTTAAATAAATGCATAAAAAATTGGCAGCATTGATTTGGTTGTTAAGGTAACGCAGCCATTTGTCTCAATATAAATAATAAAAATTTAGTACTGTCGCCATTGTGAATTTCGCTTTTTAGATTTTCTCTAACATAAGGTAAGTGATTGGTATGAATTCTAAGTCATTTCACAGAAACCAACATGAGCACGAGATTTGGTCAAAGCTGGCTGATTCAATAAAATAGCTGTCGAACAAACAACACCAGTCAACACCAACACAATATAAAAACAGTTTTTGAGTTTTGCTTTGAACGTAATTATGGGTTAACTGTATCAACCCAGGTGAAACAGATTGCATCAATTTTGAGGACTGGGCATATAACATGCGCAAAAAAAAAAGAAAAACTTCAAAGAATCTGTCGTCAAAACTTTGTGGAATGGAACCGCAAAACTTATCCAGGAAAAATATTTCAGAGATTATAATAGAAAAATTGATCCGTTCACTGATATCGAATTTAAGACTGCACAAGACGCGCGTAATTGTAAACATCGAGAACTACCAACATATCCCGGAAAAGAAAAATCATCTTCTGCAGCTCTCAGGAAAGAAGAAGTAGAACAAATGATAGCAGCATGAGACAAAAATACTCCAAATGGCTTACAACATCACACTGCTAGCTACGAACTCGCTTGAGAGGCAGAGAAGCGACAAAAGCATTGGTGCAATAATTTAGAGAAGAAATAGATCATTATGGAAATCAAATTGGAGGGATAATTTTATCCATATGCAATAATTTCTAAAACCGCACAAAGGTGGATCGGCAGGTTAACAAATTTTTAACGTTAAATAAAAATGACACTGACAAATGTCCGGTACGTCTTTTCTTAAATTAATCTCAAAAAGAAGTGACCATATTCAAACTGATCGTTTATTTTTAGCACCTAATCCATATTGGTAGGAATCTTTATTCAAGGGGTGGTATAAAAATCTTCCGGTAGGACAAAACGAAATGGGAAAATGGACAAAACGGACGGCCCAAAAGAATGGTTTGGATCCTAACAAGATAAAAAATACCAACCATACAAGTCGTTCTTCCGCTGTAACACAACTAGCTAAAAGTGGAGTAGGTGAGCAGCAGTTGTCAAAAATAACAAGACACTCACCTGGAAGCTCCATCAAACCCTATCTTTAACTTGACGAAGAGCATCACGCAACCGTAATCAACAACTTAAAAAGATATACCGTTTCGTCCTCTTAATCTCGAAGAAATTGTACAATTATTTACACTAATTGCACCGTTAATTACAACAATTGTAAACATTCTTAATTGTTTAATAAAGATACTTACATACTTGTTTAACATTCTGCGACATAGTTTAAAAAATAATCACACCGAATTACATTCGTGGTTACTATGTCGTTGAATAAAGAGTAATAAAATAACAGTACTTTTTATTTTATCAGAAACTTAAATCATGGCCGTTACTCAAAACAACGGTAGACATGACAGACTTTTTCTTACATACCCTGTCAAAAACAAAAATACAACGTTGTCACGTTTAATAAAAGTAACTTCAAATACATCAGCTTAGTGGTTTTATAATTTTTAATTGGTAATTTTGACTAGATTACCACTCATCTTTGTTGCTATTAGGATTTTCTTTATAGCAACAAAGATTCGTGAATCTAGTCAAAAATTTCCAAAAAATTATCACCACTTATGTAATTATCGTTGACTATTTTACTTAAACTAACCTACAACAAGATTTGAATCATATTTAAAAAAGGTACCATACTTTTAATATTAAGAAATGTAATTACTTGGTAATTATAATTAAACTTGAGTTTGATACATCTCCGTTTTTATCAGAATTATTTTTAAAATAAAATTGTAATATATCTCTTATTCTAAATTTCTAATTATATTTAGTGATATAACATAAAATATTTTTCATGTGTTTCTTTTTAGAGGAATCAACATCATCTTTAATTGTATTACTTTGTATTGTTTTGATCGATTCACGATTATAAATAATAAACTTATTACTATTTTAAGTTTTAACTCTTGAATAGGTACTTTGCACAACGATAAAAGCTGGTATAGATATTGTAGTAAGTATTTTAATTTTACAATTAATGATAAAAATAATCTTTCTAACTTAATGCTAAGTAAACAACCACGCACACAAATTGCTAAAATTCCCTTTTTCGTAAGTAACCTTATATGGTAGTTTCAAAATAAAATTAGCATGTGGCAGGGAATTATTTAAAAAAACTTAGAATAAAACATACTTAAAGCAAGTATTTGGTTCTACTCATTTATACGCTTTGTTTGCAGATTTTTTAATCGAAACCTTAGAAAATTGCGATTTAATATTATATCATATACTCGATGTCAGCTTAATCGTATACCAAAATTTTCAATTTTACAAAATTTATTTACAAATTGCTTTTTAAAATAAAATATTACACCATAAATTTTGGCAATTTTGAAGCGAGAAGAAAAAGATGATAGACGCTAATATTCGTTACCGAGCTTAATTCACTTCTCAATTCTAATTTCGGTCCAAATGATGTATTTTTAAAAAAGAGAGACATTTTTCTATCAGTAGCATCGCAAAGGTGACCCGTTAAAGAATTAGAATTTACACAAAATGACCTCAAACACATAAATAATGTTACGACGGTACTTTAATCCCATAAACTTAAAATGGCATTTTGACATAAAGTATATTGAAATATTAACGATGATAATATACACTGTGATACAGCCAAATGAAATAAATTTACTATCTCCATTATTATATGCATTTTTTTTTTAGAAGATCTTGAGATACATCAATTTAAAATTCTAAAATGACATTTTGTGACGTATAAATGTCATCCCTAAATTTAACTCCCTTCCGGTAATAGCTGAAATTACTAAATCTTTAAATTGGAAAATCTTTCCTTCCCTGCTCAAACCTGCTATGGTTTTAAATTTTAATAGTAGAAATTAACAAAAGTTAACAAAGTTTATCATCGCATAACTGTTAACTACTGTTACAATGAAAGTAGCATGTTTCAAGGTAATTTCAACAAAGCTGGTAATGGCCAAATTTTCTTCTCAAATTTTTAGGCTTTTTACTGCTTGCTCATTTTTCTCCTTCGATTATCTAGCACGAAAATAGTAACACTAAGTAGAAGACATTTCTTATTTATCGTCTGCAATGGTGTCACATGTTGGTTGGAGTGTATGTTAAACATCATACATTGATAATGACTTGCTTTTTATTTTAATACTAACATTACGAAAAGGCATTATTTATGACATTTTTATTTTCTACGCTGAAGAAACTTATCTTTTTCTGTTTTCTGCAATAAAATATAAATCATAGCATTTTTAAAGAGATGATGAAAACGGCTTTCAAAATGAAGTATCAAAAAGATTCTACTTCTAATTTGAAGATTTAGGGAGTTGCAGCTGATTTACCAAAAGAGTGTTACATTTAGGGATGACATTTATAGGTCGCAAGACGTCATTTTAGAATTAAAAAATTAACGTGTATAAGGATTTTCCTAAAAAAATGGCGTAATAATGGAGCTACTGCATTTTATCCATTTGGCATATTCCTACTACATGTACTGCGTCCAAGTTTAAAATGAAGTACATGGGGATATCGGAAATAGTTGGATATACAATGTCGGTTAGTTGGAACAAAAGTTGTGTAAGTACTTGTATGTCTATAAATAATCTTGGACTTTTAAAAGCCGCTTTGAGTATTAAAATTACAGTTTTGAAAGCCAAAAATCGATGTTTGAAAAAACCTTAATATTTCAATTATTATAAAGAGGCACTTGATCAAATTTTCAGAATAGGTGTAAGAGATCGCGGCCATACCAAAAAATGTAATAAAAATGTCTAGGCCTACTCTTTTCGGCGCAGCCAGGGTGGAGTGGTAGAAATACGCCCCACATTTTGAATAAAATTAATATTTCAGAACGCAAATATATTTTGGGTTATTGGTACACTTAGGAACTTAGGAACATAACCTAATGTTTCATAAAAAAAATGTGTCTCTAAAAAAATTAACATCATGGTATATAAAGAAAACAGAATTTAAAAATCCTAATTGGGGCGTATTTCACCTAGTGCTCGGGAAATACGCCCCAATAAAAAAAACCTTTGTAGATTATTATTTACCTACAGCAATTCATGCACATGGCTACATTATTTGTGCATGTTTCATGCAACCATTGGTACATTTTGTAAACTGAATCCAGTCAGCCTTGGATTTTGTTGAATAATAATATTCACCACACCCAATGCAAAAATCGTCCCCCTTCGTCAGAAAGTTCATCGGAACCTGATGAACTCAAAACTGCCTCACTTTCTGAACTAGACGAACTGCAGTATGTTTTTAGTCTGCTGTTATTCTTATTCTTTTTTTGTTTTGTTTTTTTTAATACCTTTCTTTGGCCTAGAAGCAATTCCAGAAGTGAGAAGGTAAAAGCCGGCTCAAATCTTTTGTTAAATTAGTTTTCTTGTTCTCTTGTACAAGGCGCCTCTTCGCTCGATGTATTGGTGATGTCCAATTCTAGCGCTTGCTGCTTTCGTTTAGAAGTTTCCAACGGAATGAGCGGAACTGGATTACTTTCTTGAAGAAATTTTGACGGAGTTTCATCTTCCTCATTTTTATTACCTACGTTTGGCGGAGATTGGTGTCTTTTGAATTTTATTTTGGGTTGGTACCAGCTCAGGTACAGGTTCGGTGCAGCTGCAAGGGCATCAGAGACAGGTGAGACTCTTTGAACAGCTTCTTCATTTGCCGCTGCTTCTGCTGCATCAGATATTGCAAAAAGTGGTCTGGAATTGCTTGCGGATTGTAGGGAAATACTCCGCAAGCTCCTAAAGCCTGATACTCCCGTAGCTACAGTGGCTGCTTTACCCCACGCGTTGCCAATCAAGGTGGAAATCACTAGTCTAGAAAGCTTCCTATTTTTGTGTTGTGTCATCCAATTCTTTGCCTCTTGACCCAAAATATAGGTTTTAGGGGGCCAAAAAGAAAGCTCTATCAAGCGGCTGAAGAGCTTGTGTAGTGTGGCTAGGTAAGCACAATAACACCACATCGTTCTCTGCAGCAGTGTCTAATAAATCTATTGCATTACAATGAGATGTGTGACCATCTAAAATCAGCAGTGCTTTACCTACACCATTTTTAGGCAAAAATGGGTTTTAAACCATTTTAAAAATAATTCACTGTTGATGTAAGAAGACTTGGGGTTCATAAACACATTAGAACCGGGCGGAAGGCCGTCAGAGAATTCATCTCTTTTGTTCTTTCCTTTAAATATTAAAACAGGTGGAATAAAATAACCTTCTGCATTGCAACAGCCAACTACTGAGATGTTTTCCCTCTTTCCGTACTGGTTATTGAATAAACATCTTTGGCACTTTGCTGATGCCACCACTTTGCCTGCTTTATTGTTGACTTGAATTCCTGTTTCGTCTGACATTAAAAATGTTTCCAGGCTTATCAAGCAAATCATTTTCGGTTAAAATTTGCAACAACAACTGAAAATAAGTATCCACGTCCCTTCTGTTCATACCCCGCTCTAGCGACAGAAAGACCTTCTGATTTTCGAATAGAAAGTTCCTTATTGCGACGTAGAAAGCGATCGAAACCAGTCATCTCCCGCCGAACGCTCCTGTACAGAAAATCTGTGAGTAATCCCCTAATCTTTCAGCAAACTGGAATGCCATTTTTTTTTACTGAAGTGGCATCACAAGCAAAGCCAACTTTCCTAGCGCTTTCAGGTGTTTAACTAGTCTTTTCTCATGTTGAAACCCTAATTCTGGATATCGGCCTAATCGTAGTTTTGAACTTCCGGTAGCTATGTGCCTTCTCAGAGTACGCGATGGAATTTCATAAGCTCTACTGGCTTCGTTTACACCCATTTGACGCGAAGTCACTTTTTGCATTGCTTCTTCTAAAGCTTCTTCGCTCCAACTAGCCCTATTCGTTTTGCGTATGTATTCTTGCTCCATTCTGCGTACTAAAAGTAAAAAAAAACACAAACGTCAAACAACAATACTTTCACGTGGGTCGTTTTACCAAAACGATGGGGCAAAAACGCCCCAGTAGCTTTACTATCAACACGAAAACATTTCTCACATGGCAAATAAAAATTTTGTAGGTTAGGAATCGTAGTTACTTGTAATATGAATAGATAGATAGAAATATTTGCACTTTTGTAAAAATAATTGTTGAGGGCACTTACCTACAAATTTTAGGTACTTTCTATACACGTATTTGAGCTTTAAAACGTTTTTGATGAAAACACGAGCTTAACCATTTACTCGCCTAGCGCACGTGAACGGAACTCGTAAACTACGTTAGACATAATAAGTCATGCCATCTAGTAATCGGAAGACGAAGTTTTTGGGAAGTGGGGCGTTTTTCCCACTGGGGCGTATTTCACCACTTTACCCTAGTCAAAATTTTTTCTAATTTTAAATCAATGTATTCATCACATGCTTACAAAATAATTGTTTTGAATTATTTTAATAATAAACTACCTGACAATAAATTACTAATATGATTTTTTCCACAAGTAGGACACAGTTTTAGGTCATTCTTTGGTAACTCATCTTTCAAAACTGATCAGGTAAATACCAATTTATTTTTGAACATTGCATATAACAATTATTTGTTTGTCAATCAATATTAAAAAAATATGACCAAATTGCAAAATTTGAACAACAATTCCTCTGAAAACCGATTGACATTTGCTCAATTGTCGCTTGAGTAATTGACCAGCGACCAATTGACGCAGAAGTTTACAAACAATAGTATGCAATTATCTGTATACTAAGATTCAAAATATGTCTGTATCCTTGTTTTTTTATAGACTTGGCCCATACAGGTGCTAGGCCAAAGCCAAGTATATGGTTGGACTTAGAATGAACCATAGAGGGCAAATGGAAGGGTTTTGGTGGAGAGGGATGGGCATAAGCGACGAAAAAAATGTTTAATATGCATGTGCTATATTTTTGGATCCATCTCTCTAAAACGAATTGAATAAGCATAACAGAATACCGTTCGTCCAACAGGACGGGAGTTTTGACTAGTCTATATACTAAGATTCAAAATTTGTCTGTTTCTTTGTCCCTCTATAGACTCGGCCAATATAGGTGCTAAGCCAAAGCTAAGTATATGATTGGAATAGAGCATATGGGGCGAATGGGGAGGTCTGGGTGGAAGAGGTCTACTAGGAGTTTTTTATCTTGGAGGTTTCATCTCGTCTATACAGGGTGATTTAAAAAAAAATAGGTCGCAAACTATACTACGCTACTAAGCACAAAAAATTTTCTTATAAACTTTGTTCAGTTGGGCTTACTTAAAGGAAGTACGGCCCTGTAAATTTAAAATTTAAAATTGGTTTTTTATTATCTCAGAAATGGAAATTTGAAAATTTATATGGTAAAATACGTTAATGTGATACACAATTTATTAATGTTTCGATTTCGATCACCCTGTACGAATTTTGAATCAGCACTTTATTACGGACAAAAAAGTGTTCTTTCAATTTTTCGTTAATGTAATATGTTTCGAGAAAATCGTTTTTTTTAATGTCTGTTTTTCGTTTGATTTAAAAGCAAAATACAAATTTTAAATAAATAATTTGAGGCTTTCTGAATTAAACAGCTGCAATTGTTTTATGACCGTAGTTGTATTTTTTATTTTACTTTTATAACATGAATGTTGTTGATATTTATTTTTTAAATAAATTTATAAAATAAAAAAATTATTTTTCAATGACAATTTCAACATTATAACTTTTCATGCCAAAAAAACAGACAAAATATTATACTAACGAAAAATTGAAGAAACACTTTTGTCAGTAACAAATTATTTATTCCAAAATTCGTACAGGGTGATTAAAATCTCTAAGATTTACAATTTTTTTAATAACAACCTCAGAGCTACCCCGACATCTACGCCACTGCTTAAGATTTTTTTTGAAAATATTATAATTTGGGTACCATAATGACATATTTTACAATATAAATTTTCAGATTATACCTTTAACTCATTTCTGAGATAATAAAAAAACAATTTTAAATTAAAATTTTACAAGGCAGTACCTCTTTAAGTAAGCCCATCTGAACAAAAGTTTATAAAAAGATGTTCATAACTTTTTATGCTTAGTAGCGTAGTATAGTTTGCGACCTCTATTTTTGGACCACTCTGTATACTAAGATTCAAAATTTGTCTGTTTTTTTGTCCCTCTATAAACTCGGCCAATAGGTGCTAGGCCAAATCCAAGTATATAGTTGGACTTAGAATTAAGCATAGGGAGGTTTGGGTGTCGGGGTCCAACCAGGGGGGCGTATCTCTATCCTTGTCCCGTCCGATAGGACGGGGGTTTCATCTAGTTCTATATAAATGTTGAATTATTGAGTTTCAATCTATCTTTCAACATTTTAAAAGCAACAAAATACAAAAATTATATTAATTTGTGAGATTACTATGTGAATTAAAACCAAAAATTATTTTTTGATATAAAATAGCTTGGGTAAAATATTACAATTTAATCCCTACAAAAAAACTATCGATAAAAAATTTTATAGTTTTTAACAACGTTAAGTATTAGAGAAAAAAATGGTCCGTTTTGTATTTATATCAACTATATTAGCTTTAAAACGTTTTTCATTACATTCCCTCACAAAATGACATTTTATATCTGCACCTACATTTTGGGTAAATTATTACGTTACTCAATTATTAATTAATATAAAAAATATTTGGTTTTATTATAACGCGCTAATAGAGAAAATTAATTGATGATTTAGTGATTATACGCTCTGTTTGTATGGCATTATACATATTTGCAGAATACTATAATTTCAAACTTAATGGAGCAATACCTTATTTGCACATATTCTATGCATCATATTAAATGATAATCATTGTCCATCGAATTCTAATTTACATAAACCTATTGACAGCAATGTTGTAAGCAAACATTCAGTAATTTATAATCGTTTAACATAGATCAACGCGATACACTGATACATTCATACATAAAATCAATATCGATTGACACCGCGCTATTATAATCATGAAAAAAATGAGTTTATATAAAAGATTTACATTTTAGAAAAGCTCTAGACATGAAACACGTTTTCAACAAATTTTAGCTGTTAGTCGTACTATTTAGTAAGATATCGGTATTATATAAAACATCATATCGTAATAATCGAAGTGGTATAGTATGTTTCTCCTAAGGGTCTTTTAATTTTTAATAAATGTATACTGTAATTAATTGGACATACCCTCAAGCATGTACAGATTATGTAATTGTAGTCTTCGGGTACTTGGAATGGTAAAATAATTTTGATATTTGGCCGAACATCTGTAGTAGAGGTTAAATTCATAGTTTAATATTCAGTTTACGTACATACAACGCTACCCCTATTAGTATTACATCAGAATTTTCTCAGCAGTATCTAAAGGAGATAAACAAGCAACGCTTGTACTAATTGAAACTAGCCATTTCTGTAACCGAACTAAACGTTTTAGAACAATGAAACAACATTATGCCATTTGCGGTATGTTTTTACAATCTCTAGGTACATAATAAAGAGTTCAATGCAATAATGAAATATAGTGTAACAATAAATTTAGACAATTTATATTATCGTATTTAAAGATTGTTTTCTATTAAAAAATGGCATAAATTAAATAAAATTTGACATACCTTGACAAGTAGGTACTTGTAAAATCCCTAATTGGTGCTGCTACTATAAGAGCTAAAAATCGGTTGAAGGGACAATGTTTCTCAGGATTCTATTGCCATTTTAGAAGTGCTATTACATTATATCAATTGTTTTTAGTTTTTGAAAAAATCGTGGGAAACTGAAATGTTGTATTTTGTCATGCCACGTAAGCTAGGTTACTTCAGAAAATACGAATTTTAATTTAATCGTACTGTGTCATTTCTGTTAGATGAAAATTTATTTTTTATTTATGGAAGTTGTACTGTAATTTTAAGTAGATTTGGTTGGTGTCAATAAAGGACGTATGCTTTTTTGTGATTTGGTATTTTTTAAATCAGATGTAGTGTCGTAAAATGCTTTATCTTAGTTTTGTCATGTTTACGCAAAGGTTTCGTAGAAACTATTTTCACATGTCGTCGTTTTAGTTATGCTGAATTAATAACTCTTTACTTGTTTCAAGAAAAGAACGTGGATATTATCACTTTTATAAAGTACACTGGATATTTGTTATGACTAAAATAAACAGTACAATGATTACAAGCCACGGTTAAAATTCTGAATTTACAGATTGTTTATCTTTCTGAGAACTGTTACGTACTATTTTTGTAAGGTCTTTGTGTATGTAAGAAAAACTGGGAGTTTTAGTGTATACCACAAAACGAATTGTTTGACTCATCAAAAGAAAACCAACTGTAAGTAAACTGATTGTTTATTCTGGAAATCTATTGTCTTTTGAGTGCTTCTGGTGTGCAGTTACGAATAACCAAAGTGACCGTGGTGTAATTAGTGTTTGTAATATATTCTTGCATTTAAATAGAAAATTATAAGTCATTCGTATTTTTCTTTTTATAAAGCGCTTTCTTTCAGGTGCTTATAGTTTTCCTGGATTTTTAGTAAGCATTTGTTGTACATTTAAAAATCATAGCGTAACAACTGCGGGTACTTTTTAGAAACTTTACAATAAAAAGAAAAGTAAATGAAAACTTTTTTTAGATTTTGAGATATTGATGATAGCTTTCTTTTTCCTTATAGATGCTATATTGGATTATTAATGCAATAATTATAAATTTTCTTCCTCTTTCCAAAAATGTATCACAACATGAAATTTTGTTTTAATAGTAATAGAAAAGTATCTAAACATTTTGTTGCTGTGATTAATAAAGTCTCAGTCAACAATTTGTTTATTTCTAGTACTGTCAAATAGGTATTAGTTGTTAATTCAAATTACGTTGCGTTGAACCCATTACATTTCATTTGTTTTATTTTGCCATTACGGTTTTTTTTGTGTTTAATTTGGTTTCATTAAATGTCAATTTTCAAATTCCCAACCATTAATAATGTCTCCTAATTATATAAATAAGGAATAACTCAACATGTTAGAAACTTACATCAAAGCTTACAGAAACGCTGTAGCAGCTGCTGAAATGTATGAAAATAAACGCAAGACATTTTAGGAATATGTTATTAAATTTAGTAAATTATGGAATTATCACTGATGATTGCCAAGAACAACAAAGCGCTTGAGCCCTTTTCTCCAGAAAAGAGGTATTTTTAAAAGCCAAATTATCGAATCTCTAGTTTTTGGCTACGTTTTGCACCCGTTTATTAGTGGATGCTTCTTCGAACCAGTGCCCTTCTTTCTAAGGAATTAAAGTTAAACCATCAGGACGTTTACCGTCATCACGTAATGATCCCGATTGTTCTAAAATACAAACAATTTCAGCTGAAGCCAAAGCATGCTTTAAAAAATCCTTAATGTTGTTGTGTCAAGAAAACCTACCATAACTTTTATTACAAAATAGACCATAATGACCAAAAGTATCAACTTTAGAACAATAATGACAAGTATGTGGTTGGCAACCGTTAGTTTCAATTCTTAAGATGTGACAATTTAAAGAGTTTGTTTATCTAACAATGTTCGTAATTGAGAAGACGGAGCGCTTTTAACCAAGCACCCGATTCTGGTTGGGCACTGGCAAGTTAAATAGTTTTATGTTGAGTGTCATATTGTGATAACAAAGAATTAAATATAGTCTTGACACATGGACTACGTTGTAAACATAGCAGGTCAGGTAAAGACAGTGATTCTAATGCCTCAGCTAAGTACATAATCTCAACGTTATTTTAAAGAATTGATTCAATAGCTTAGCAGAAGCGTGAGTAGAAGTAATAAAAGATAAAATGGCGATATCACTGACACAACGGACTCCTAAAGCACCAAATGAAACAGGTAGTGATGCATGTATCCAAGAGAAAGAGTAAGTTTAATGTTCAAAATTTCTATTAAGAAATTACTAATTTTATCATCTAAAAGTTTACATCTTTGAATTTCAGAAGAACAACAACGCAAAAAATAATTAAGTTTGGGAATCCAAAATAAATGATGCAAAAAAAAGAGCCATATGTGAATTAATATTTTCAATATTATTTGATAATTTAGATAATGTTGCTAAACATTTGTGGAAAAAGCATCTTCAGTTAAAGCTTAAAGTCTTAAAAAGAAGAAACTATATTTAATTGATCTAAGTTGTCAAAAGTACAACTCACATTATGAAAAATTGTGAACCAACTTAAGGGTTTAAATTCATCTAAAAAAATTTGAAAATCTTGCAATACACTTACTACCGAACCTCTAATTGTGCCATCATCAAAATACCAAACATTGAGAGGAGAAGAAAGTTTGCTAATAATAGGATGGATTGCAAGACTAAAAGAGTAGGACCAAGGGGATCACCTTGCTGTACACCAACGAATAAGTGTAATACTATATAAAAAATTCGAAAACATTGCCAAAGATATGGGAAGAATTCTGGAATTTGATTTTGACATAAGTTAAAAAAAATCACGTTCAATTGAATTAAAAGCATTTTTACATCTATTTTAACTAAAATTTCAGCAAATTATCTATCAAATAAAACTTCTAACAGCATTTACTGCAGCTTTACAGCCATTTTTACACCGAAACCTAATTGGATAGGTTTAAAAATACTACCTAAAATATTTGAAATATAAGGACAACCTATTTTGGAAGCAAGTGGACAAAAAAAGAACCAACTGCAATTGAGTAAATACCATCATCCTTTTTTGAAAAAATTACAAGATTTGTGATTCGAATAAAACATTTTGTCTTGCAACTTCGGAAGATTTACTTATCAGATCTTGTATATGTTGTAGACTAATTCCATCACAAAACACCAGCAGAACCAGAGGAAAAGACATTATTCCAAACTGTACTTGATCTTCAGAAACAATCATGGTTTCATCTGATGATGGTAAATCTGTAAGTATTTGTGAAGATCGATATGATAAAGGAAGCTTCAAACGGAATTGTTATCTACAGCAAAACTATCAAAAGGACTTAAGATACGAATAGCACCACAAATGTCTCCAACTCCTATCTTGTTTTGCACTGTTTTGTAGACAGAGTATTGGTTTGAGAGTTCTTGCTTTCTTAATCAATTTGACGATTTGTAATTGGTGATGTTATTTTTAATTTTTGCAGTTAAAGACATGCTGTTTGTTTTTGGTGACAGAGAGAACTTAAATGAGAAAGAAAGAAAGTTTTTCCCATGCTTCTACAATGTTTAAGGATACACAAGAATGAATAATTGAGTAGGAACTTGGATACCGTCCACCACGAGGAATTCTCTTGAGAATCAAAACATTTAATTCCAAATTACTTAATCTATCTATAAAATTGTAGGATGATTTTGTTTCGATCGAAATTGCAGAAAAGTTTTTAAAATTTAAAATAAAATCCTAAACCATTTTACTCTTCAAGACATTTGAATTTTGGCAAATAGGACACTGTAATTTTAGAGAAGTTAATGAATTATGAACAATTATGTGCTAAATCGGAAGACAAATATGGTATGCCTGGGTGTCTACGGTGTGAGAAAAACGGAATACAAAAGTGTACGCTCTACCTGCTAATTCAACTTAAACAAAAAATTAAAGAACTTAAAAATCAAGTAAGTCAACAAAAAGATACCATTACTAACCAAGGATTGCAAATTAATTCATTAAGTTCTGAAATAATATTTTGAAAGAAAACAAGTAAACAAAGATAATAATGACAACAAAACAGGTACCATTAAAGACATCTATAACAAAAATTTTACAAAATTCAGACTATAGTTTACCAACAGAGGCGACTAATAATATATCGTATGAAACAAAATCTAAAGACATTCAAAAACAAGGTCAGATAACTCAAAGTTCACTAGATAAATCAAGTAAACAAACTAAAAGTAAAATCGAACTTAAAAATATTCAATTTAATCAATCCCAAAACAGTCCTGTAGAAAATAATACCAGTAATGTTATAAGAAATGATAATACTAAGAATGATGTTGAATAGAAAACTATACAACGAAAACGGCGTCCCACTTTTCAATTTAGTGGAACAAACTATAACATAGGTCTTCCCGTCATAAATTTTAGTAGGAAAAAATGGATATTTGTTTCAAGAATTAAGCAAGGAACAAAACCTGATGAAATTAAAGAATTTTTAGCTAAATGTGGGAATTATGAATTTGTAGTAGAAAAAATAAAACCTAAATTTGAAAATGCAGGGTACGCATCATTTAAAATTGGAGTGCCAGCCGAAATTGATAACGTAGTTATTAATCCACATTTCTTTAAAAAAAATAATAATAGCAAAAGTGTACAAAATTTTCAAGAAACAGTATTAAACCAAAATCCATCTTAGCTTTAAACCTGCAAATGACTATTCTACATCAAAATGCACAAAGTCTAATGAACAAACTAGAGGCCTTTGAACTGCTAGTTCATGAAAAAATGTTGATGTATTATGTTTAATCGTAAGTGAAACTCATATGTATAAAAATCAATCAAATTTAATAAACTACGTAAATTATATCTGCGCTAGTAAATACTGCAGGAAAATCAACCTAAAAGTAGGAACGCTAATATTGTGTAAAAACATATACAATTACAAAGAACTTGATAACATAGTAAATCTAAGTGAGGATTTAAATGTTGAACTTTCAGCAATTGAAATTAAACTTCAAACTTGTCGAATTTGTGTTATGTGTGTTTACAGATCGCCAAACGGTTGTTTTGAAAAATTTATAAATACATTAGAAACTTGTTTATTTAGTTTAAGTGGTGTTTAATGGAACAAAAAGAAAAAGACTTATTAAACTAATAGACTTAATGTGATTTTCGGTCTGGAATCTGTATTTAACGAACCAACAAGAGTAACCCTAAAAAAATGTGTCCGGTATTGATTATATATTTACAAATTTTACTTCTGAACTACTTCAAAACTCTGTAATTCACAATGGCTTGTCTGATCATTCAGCACAGAAGATTTCTTCCCTTGTATCTAATAACGACACAACAAACAATTATTCATACAGATCTTTCTCTGATAACAGTGTAAATATCTTTTTAAGTAAACTATCTAAGGAATCATGGGTAGACGTTGATAATTTACTACATACCTATTGAAAATAAAATAAAAATTTTATAAATACGTTTAGGTTTCACACTGATACATCTTTTACAATTAAACAAAACAAAATAGCTCAAATGATAAAACTTGGCTTACTACTGGCTTATTAGTATCAAGCCGAAGATTAAAAAGAACTGTTCATTTTAAAAAATAATAGTATAATACCACAAACATACTACAATAAATACAAAAATATTTTACAAAATCACTACAAATTGCATAAAAATACATAGTAAAAAATTATTCTGCAGTCATCAAAAAAACAAAAAGCATCTGAAAACTTATTAATAATAATACTAACTATACTTCTAGAGAAACTACATCAACAATAAAAATAAATGATATAGAAACTCAAAATTGCTATGAAATTGCAAATGCATTCAATCACTTCTTTATTGATATTCCACGACGATTAATCTACCAAAAACTTACTAAAAGCAAGAATTAAACGTGTACATTAACCCATATATATTCTTAACACCAGTTACTGAATCTGAATTGATAAACATAATTAAAGCCTTGAAGAACACAAGCGGACCAGATGAGATTCCTATCAAAGCCATAAAACTTGGTGCTACGGTTATAGCAAAGACACTGTGTGAAATAATAAATGAGTGTTACAAAGAAGGTGTTTTCCAAACTCATTAATAAATCAAAAATAATTCCAATTTCAAAAAAAAATTATCCTAAAGAATTGACAAACTATAGACTTATAGCACTTCTATCGATACTTTCTAAAATAATAGAAAAAACTATAGCCACTAGAATATTAAAATTCTTAGGTACTCATAATATATTAATCAATCAACAACATGGGTTCATGCATAATAAATCTACTACTACTGCTTTAGTCACGTTGTTAGATTACATTTACACAACAATAAAGTAATGGCTCTCAGCATCGATTTATCTAAAGCATTTGATTGCGTAAACCATGATATTCTTTATTAAATCTAGAAACTTTTGGCATAAGAGGAAAGTGTCACGACATTTTGAAATCGTACTTTACTAATAGAACGCAGTATGTCACGTTTCGAGGAGACTTCTCGGGATTATCTATTATCGACGTTGGAGTTCCACAAGGAAGCATTTTGGGTCCTTTACTATTTTTAATTCATATTAATGATTTCACAAAAATAAATGTACAAGAATTTATTAATTTTGCTGATGATGTAACAATACTTTCTACTGGAGAAAATGTTGCCGAAAACCTAAAAACTGACTTGCGGAGCGTTCAAGATTACTAATGAATAGAAGTTAATACTTAATATAGAAAAAACCGTTATGATGCAATTTTTCTTGACTGAAAGCCAATACGTTTCAAGCTCCTTAACATCAGTTGACGGTACAAATATCAAACAAGTGTCTAATTATAAACTTCTTGGCGTTAATATTGATTTGTCTTTGACTTTTAAAAAAAAATAGTTCTAGTTGTTTTGTATTAAAAAGGTTGCGCCAAATTATTGATGTAGATGTAGAAGCAACAGTTTCATATTATCATTCACGTAGTGAGTCAGAATTACGATATGGTATTGTTTGCTGGGGCAATAGCTGTTCCGTCAATCGCTTATTTGTGCTACAAAAACGTTGTGATCGTTGTATGTTCGGACTAAATTTTATTTTTAAGAAAAATAAAATAATGACGTTACCCAGTCTGTATATATTCGAAATGTTATCGTTTGTATATGCTAATTACAATACATTTGACACTTTAAACAAGTTTCATTTTACAGCACCAGGCATAGTAATGACCTACAATTTGATAAACATAGATTAACGTTGTATGAAAAAAATTCTTATTACATCGGTGCAAAATTGTACAATAAACTTCCAAAACATACAAGAACTATAACTTCCTTGAAATTTTTAAAATTAACATTAAGAATACTTTGATGTACCAACCATTCTATTCTGTAGATGAGTTTTTAAATTATACATTTTAGAAAGATTCTTATTATATCTTAATGTATTTTAAGTATTTTGTCAATTTTTACTACATTAATATTTACCTTTTGTATTGTGTGTTGACGTGTCTTATATTATTTTGTTATAATCTTTAGACCAATAAACTTACTCTTACTCTTACTCTTACTGTTATGTATCTCATCTAAATAATTTACAACCTTCATCTATTAAAAGTCCGTAAGTTCATCAAGAATATACCTGTATCAATCATAAACAATATTGTAAGTATTTTGAAAAATTTAAACCTGAAGAACTAATTAAGGAAATTAACAAATTATTTTGTCAAACATTATTTTCTTAAAACTGCTTGATTTTTTCAGTTTTAAGATAATTAATCTTTTTGCGATTATCAATTTATGAACTAGACAGGTGCATGGGTTAATTGACAAAAACTTCTCGTCCTACAGAATTGAAATATTGAAATGTTTATTAAATAAAATCTAATGAATCTTATATATCATATTTTAGTTTAAGTAATTTATGATCTAATTTTGTTTGTTTTAAAATATTGTCTAAAAGTTTGTATTTGTTTCATTTCTTCATTTTGTGTTGAATATTTCTCTTGCAAGCTTAACTATTTATATCAAAACACTAAACACTTCCATTTCATTTGTTTCGAAAATTGTCACAGTGGTCAATATAAAATACCCTAGACGATCTTAGTAATCAGATCTACATATCTTTATATATAAAAATCTTCTTTATTGTTTCGTTTAACGAAACCTTGTTTTTTGACTTCGCTTTCGAATAGGATTAGTTACTAATAGTCTTGCCTAATGTTTTATTTTTGTTTTCGCATGCTTCGTAAAAGTTTGTAATCAAAACAAAGTGTCTTCAAATCGTTTATCAATTTTGGCGGTTTTGGTTGCACCCAATTTGTGACTCATCTTTTGATGACTGAGGAACATTCAAAATAAAGTTGCTCAAAACAACTTATCTTATTGAAATATCGGCACTAACAAAAATTATTGTCAATGTTTTTGTTTCTTTCTACCTAAAAGCTAAATTGAATTCGGTAAAATTTAATATAAAATAAAATAACTATTTCATCAAGATATTAATTAGATGAAAGCACAAAAAGCAAATTAAAAAATTTTATAAACCATCAAAAACAGTGAAACTTACAAAGAGGCGAAAGAAGATCAGAAACTACCGTAAGTCATATGAGGAAAAAATCGTATAATAGTAAATATTACGTTAATAGAAAAAATAAAAAAAATTAGATATTTGTTCTTTTGAGGTTGGAAAAATTGCAAATTAATTAACAAGTAATTTATAATTACAGCATTTATCGAATGTTAAACACAGATGACAATGACTATAGTTTTAAGTCGATAAAATCTACATCCGTTTAAGAAAATAATTAAACTCACAATTACTAATCATTTGTTAAATATTCTACCATCTCAAATGTGCTGTAGAGAAATTTAAAAATTATGTTACATGCGCTGGAAAAAAATGCACTGTATAATTAATTTCCTCCAATCCCGGCAAAAACCGATAGTGCTGAAACGTACTAAGGATATCTGAAACTGTTGGAATGATAGGTGAAGCAGAAACAGGCGAAAAATACGGAGATAAATGGTCTATGACATAGAAAGATTGATCGAAACCACGGCTTATAGCGACTGTGAATGGTGGGCGCCCACTCGTAAGATACATGTGTTGATCCGGAAGTACACGGACAGGACGCTAAATTCAGTAGTTATCGTGTGTGTAGTGCAGGCCACAAACCTATCTATTTACCCTTTTGGTTGTTCAGAGAAGCTTGATTTGTGATGATTGCTGAGATTCGAAACAGCACTAGCTAGAGCAATAAACGGTGATCAATGCAGAAATGAGTCGACACACTCTTTGAGATTTGTGCATTCTAATAAATTCTAAGTAAAATCACTTAATGAACCACCTAGCTTTTAATGAAGCGAAGTATATGTCTTTTATTAAAATTCACTCCCTATCTCGGTAACACTTCAATAACGTGCCCGACATTACTCATAAAATTACATACTGTTCTCTACTTCCGCTTCTGCAGATTTACATATAATTACCATACTCGTGGGGGAAAACCTTGCTCATTTAGATTATTGTACGATATGTGTCCCCTTCGTTATTAATGTACTAAGAAACTCCAAAATGAAAAAGACAGACGGATTAATATGAATCCTTGCGATATCAGTTTGACAAAACTCAGACGTTAGGTTTTGTGAAAATTAACGTTTACTTAGTAAATTACAGCGGACTTATAGTCAAAAATATAAATAATTTTAACAGATATTTTAACAATAATGTATACATGCGAAATGCACTAACCCCTTAAACAAATAATATATTTCCATACGTTTTCTATCTTTGATTTGTTTGAATGTAAAATATTAAACGTTTTAATATGTTTAAGTATACCTCGTTTTGTTTTAAGCGTTCTCTTCAACAAATAATTAATGTTTTATTCATAAATATATTGATATTACATGATTTAAGCAAGCAGATATTAAGTAATAACATAAACGTAAATAAAGGTTCAATCAGTAATTGAAAATGTGAACAATATCAATATCAAACAACATATACAAATTGACCAAAAAACTCAGGGTACAATTAATAAAATCGACAAGGGTGCGTTATAGAGAATAGATTATACAGAAGGAAAATACTGATTCATAAATGCCAGAAATTAATACTAATCATTAACTAGTAAACATACACGCAGAAACAAATAAAAATAAATAAAATATACAAACAGTTTGGTAAAGTAGTCGAGAGATACAAGTATAAAAAATAAAATCGTGAATCAAGAACAAACACATAATTAAATCAAAGCATCAGCAGATCTGTGAAAATAAAAAAAAACTCTATGAAAACAATATTTAATTGATAAAACAATTATGAGTCATATAAAAGAAACGAGTGATAGTAAAATGATTTTACAAACAAAAATGAGATTTTGGAAAATAATTAGAAAGAAAAAACAAAGCAAGTTCTAAAATTAAAATATATTATGCCTTAAATAAAGGCCTTCATAAGAAAAATAGTAATAATGTCATGGGTTCTATTAAGAAAACTGAAAAGCAAAATAGTTACTAGAAGAGGAAAATTTATATGAAATAGAATGGAACGAAGCGCAGAATAAGTGACCCAATGCAAGTGAAAGAATACATAAAAGGCAAAAGCTCAAACTAGAAACGAATGTGAAATACTAGAATGAAGCAGCATAAAGTTAGAAAAAAAGTTTCATGCATACGAGTGCAAAGATCAGCAAGAAATATGAAAGAGTAGAAAAGTTCATACACCGACGAGAAAGAAAAGTTGAGACATTTTATTCCTTACCTAGGTGGGCACGTTTGGAGTATATGTTTGGAAATTTACAGAAAAGTTCACTATTTGGAGACAATTTACCGACAGTTTTACCTCTATAATTTATAATAGCGTTGAACTACCTGATTAGATTAAGAAGGAAAACCGACAATATCATTCGTGCCTTAGATATTAAAACTCTAATTGTAAAATTACATGTGATTCCTTTTACAATGATCATCGAAAAATTATTAATAATCATGTGAATGCTACATTCACCGAAATAATACCTACAAAGGAATTTCATACTAAGATCAGACAATTTTTAAGTTGCTTGGTCAATAGTCTTCCAATCGTTTTAAACAAGTTAGATTTTAAAACACTATGGATATCACTCCACCAAATCGCGAACACAATTGAATCACCATTATTCTTACCATTCATTTTATTGTTAATTGTTATTGTCTAACATTTCATAAGACAAATACTTCTTTCATTATATTGTATGTAGTTTAATTTTTGCATACGCAACCCCAATAATGCTATGTACAGTCTTTCGCATTTATAATGGCGAGGTTTACATCAGGTACATAAATTAGTCGTTCCCTTTTAATTGCGTATACATAAACAAAATAAAATGGGTAGATTTTCCTATTGTATAGGTACACTAAATTCCGGAATAACAGATCTTAGAGCCTGAAACTATAACTTGAAACTGTAAATTATTGCAAAAAGTGATTCATAAAATTTCGGACATTTAAAACAGGTAAACGTTTAGTATTCAAATGAGAAGGACAAAACTAACACTTTAAAATAATCAGGAGTTTACAATTTAATGTGTTAATTTAATTTATAGTAAATAAGAGGTCTGTTCAAAAGTATCGCAAATTTTGTATTTTTTCAAAAGTATTAATTTATTCATGAATATCTATTTTGTCTCCTTCAAAGTAATCCCACTCGGATATAATGCACTTGTGCCAACGTTTTTTCCAATCCTCGAAGCACTTAAAAAATTATTTTTCATGATCTTGTTCAGCTCCTCCTTCGATGCCGTCTTTATCTCATCAATAGTGTCGTAGCGTCGTCCTTTCATGGGCCTCTTCAGTTTTGGAAACAGGAAAAAGTCACAAGGGGCCAGGTCTGGGAAATACAGTGGCTGTGGGACCATCACTGTTGTTTTTGAACAAATATTCGGGCACAAGCAACGATGTATGAGCAGGAGCGTTATCATGGTGCAAAAGTCAGTTTTTGTTTTTCCACAAATCCGGGTGTTTCTGGCGGATTGCTTCGCGCAAATTGCGCATAACTTGCAGGTAATATTTCTTATTGACCGTATTACTCTGTGGCAAAACTCATGAACTTGGCGCACTTTTTCGGTCTTGCCTCATGCGGCAGCTTCCATTGGGATTATTGAGCTTTTATTTCCACGTCATAACCTTATACCCATGATTCGTCACCAATTATGACCCTCTGGAGCACATTTGAGTTGTCACGGACCGAGTCCGATACCTCCTGAGCAATGTTAACGCGTTGCTGTTTTTGGTCGAAATTGAGCAATTTTGTCACGAATTTCGAGGCGACCCGACTCATGCCCAAATTATTAGTTACAATCGAACGGCACAAGCCAATCGGTATGTTTAGGTCCTCAGCAACTTCTACTAACGGATATTCGACGATTGGCCAATACTATTTTCTTCACTATATCAATGTCTGTTGTTGACGTGCTCGGGCGTCCGACATGCTGTTCGTCGTTCACATCTTCTCGGCCCTCTGAAAACATTTTGTACCACTGATAAACGTTGCTTTGGTCCAAGGTATCTTTACCATTTGCCACAGTCAACATTCGGAATGCGCCCGCGCACTTTATTTTGTTTTCACACAAAATTTAATATAGATTCTTTGATCCATTTTGGAATAGGCAAAAATCGAAGACGAGCCAAAACACATCCAACCAAAACAACTGTAAAAAATTAACTAAACATTAAAAATGGCCGACCTTGTCAGCATAAGTAAGGGACATGAGTACCAACATAACGCTACAAAAAAAATTAAAAATCAAATATACGTAGCCTGCGGAAATTCGAAATTTGCAATACTTTTTGAACAGACCTCGTATGTAAAAATTTTGAAGTAAGATACAAGGAACTTTTGATCGCTTTTAAAACATTCAAAAAATGAAATTTTGCAAAACATATTTTGGAATCAAACCATTAATTAACAAATTATGAAGAACTAAAATTTTGAAGCTTTAAAAAATTAAACAGCATTTAAATAAACAAGACCTTATTTTAAATGTACAAATACCATATCAGCCATTTACAAATGTTGATAAGTAAAGAACAATTGTTATGTTTATGACAGTAATTTTGGATCAACTACATTAACGTCTTTTTTTCTTTTTGACTTAAAACAAATATTTTCTATAACAATACATTGATTTTCGCACAATAGCCATAATTAATCCCTTAATCTATTGTGATGACAAAATTGGTTGTTTTATCAGAGAAAGTTTAATTCTGAATCAAAAAATATCGTAACTTTCAATTTTAATAATATCCTATTACCGTTTTTTTTACTATAAAAGTAATTTATTATATTTTACGCGAAACTAAATCTAACTGCAGATAAACGTTGAACTATTATGAAACCATTATATGCATATTAGTTTACAATTTCAAATTATAGCTTCAGGCCCTCAGTTTTGTAAATTCGGTACCAAGCCTACCTATATCATAACAAAATCTATCCCATTTTATTTAGTTCATATGTATGTAATTAAAGACGAACAACTAATACATGTACCTGCTCTTAACCGCACCACTTTAAACGCGAAAGACTGTACAACAAAACATTATTTGTTGATTTAATTATAAACAAAAATTTAAACCATTCTTAGTTATAACAAATTACACTAACGGGCCAAATATTTAAGTCACTCTAAATAACTTACAGTTACAATTTAAAAAATCAAACTAATCAGAGAGTCATAGGCGGCGAAATTTTTGACATCTGTCACATTCTGTCACCGTATTCGCAACAAAAATTAGTGTTAAGTAAACATCCACATTTTGTTTCTAATTTTTCGGTGTTAATTTTTTCGTAAAACTTGTTTGTTATATTTACTGTTCTTAGTGTTTATTCAAAATGCGTTTAGATCCTGTATCTGTAGCACGAATTGTAGCGTTGGTGCAAAATGAAAGAGGTCAACGTGAAATCGCCAGAATTGTTGGTAAGTGTCAATGTGCTATAAAAATGTATACCAGCGCTATCAAGAAGATGGTATTATAACCAAAAGACTTGGATCTAAAAAAAATATAGTCATTAGTCAAAGAAATAATCGGTTTTTGTTGACGAAAAGCTTGCGAAATAGAACGTCTGAGGTACTTAGCTTCAAGAGGTTATAGGTGTTAATGTTAGCAAATGGGCAGTTACAGAAGGCTTTGTGCTAGCTAATAGATTGTCTTGCAGAAGAATTGCTACTGAGCAAACATTAAACCGACATCATCGAATAGTCGAATTTTGCTTGAAATAATCACCTGGCTTAGAACGATGACGACTTGCATTAAAGTTATCGCTTAGATAACGATTTGCATTTAAAACATTCATCCGTCGTTACAGTTATCTGTTGGCATTGCTTAGTTTGAATTTATTCAGTACAATTTGCAAATCGGTTGTACAATTCGAATTGATATTTTGCTTTTACAAAAAGATGGAAAATTATGAAAAGGAGCAAATGAGCCTACAAAAGCTCATAGATGAAATGTTTGTCGAAGAGGAAACCTCACCGATTTCGACGATGTGGCTGATCCAGACGAGAATGATTGTTGACGGTGCAGAATAAAGAAACTGACTCACAGCAGGACTTTTGAATCTGATGATGGCGTAGAAAAAAATGCTTTTTATTGGCAAAGATAGGAAGATCGTCTGGAGAAAATACGCATCTTTATTGACAAAAACTAAAAATAAAAAATACTGCGAATAAAGTTGCCCATGGTGAAGCAACAACCTGTACGTAATCAAAGAATCTAAAGAAATCTGGAGGCAATTCTTCACGGATGATATTATAAATATGATAGTGACTTACACAAATAAATACTTTTACCTCGGTAGTCGACCAATATGAGCACGAAACGTACACCAGACCCACGAATAAATTAAAAATAAGAGCGCATTTAGATTTACTAATTTTGACAGGAGTAAACAAAAATAATGACGCTGAAAACTTGTTCAAGACAAATGGCACCACCGCAAAAATATATCGCCTAACGACGTCAATGATATGTTTCCCCATGCTGCTGCGTTTTCTTCGGTTCGATGACATTTAGGGAAGAGAAACAAGGCGTCAATGAGATAAATTGGCGCCAATCAGAGAATTATTTGAAAAATTTATTAAAAAATGTGAGGCAAATTACAGTTTTTTCAGAAAGCGTTACTGTAGACGAGAAACTAGAAGCAATTAGAGGTAGATGCCCATTTCAGCAGTACATGCCCCTAAAGCCTAGTAAATACGGTATTAAAATTTGAGCCTTGTGCGATGCAAAATGAAATATACCTTACAACCTTGAGGTTAACGTTGGAACACAACCGGATGGACCTTTCGCACAAAGTAATGGTAGCAAGGATGTTGTGCTGCGAATGTGTAAACCAATTTTCGGTTCGAATCTAAATGTAGCGACAGATAGAAGGTTTACCAGTGTCGGGTTATCGAAGGAACTGCTATATTGTGGTTTTTACAACTATAAGAACCATTCGCGCTAATAAAATAGAACTACCTCCGGAATTTGTGCAAAAAAATGTTCGACCAATCAGATCCAGCATGTTAGGATTTGTCATATATTCCTAAGAGGAATAAAAACGTTCTCTTAATTTTCACTTGTTACGACGGCGATGATAAGATAGATTTAGAAACTGACAAGCCATAAATAATCATAGAATATAATTTAACCAAAATTGAGTTGATGTTGTCGATCAACATTCTTCAAATTATAATTGCGTGAGAAAAACTCAAAGATGTCATATGGCTAGTTTTTACAGTTTATTGAATATATCGGGAATTAACTCACAGATAATATACAATACTCTCCCGCAAACTTATATGGAAAATTTAGCAATTCGAGTGGTCGATGGACATCTAAGAGTACGTGCCAATTCAAATTATTTGGCAAAAACTCTAACGATACGCATTTGTAAAATTTGAACATTAAATCGCTACATGACTCTTACGAAGGTAAAAGAAATATGATGGGAAGATGCTTACCGTGCGGTTCAAAAAAACAGGAAAACCAAATACAATTGGAAAACATGCGCAACATTCTTGGGTTTTAAGCACGTATCCGTAGTATTAGACATTTTAACCAAGATTAGGCATATTTACTTTTTTGTCCGCTCACTATATTTAACGTTGTAATTCCTTATTATTATTTGTTTCTTTTTTTTTGTGTTTATTATTGTATGTTTTTATTTTTCTATTTATTTAACGTAAATTTTTAAAATAAATTAATAGAAACATAAATTAAACTTTTTCTTTTTAAGAGGTATGTATACAGGGTGTGGTAGTTTATACGCGTCGCGTCGGTCGATATATAGAACACTATTAAACATTTTAATAACGTGTTGTATTTGATTTATAAAGGACTTTAAAGACTACTTTTTAAAATAATTTTGAGATATACTGAGTGTCCATATACAAGGTGTACATATAAAAGTTGTGTTATTTTAAATAAAAAATAATGTTTTTTATGTCATTTTGAATTCTACAGTCAAGATAACTAAATTGTTATTATGTTTCCTATACCTAAAATCAGGTATCTATTTTTTCGAAATAATGGGGTAAATTTTAAATTTTGCCCCTGTTTCAGATATTGATATTGTTTACTCAAAATAGTATTAGGTCGTTAGCAAAAAGAATGTACAATAAAGCAGACTAACGTGTATTTCGATTAATTATACAAGATAATAAACAGTTCTCCTCAAACTTTAGCGTCATATTAAGTCGTATAACTTTTTCATTTTTAATAGAACACCTTGTATCTGATAGCCTATTTTGACATAAAATTTAATAGTCTTTCAAAAGAATAAAGTTCTCTATACCTATCTTTGGTAGTTTTTGAGATAAACGTTTTTATTTCTAACATTACGCAGTATTACATGTTCAATTTTTTAATCCTAGTCACCTGGTTAAAACTAAAAAAACTACAATTGGGTTATTATTATTAATAATAATAATAATAATAATAATAATGTAATCTTAATTAAAAATATTGTTTATGATACTCTACCAACCACTCCAGAAAAATATGAAAGACAAAATTAAAGCTCCATTTCATACTATAACACAAAATATGATATTAAATGTTAAGATTCGTTTAAAAACGTTTACGATATTGTGTATTGAAAGCGATGGACATCATTTTGAGCATTTGCTTTAATGTTAATCACATTCAATATACATAACATATGCTTCTAGGTTAATGCTATTATTGCTTGTTGATTGTTTATAAACATAATTGTATTAAATTTTTGGAAAACATGTTGATTACATTTAATTTCTTAAATTGTTCATTAACATCACATAAACTTGAATTTAGCTACCAAATGCACCGGAAAGTGTTAAAATAAATTTACAAGACCTATCTTCTCTAAAATAAGTATTACCAAGGCCGGTGTGATTAAAAATTTTAACAACAAAAACTTAAATGTTTACTCAAAAACTATTAGAGAAAGGTATAGAGAACCCTTATCCTTTTTGGAAGATAATTAAATTTTATGTCAAATTAGATCCTCAGATACAAGGTGTGCCATTTAAAATACAAATTTTATCTTACTTAATATGATGCCAAAGATTGAGGACCACTGTTTATTACCTTGTATAATTTATTGAAATACATTTTAATTTGTTTGTAGCCCATTTCCTCTGCTAACGACCTGATACGGTTTTGAGTTGACAATGTCAATACCTAGAAAAGGGGCAAAATTTTAAATGTATCTCAATATTTAAAAAAAGTGAATATCTCATAAACAGTTGATTTTTGGTATAGAAACATAATATCAATTTATAGTTATCTTGACTGTAGAATTCAAAAATGTCATAAAAAACACCATCTTTCATTTAAAAAAACACACCTTGTATATACACACTCTGTATATCTCAAAATAATTTAAAAAGTAGTCTTTAAAGTCCTTTATAAACCAGATGAAACAAGTTCTTGAAATGTTTAATAGTATTCCATACATTGACCGACACGTATAAACTGCCCCACCCTGTATATCAATTGCACCAGAGGTAATA
Organism: Abscondita cerata; assembly: GCA_030710515.1. Lineage (NCBI taxonomy): Eukaryota > Metazoa > Arthropoda > Insecta > Coleoptera > Lampyridae > Abscondita > Abscondita cerata. Next base: position 376,656 of record JALBCR010000265.1, read on the forward strand.
TATTTTTAAAAAAAACAGGACGGTCAGATACAAGGTGTAGCATTTAAAATACAAATTTTATCTGACTTAATATGATGCAAAAGATTAAAGACCACTGTTTATTACCTTGTATAATTTATCGAAATACATTTTAATTTGTTTGTAGCCCATTCCTCTGCTAACGACCTCATACGGTTTTGAGTTGACAATGTAAATACCTAAAGAAGGGGCAAAATTTTAAATGTATCTCAATATTTTGAAAAAAAGTGAATATCTCATAAACAGTTGATTTTTTGGTATAAGAAACATAATACCAATTTATAGTTATCTTGACTGTAGAATTCAAAAATGTCATAAAAAACACCATCTTTCATTAAAAAAACACACTTGTATATGCACACTCTGTATATCTCAAAATAAATTAAACAAGTAGTCTTTAAAGTCCTCTATAAACCAGATGAAACAGGTTTTTGAAATGTTTAGTAGTATTCCATACATTGACCGACAGCGTATAAACTGCCCCACCCTGTATATCAATTGCACCAGAGGTAATATATTTTTAAAAAAACAGGGACGGTCTATCAGATTGACGTCACTATTTATATTCAAAAACTCCACGTCACTACTGAAGGGTTAAGAGACACCTGAACACAAACTAATGTCATCTTTTTTTAATACATATATTGCCGTTATTTTAGATAAATATTTCAGTGCTTATTATGTACTTCAAACCATTTATTTATCGTCAAAAATTTTACGTTTGTTATTATTTAATTATTATTATTTTTGACACAAATTGACAGACACTTTTCTTATACACAGTATGGATTAAAACTGATAGTGACAGTATATGAATACCACTTCCAAATGCAATTTTTCACACAAATTTTGTAATAAAAAAAATGTTATTTCCCTTTCGTACTCAAAAAATGCTTCCTATTTTTGTTGTTTGAAGTATGATTAGATAATGACTTTTTTCATTGAAATTAGTTCACTTACTTTGTGGGGCTGCGATAGACTAGCTATAAATATATATGGTTTTGAGTTAACAATGTCAATACCTGAAGCAGATATATATCAGATAAAAAACAGGTTTTCATAATGTTTAATAGTATTCCATATATTGACCGACGCGTATAAACTGCCCCACCCTGTATATCAATTGCACCAGAGATAATATATTTAAAAAAAAACAGGGACGGTCTATCAGACTGACGTCAGTACTTATGATCCAAAAACTCCACGTCACTACTAAAGGGTTAAAGAACACCCGAACACAAACTAATGTCATTTTTTTTAATATATTACCATTATTTTAGAATATTATTTCAGTGCTTATTATGTACTTAAAGCCATTTATTTATTGTCGTTATTTACGTTTGTTATTATTTTATTTTTTGACACAGATTGACAGACACTTTTCTTATACACAGTATGCATTAAAACTAATAATGACAGTTTACAGAATACCAATTGCAAATGCAATTTTTCACACAAGTTTTGTATAAAAAAAATTATTTTTCTTCAATAGTCCAAAAAAATGTTTTCTATTCTTTGTTGTTTGGGGGTATGATTAGATAATGACTTCTTTCATTGAAATTAGTTCTCTTACTTTGTTGGGCTGCGATAGACTATAGCTATACCCACAATTAAATGAGTGTGCGTTTAAATAATAATCTCACATTTTAAATAGCAAATTGTTATTGTTTAAAATAATTAAACTGTTCTGGTATTTTATTGAAAAAAACTTAGTTCATCATCATTCAAATGAAAGAAAAATATTCACAAAAATCAATTCCACTAACAGTTCTGACATTTAAATTTCAAAAGTTCCAAATACTGTGTAATACGTACTTCATTATCGTACCTTTTGTACGAAAATTATTACAGAGCCAATTAAAATACACCAAGTAAATTGCTTTACACAATTGTTTTCAATTACAAAATGCAGCAATGCGCCGTTCACATATTTATGGCTTAGTACATAGTGGGATATTAGGAAATTTATTTCTGTTTGTTTTTGAACATATAATAGAGAAACAAAATTTCTTTGTTTAATTTAACGACATTATTCTTTTTGTCATTAATACATAAACCTTTAATTAAACTTCGAATAAAACTTTATTTAAAATTTCGAACGTTATTCTTTTCTTTAATGCTTAAACTTAATACAAATAATGTCCGTATTAGTAGGAGTTTACAAAAAAAGACAGATGCAATTAAGCGATCGATGTAACTTTCGGAATCGACCTGTGAGTCAAATAAGAACAAATTCTTTGCCCCCATTAAAATAATTCATTTTATTAGAATAAACTCTATTAGCAAGTGGATAATTCCTCTTCAGCACGTAGCCATTAGTTTTATCGGCACGATAACGTCAAATTATAAGATCAGTTTCGTTGTAAAGTGTTTTATTTTTAAGCTATATATTATGGGCAAATGAAGTTCATATTTTTACCTTAAACTTATGGAATTTGGTACCTAAAATTGATAAAAATCTAAAGCATACTCCATATTTTAGTAATATCTCTTAATCAAAACTAATATATTATATGGAGTTTTTTATACTAAAGCAATTTCGAAATAATAAATATGTAGCTCCTTAAGCTAGAAATTTCGATTACAATTACAAAAACCAAAATTCTAACATTTATTTAGACGACTACGTAAAATTACCGATGTCAATTTTTAGTTTTAAGATTATTTCTTAAACCAAATGCAACACAAAATTGGCAATTTCTTGAGTACTCGGTACAAAATACAATCATCAAAGCACATTTCATTAGTCCATTTTCAATCGTTTCAAAAGTGGGTTAGTACAAAACTCAATTGTATGTTTGATTTCCTGAACTACAAAACTGATTAGGTATGTATTTGTACACTCAGTGTATTCAACTGAATGTGTAATTTTCGTGGAAAGTAATGTAACGTTGGGTTGTATGTGTCGTGTAATTATCGAAATGATCTTAAAAGATTCAGATGAACAAGATGTTCTGAACTAACATAAGCTTTCCTAAAATTAAACAATATTGATTAAAATTTAGGAATATCATCAAAGAAATCAATAGTCGCAATTTAAAACATAATTTTGCAGCATAATTGTAATGAGTAATTGCATTTTCCCTATTCTCTGTGATTAATTGAATAAGAGACAGTATTTTTAAAATACCTGTTAATATAAAAATTCTACACTGTGTACAGAAATGACTGACAAGCGTTGGTAGTTAGTCTGTTGTCATAATACTAATAACTTTTATTTCACAATGCTGAATCAGATTAGACAGTTCATTTACAATTACATAAAAGAAATTTGTGTTGCCGTTTTTTTACAGCTACGCATTTTTTATAGACAATTTAATAAAATATAATTTACTTGTTTACGTAAACATACGTTTTTGGGTTATTACACGACACTTTTATTGCCAATACTTATTTTTCTTCGGGAATCCGCAATGAACGAGCAACTTGGGAATATATTTAATAACATTGCTTTGAACATTTTTCGATGAAGTGATACAACACCATTCTTTCGTTCAATATGTTCATCGTGTAGTCAAAAGGTTTCGTAGTACAGAAAATGTACGACAATATCGCACAAACAAACAAATCGCTTATAATAATTTATAAAAATTACAACCTCTGATTTTTCAAAAGTATGTATTATAATGTAAAGCTACATTTGTTAATTACACTACAATTCAACATTTGTCTTATAAATATTTAAAATTGTATCAATAGCAGCATCTCGGGTACAAGCAACACGCACTACGAGCAAACAGATGGAAGTAGAGATAGTTGATTGTAAATGTACAAGACCGTAAGTGTTAATTTTATTCGATTCATTTACAGTATTCAACAATTTTGTTAACGATCTTACGAATTTACAATCAGCTATCTGTACTTCCATCCGTCTATCTGATAGATTAGGTTTTACTATAAAATCAGAAGCGAAAATCTTAGTACAAACTGGCGATCATTATTTAATGAGCGCCAAACTCTAAACTCTCTCTATTATTGAACATGGTGTATAATTTTCGTAATTTATGATTAGGTAACTGAACGGGCATAATTAGTTCGCACTATTCCTTAAAATACTGATTGTTTATTGTGTAACCCAGCATTAGAAACATCAAAACTAAGTTAAGTACGTTAATGCACTATTAATATATAGACTGTTTCATTTAGCTTGGTACGCGACCATATGTAGAGTTTATCTGCAAAACTCATTAACTGACATTGAGTATAGTTTTCAGAATAGTACATTTTATGTTGCGCATAACGTACTAACTTTTTTTCAAAATCTGATTGGTTTCCTCACTTCACAAGTGTAATAAAAATAAAACTACGTTTAACAATCATTTAAGAATGTCTACGTTTTTGGCACCCTCAAGCAAACTTTTTAAAGCGTTTTGAAAATAAAGAACAGTGTTACTTAGTTTTGAAACCAAAACAGATTTATTATTACGAACAAAAAAGGAAAAATAAAGTTTAAGATAAATGAAATTAAATATGACTTGGTAGAGGAGAATCCTCTTCGATGCAATCAGAAACGTCTTCGTTCTCCGAACCTCGGTCCACTTCCTGATTATCAGATAAAGTTAATTCTTTGTAAAATAAAAAAAATTTTATTGTCCATCAAATTTTTGTCCGCAGCTTCCAAAAGTTTTTGATCCGTGTTAGCTTTTCACTTGAATTGAGCTTGCACTTTTTCTCCGTTTTAGTAATATTTCAAATTTTTTAGATTCATCTTCGTTTCGGTAAAGTAACAGCTCTTTTATTTTTACTACAGGTTGTAGTTTGGTCCAAATTCTTTTCATTTCTTTCTTAAAAAAAAACGTTTCATTTGACACAATCCAACAATTTTCTTAAAAACGTTGCCTAATTCTTTCAAATTATAAATTTTCCAGTCTTCTCCAAGTTTCCTTATGGTGCCTACTTCTTTGTAAATAGCATAATATTCTTCGTTTTTGATAATTTGTGAACGGCGTCGCAAAATCTGTTCAACACTTTCAAATACACATTCCGCAGGCATATACTAATGCCCTCTAACGGGAAAGATGACAACAGTTATCTGAATGTTATTATTCCAGTTGTAAAGCAGGTTTCAGAGCGTACATAACAAAATTATTTTTATTTTGGCCTCTACAGCAGCCGGCAAAAACCCTAATTTTTCTGGGTATTCGTAAGTAGAAAAAAATGTATGAGGGCAGATCTAACTTCATTCGGACCTCTACCTGCTAAATCATCTGTCTGGAGATAAAAGAAGGAGTCATGAGTATTAATATCTGTAATGCATAGTGTGTAAAATGATATCTTACTTGAATAATAGTTTTCGCTAATTGGCAGTTTAGGCAACAGTTGTACCTGCTGCATATCAAAGCAGAAGGAAACACTATTTTCTGGTTCTTCTTTCATTATTGTCGTAAATTGTTTACCTGGCAATTTGTGCAGTTTTAATTCTGTGATAACTCTATTTTTTTGTTCTACGTCTAGCGCAGTCTTACGCTAATTTTTCAAACGATAAAATAGCTGCATTTGTCGGACACCGGTGAGCCAAACCCGATGATGTAATTTTAAGTGAAATAGTTTAAAAAAAAACAATAATTTCTTTTGAACGCTTGTGGAACTTCTTTGTTGTACATTTTGTGGAGTATAGATACATTCAGTTCAGAAGATAAATAGATTCATCTACTCCTCTGACGATTGTAATGAGATTCACGTCCTTTCAATTCCTCTATAAATTCCTTAATTTTTTTACGATTATTGGCAGTACTTTTTGATCTTCTGTCACCACCCCAATTTTCTCTTATACCTGAACCCTTTTTGATTTGACCCGCAATTGATCTCAAACATCCTTGCAGAATGCCAAATACTTTACAAAAGAAATCCTGGCACACACGGTACGCTTTACCTTCTTGTCTGATCCTGTACAAAATTATTAGGAAGTAAAATAGACATCAATTACATTCTGAAAAAATAATATTACTTTAAAAGAACGATTAATTTTGCCACGAAAATTCAAATCATACAGTATAATTTTGATGTCATAATCGGAAAGTAGATTAAATTTGCTAGAAAAAACGCGAAAACCGTAGTTCAATATCTTCGCCCGTTTCAGAATTATTGTCAAAAAATTACATTTTTCACACTTTAATTTGAAAAAATTGTTATTTTCATAATTTTGTAGCTTTGTAGCTAGGATTAATAACAATTAGCTTTGATATTATGTAACATTTTATGCCTCCCTTCACTTAGGCTTAGAACTAGTCCAAATTATGTAAAAGACGACATTTGGAGCGTGTTTAAACGCCAACGGCCCATAGCAAAACAACAAAATTTTTTAAGGGATTAATGGAAAAATGACCTCCATTTTGCAAAATATAATTATCAACATGTGTCCTACACTTATTAACAGCTGTTTCAATTTCTGCTCGTGAAACCGAATTTATAGCGTTTTCAATTCGCTCAATCACGTCGTCTCGTGTCTAACGTAGTTAAATCCGGGGATTTGGGTGGTCCAGAAAACAAACTACCCCTTTCAATTTAGCGATCCAAGTAATTAATATTTAAAAATCACGGACCCTTTGCGAAAAGTGTGCAGGGCATCCGTCATGTTGATACCACATGAACAACCTTAAGTCAATGGGAACTTCTTCCAAAACGATAGACAAGTCATTTTCTAAAAAGTACAAATATGATTCACCATTAAGATGATCGTCAAAAATATACGGTCCAATAATTCTGTTCCTTAAAATACCACACCAAACGTTTACACTCCACCTGTTTTAGTGATCCACTTCGCGCATCCAATGCAGATTGGTTTGCGACCAATAATGCATGTTGTGCAAATTTACCTTACCACAACTAGAAAAAGTGTCTTTAACAGTTCATAAAACCAAGGACAGGAATTGAGGATTTTCTTTGCACATCTCTCTTAACCAATCGCAATAGTGGAGCCGTCTGTCATAATCAGCTTCTGACAGAACCTGGTGCAAAACCATATGGTAGGGATGTAGTTGACCGTTACCTATTCCAATGTGTTAATCTCTATGAAACCTACAAATTTTGTTTCATGACTACTTATTTTAATTTACTTTTTAAAACAACATCAGCATCTATGCCTTATTAGAAGTTCTTTGTGGGGTGTTTTTAATTTAAATGTAGTTTTGTGTCACTGAAATGAGTGACAAACCTAGACAACCATGAAATTAAATCAAAAATTCCATGGAACTAAGAAAATAACCATTTTATCAAATGAAAGTGTAAAAAATGGAATTTTTTGACAATAACTTTAAAACGGGTGAAGATATCGAACTGCGGTTTTTGCGTTTTCTCTAGCAAATTTAATCTATTTTCCGATTATGACATCAAAATTATACTGTATGATTTAAATTTTCGTGGCAAAATTTAAAAAAAACTGTTATTATTGCAAACTGCGCTCTCTAGCAATTTTATTTGAAACTGTAGAGTGCCGATGGATACGGTATTTGAAAACACTGACATTTCTCTTACAAACAAGCCTAAGTTTGGTATAATCAGATAAGTCACTTAGAAAATCTAGTCATTTAAATTATTAGACATTCAGTAGCTTCTCCTTGTCTGTATTAAGGTCGGTACGCCAAGGAGTGTCATATTATGCGGAATTATTCAGGCTTTATAATGATGTTATTTAAGTCATAGCTTCATATAAAAATTTTTGGAGAAATCTTGAATTTTATGCCTCGCCCTTTCAATTGCACCCTTGCGGTAAAATTCGGAACTTGAAAATAATTTCCAGAATTTTCTCATATCCGCTTTAGTAATAAAAAATGTTTCTTGAATTTCTATACCTACCCAATAGTTTTGAAATATGGCCGCGTACCAAGCTTAATGAAACAACCGGTATATTTTAAAAAGTACATTTAAATTATTTCACAAAAATTTACCCAAACCTGCCCTATTTTTAATAACAACTTGTTTTGTACATAAACATGCGATTTTTTGTCCCACTTAATGTTGTATTGTAAGTTTATCTTTCTATTAGTAAAAGTTTCAAAAGTATTGACATTTTAATTCTTTAATAAATACCAAGGCTAATATAAACTTTTGTTTAAATTTGTTTGTACACGAAATATAAAAAATTAACGTAAAATATAAGTGTCAAAGTTTGCAAACAACAAAAGAAAGTTTCGATACAGAATAATTAATTTACACAAAATGTAATATTACTCAGTTTTTTCAAATATAACATACTCTATTCTTTTTAAAATATATATTTATACTTTATGTAAAAATATTCGAAAATACTAAAACAAAGACGAAAGTTATAAGTTTAGATTGGCATATTAATTAAGCCATTACAGCGCTAAAGTTTATTTTAATGGGTGGTTATTAATAACAACAATACAATGGCAATCCTAAAACCTTCACTGCATTCCGTATTTCACATTTCTATCACCATTCCTCTTCTTCTACAGTATGTTTGTATCTCATTATACTTCTCATCAGGCGAGCATCGAAAAATTTTTAAAATGTAAATGTGTAGGTTAGATTATAGTGAATTAATTTATGCTAATGTCATAATCTAGAGAGCAAGCTGGTTTTAGATCAGGTTATGGCACAAATGATCACCTACAAACCATAAAGATCCTAATTGAAAAATGCATTGAATATAACAGACCTCTGATATTAACTTTCATAGATTATGAAAAAGCATTTGATACGGTAGAATTTGAAGCAATACTAGAAGCTCTGAACAAGGTAGAATAGATTACAGATATTCAAAACTAATAAGGAATATATATAAGAATGCAAAGTCATGCATAAAGCTTTGCGGAACAACAACGAAAAAGTTTAAAATAGAGCATAGAGTAAGACAGGGCGATACTATCTCTCCAAAATTGTTTACAGCGGCTCTAGAATATGTATTTAAACAAACAGAATAGGAGACGTTTGGGATAAATATAAATGAAGAAATGCTCAACCATTTAAAGTTTGCTGACGACATAGTGCTAATATCTGATGATGATAAAGAAACACAAACCATACTAAAGTCTCTTAAAAAAGCTTCCAATAACGTATGTCTCAAGATAAACATAAAAATACAAAATTGTATTACTGTACTACTGTACAAGTAATCACTTGGCTTTATCGACACACGTGTGTTTCAAGCATTTAAAGTTATCGCTTTGATAACGACATGCACTTTAACACTGACAGTCGGTACAGTGGACGCGATTGGGTGGTTGATGATGATGATGATGAAGAAATAAGGATTGAATTCTAAGACTGAAATTGTAAATGGTAGTTCAAACAACAGAATAAAAAGAAAACCTCACTCTGTGAACAAATAATAAAAACAAAAACAAAAAGTAGAACTAAGCGAAACTAACATAATTAAGTGAGACAAAACAAAATTGTCAATAAAAAAATATAGTAGAAAGAAGAGGTACAGGCATAGTTATACCAATATACTAAAAAGAGTAATTCAAAGAAATATTTATAGTTGACCTGCTAACTAGTATGTAACAAAAGTACAGTGTAAAATATTTCTAGAAGTAGATTCATTTCGTACAGAGGCATTTTATGGAAACAACATGTAATTGGGTGCAAGCGTTTGACTTACTCAAAAACATGTTTTAACATTTTGCCTGACAAATTCATGCCAAACTAATTCAACTAAAAATAATGGCGATAAAGAAATCAAGAGCAACTGCTAAACCGCATAAGATTTGACAAAATACATTGAAATAAAAAAAAAGTAAGATAAGAACTATACTGTAAAATATATAAATGACTGAGAGGTGTTTGTCTCACCAAAAAACCGTGAATTCTCACAAAGCAGTACACTCCAATAGCATAACCATAGCGTGAGATTTGCAAATAAGATCTACTCATCTGATAAACAAAAACAATTTTTATACTCACCGGGGGACTTCATCCCCATCTTTGTCATCATTTGGTTACTTAAGTTCGTTTAATTACTTACTCCATATAGTATTTATATTAATTAATTTACTCTTGGAAAACTAGTTAGTGTCACCTGAAATAAGTAGAGACTTCCCCGGACGCTCAACCTAGTTGGCATCCCAATGGCCGGACACCTAACAAGACTACCCTCTCCACCTGGATCATGTCATTCAAGCAACCCGCAATACCTCCTTTCACGAGTAAGTCCACCTAACCGATCCACGACATTGTGTCAGACAACTGTGCACCGGGGGTGAATGGTTAAGTGATATTCAAACACACCAAACAATCTTTTTCGTTGTCAGTTCACTACTTACTTGCGTTTCTATTATCGGTTTACTCAAATCTTAACATTTTGTAAATTGTAATAAATAAAATCTCATATTTCCCATTATTAAATTATTTCTCATTACTTTTTTATTGTTTGAAGCTGTTTAGTTTTGGAATGTTTATGTTTGCCTTTTTTTCTGGTTACTTTTTACTAAGACCGAGTGTACTTCTACCTTTGTGCCAATTCTTTATTTATGTATTTCATCTTGTGGTTCTATTTCTTTAATGACAGTATTATTTTTCTTGTTGTAGTTTGTTTTTCCGCTTGCCATTCTGTATCTTTTTGTTCAATTCGTTTCTTAGCGTTTTCATTTCTTCACCTTGTCGCATCATTTGGTCGTTTTCGCTTTTTACTTCTATTCGTCTGTTCTTAATTTATAATTATACTTTAATTTTACGTTTCTTATTAATTTTTACCTAACTGTATTAATATCTTTTTTGTATTTACCTGTTTCTTGTTGCTTTAGCCAATAAATTAATTTTAAATATATAAATATATAAATTCGTTCTCTCAATGATACAGGAAAAATCGTGCAGAGCTTACAAAAATGTTAATTTTTTGATTCTTACAACAGTTTATGCAACATTTTTTGTGAACATTGAAGACAAATTGGTTTGCGGCACTTTTCACATACGTACTTGGTCTTATTTTAGAAGGACACATATACAGCAGTACTTTCAAACATTCAATAGTTCCTCCATTGGAGATGGATCAAGTGGAATGTCAAGGAAGCGACAAATTAGAGCCTTCAGCTCTCTCGTAATGAATGGAGATTGCAATCGTTTATGAACATGCTCTTCAATTAGTCTGCCAGCAAGTGTTTTCACAAAATTGATTTTTAGTATTGTTATCTGGAAACGAGTTATATATAATATATGAATTTAAGCTGCAAATGTCGATGATTTTATAAAAATTGCCATTGACTATCGGCGAGTGCGGCGACTGCACATTTTTCGTCGATCGAATATACTCCGCCTTTGTACATTTGTAGAAAGAGATGATTTCTGACAAAATTAGAATGACTGCCTTGTTCTTTTTTGGAGTATGCGAAATGAGCGTCAAATTTTTAGTGAATCCATAAAGGGTTTCACCTACTTTGCGACCTTTAGTTGGTAAGAATTCCGGGGGTATTTCTCTTTTATTCTTTTTAGGGTTTCCACACAAGTGATATTGTGTTTCAGTCAGAGTTCTATTAGTTTCATAGATAAAAACCAGTTATCACAAGTCGGTTTCTCCAGTTTCTTTTCTCCCTTAGTTAAACCATAACCGTCACTATTTTTTCTTTTATAAATATAGGCATTGAAGAAATAACTTGTCAAAGCATCTGTCAGAGCCATAATTTTTATGAAAAAATGACATTATTATGCATGGGAGTACAATCATTTCGAGTAGGTTCTACTCTGCTCCATTTAAATCTATTTTTCCGAACCATAAAGTTTGCTTCTTCTTTCTTCGGTTACTTCGGCTGTTTCATCACTGTAGTATTTTTTTTTCTTGATTTTGTATTTCAGCATTGGAACTTTCATATGTAGATTCTGATTCAACTTCGCTTTCAGCATTGTACTCGAGATCATCGCTATCACTCAGTTCTTGTTCACTTTCTGTCTCATGTTCACTATGTATAACATTTTTGTCTATTTCAATATCACTATTTTCCTCATCTTCTTCATTGAACCACTCCAACACAGTTTTCTCAAAGTTTGGATCTAATACATTCACTCTTTGAGATGAACGCCTATCCGCCATATCAACTAGGTTCTATAACATTTTCACGGACGCGGAGTCTACCAGACTCCGACAGGTTTTAATTTCTTGTACACCAATACTACGCAGTTTTCACTTCGAAAGCTGTTAGAGCACTGCAAACCGAGAAAGTACTGAAGGCCGCGTTGAGATACATTGATGGGGATGGAAAAGTAGGGCATATTATAGTTGACGGAGTCTGTTGCACTCACTGTTGATGAAGAATATACAGGTTGATTGTAAATTCAGGGCCACTTGATTTACTCTTTTATTATCTACGATATACAAAAAGTTTATTAAGAAAAGTTTTACAAGTATACAAGATGGGTATTTTCCAAACACAAAATGGCTAACTTCCGGTTTATAGTAGACTACTAACAATCGTATTCTGACCGTTGTGCACATTAGTTGTCACAGCCTCCTAAGATTAATTGTATCAATCGAAAGCATCTCGTTAGATTTTGAATAATAAATAACTAATTTATTAGTAACTCTAGCGCTAAACTTGTGTTATAGTTTTTAAAGAGAATTTATCAAAGAATCTTAAGCCTAAAAATTACTATATGATTTATTTAAAAAAATAAAGTTGATATTATTTCCACTTTAACCGGAAAGTCAGCCATTTGTAAAATTTTCTTAATTAACTTTTTGTCTATTAAGTGGCCCTGAATTTACAATCAACCTGTATAGAAGACATTGAATTATTTGCGTAAAATATCAACAAACATTACAACTACTAACTAATAATTGAAAATGACAATTTTGTAGTTATGTTTATTTTACAAATATGTGTGATATTAGCAAAAATTCAAAATAAATTCACAATCGTCTGCTTCCAAACTTTCTGTATACATTGTAATTGCCGTATTACAATGTGAGTGTAAATAAAATTAGTTATACACTCTTCTTGTTCATATTTTTTACAAAAAAATAAACAGAGGAAATTTTTTGTGCGAATTTATTAGGTAATAAATTTTCTACTAAAATTTAATACTATTCTTACTACAAAAATTATGAAAATACTGAAAATTTTAGTATTCAAGTTGATATAGTGTATTTATGTAAACATTTTTCAGAGTTGATCTTTTATCTCCAGAGAATTTAGAACAGAGGTTTAACACGTTGACACGTTAAAAAAATCATACGTGTTGCAAGTTTATATTTTCGCCATTCTACAGGAATACTTAACTCAAAAATTGTAAACGCAACATTGCGCAAGAAGCGTAAAAAGTATAATTGTTCGGTGTTTAGTCAGTAATAAATACTAAATAAATCACAAAAAGTAGTATTTTGGTAATATAAATAAAAAAAAGCGAATGACCTTTATTTTCCTTAATGGGCTCTATTACCGATGTGGGACATCAGATTAGTGCGTTCGGATGTCATTTAGTTGAAAAGCTCCTTGTGAGTACATATTATCCACATTAAATTTTTTGCCTAAAAGTCATAGTCCATTAAAAGTATTTGGGTTAATACATTTTTAAAGTACTTCGACGCAAATACGACGTTTTTGAATATTAACTATCGTGTGAAATGATGTAGAATTTATGTGGCCCGATATTTGGTAAGGTAAAATAAAAACAGCCTAACAATATATCTCTGCCCATAAAAAATGTAGGTAATTTGCAAGTGAAAATATAAAATATAATATACAAAGAATATTTTCGTCGATCTTGGCTTACAGCTGAAATATCTGTGATAACATCGAGCGGGTCTTGAACTGTTGCCTGTTTTTAAGCGTTCTATTATTGTTCCTGTAAAATTTTTCTCAATTTCTTCAACCGCATAATAAGGCTCTCAAGAATTTGAATATAAATACAATGCCATTAATCTTTGTTCTTACACATCCATACTCTCGTTTCTCCACAAAATATTTTATTTAAAAATTAAAAACAGTCAAGATTGTAAAAAAAATTAGTAAACCACCAAGTTTCTAAATATAACCACTTTTTAATATTTAAATTTAATTTTTATTTTCTTATGCTAAAATTGAAGACGTGAAAGGTTGTAACTTTTGAAAGTTTTTAACCTGTTGCAAATTTGAGTAAGCACATACTTTTCTAGTTAGTCATTAATTTACTACTAGTTTAACGGTTTTTGCTTCCATTAAACTTGTCATAACTTATAAACCCATAACTTGATAAGTAAAGAAAACACTGCAATTAATTTAAAAAAAATTTCTATTTTGGGTCGCTTAAAGAGCTATAAAAGCACCCAAATGAGTTCTTTTATCGAAATTTGAGCTTTTTTGTAGAAATAGAACAATTTTATTCCAAACGGTGGTAACACTGATAACGTCCAAGCTGTCATTGCGTTCGGTGTGAATTAATTTAAATCATAATTAATGTTCAGTAGATTTATTTATCTACTTATTTTTATTTCCACCCATTTTTTAATGAAACATATGATAAATGTACTAATTAAACTTAAACTAGCATATAAACCAAAGTTTCATAAAAATATTGCCACCTTAGTAATTAGACTTCAAAATTCCTAAATCTAAAAACTCGCAAAATTTTATTTTAAAATCAATCTTAAAAGCCCAAAATACAAAAAATAGTATAAAGAATTCGTTTCAGAAGGCATTTTAGCGGCTCGTACGCGGCTCGTTTTCGGAAACTGTACTCGTCTTATAAAATGCGTCTTCTGAAACTAGTTCTTTAATATACAATTTTTTAATGGTTTTATTGAATAAATATATGAAATCAAAATTGCTTTCCTCTACCTACTAGTCAATTATTTTAATGAAAACGTCGATTCTGTAAATAGAAATACTCATTGAAATAAATTCCATTAAAATACTTATTTTTAGACAACAATAAAACACAAACTAAATAGATAATGTGATTGTTACGCATTAAACCGATTTTGTTGATTTAAAACAAAAAACAATTTTATGCGAATGTTATTATTACATTATTGTACACTTGGCGACAAAATTAAAGCCCATATTTTGTAAAAAAATTGCGCCATTTCGTTTTCATTATATTCTTAACGCACTTTGTCATTGCCACTCTTTCTGCTCTACAAAATAGCGTTCACAAATTTGTACTACGTTTCGTTGCGGAGAAACCATCATCAACTTTATTTTTTATATGCTACTCAAAAAAAGTACACTTTGTATAAGAAAGCATTTTCCATTACGAATTCAACGATGTACTACGCAATATTATTGTGTGCGCGGAATGGAACCATGGCCGCGAAAAAAATGAAATCTATTGTTAGTTCTGACAGAATCCATTTGATTGCCATAGTAAAGGGTGACTCAGCAAGAACTGTGCGCGCCATTTTTGACTGTCAATTGTTGAGCCATATTTGTTGTTTGTTTAATTAAAGCATAGCTTGGAAGAACGTTTGTTAATAGTGAAAACCCATTATAAAAATGAGGAAAATTTTACTGTGACGATTCGCAAGTAACGTGATCATTTCGAGGTGCACAATAGACCGTCGCGGCCTACTATTAAGAATTTGATCAAAAATTTTAAGCGGACGTTTTCATTGAAAGATGACAGAAACCTTACCCGTCATCAGAGTGGCAACACGACCAAGCACCTCTATTCGACATCGTAGCCAGGAACTAAACATTCATCGCAGCACTCTCCAACGGATTTTAAAAAAAATTTACAATTTCATGCTTACAAAATCCAGCTGACTCAACAGTTGCAGCTTAACCATCATAGACAGCGCAGAAACTTTACCACCTGGATCTTGAAACAACTGCAAACTGACGATGAATTTTACAAACAAAATCATCTTTAAAGATAAGACTCATTTTCTCCTCAACGGCTTCGTTAACAAACAGAATTCTCGTATCTGAGAAGATAAAATCCACATGTCATTCAAGAACTTCCGTTACATCCTCAAAAAGTGACAGTTTGGTGTGCCATGTGGGCAGGAGGGATAATTGGACCGTACTTTTTTTAAAATGATGAAGATGCTGCCGTGAGTGTCAAAGGTCATCGTTACCGGGCCATGTTGACAGACTTTTTTTGGCAAGAATTAGACAAAACGGACTTAAATGAGATGTGGTTTCAACAGGATGGCGCTACCTGTCACACCGCAAGGGAAACAATGACTTTGTTACAAATCAAGTTTTCAGGTCAAGTAATTTCTCGTTTCGGAGACCAAAACTGGCCGCCAAAAAGTTGTGATTTAACTTGTTTGGACTATTTTCGCTGGGTTTTTTTGAAAAATAAAGTCTATATGAACCATTCTGAGACAACTGAGGAACTCAAAGAAGAAATTGCACGTCAAATTCGTCAAATCTAGCAGCCCTTACTGCAAAATGTACTGCAAAATATAATCAAAGAGTGCCAACAGAGCAACGGTGCCCATTTAACCGACATTTTGTTTCATGTGTAAATGTCATCACTACCTCCATACATATGTAGAAAAAATGTTAATAAAATATTAAATAAATATATATTTTTTAAGTTTTAAAATTCAAGTTCTTGCTGAGGCACCCTTTAGTATCAGTTTAGCAATGTCTTTCAGTGAAGGTCATATGGAACACGTAAATTTTAAATCTTTTTGATGTAGTGTTCGTTAAAATAATTGCGGCAAACAGAAAATAAGCCGAACGCAGCAAGTTTCTTAACAGCAAAATGTCGACCCTTTGAGTGGGCAACTTTTTCCAAATTTAATCAACTCTGTATCCTTCACGGTTTTTGAGAACCCCATGCTGTTCATCCTTACCTTGAACAAACTGTATATGCCAAGAAACTGCCATCGGTGGCACCTTCCATTCTTGATAGAAAACCTGTCAGCCATTCCAACAAACATCCAAAACTAGAAGACCTGACGACCACATTTGGCACTATCTTTGAGGCTATGTTGCTCAAAGACAACAATCCCCTTGTGCCTGACTTGGCTCCCGCTCAAAAAAAGATACTGACTCTTTCCTATCTCTGCGGAGAAAGTCCAATCATCTCAGATACTGTACTGTCACTCAAACGGTGCTACGCTAGGCACCTGGCCATATAATTTAACATCTTGATGCCACGGAGATTTTCCTCTTCACCATGGGCTGCTAGCCGCACTAGTTTCTTGTCCAAAAATGAAGATCTGACTGTGGCTTTAAATTGAAAGCCTATCTCCATCGGTGGCGCTGTACAAAGCCTATTTCACCGACTTTTGGCGAAGCGCTTGTCAAACGCCCTTGAGCTACGTCATTATTAGAAAGGATTCTCCGAAACATATGCAACTTTATAGGCTGCCTGGGAACGCCCTTAAAACACTTTGTACAGTTGCATTGCTATTAGTTTATTGTACACTAGAATATTGTGCTTCTGTCTGGTTGAATAGTTATCATACACAGTTGAATTTCGCTATGCGTATAATTGGTAGAAACGTTAAATCTACTTCTTTCGATTGGATTACTGTTCTTTATAATATTACTCCATCGGAAATTCGACGAAAAGCTTCATTAAAACGAGAATGATATAAATGCGAACTTAACAAAAATTTACCAATTTGGAGTGATATTGAGAACCCTCCAGCTAAAAGACTTAAATTTTGAAGTCCTGTATGGTTAGACGCCTACTTAAGTACGGCTTCTCTGAAGTTGAAGAGTGAAAAAAAGTATGGTCTGGAGTTGATGTTTTCAATAAACAACGTATTGATGATCCAATAATAGAAGTCCCGGGATTTGATCAAAAAAGAAAAATTTGGTCAACAGCAAATCGCATAAGAACAGGTCCAATTCCAATCCAAATTGTGATTACGAAACAGAGGATTGTCAATTAATAAAGTTTAAAGAAGGATTTGTAAACATTCATAACTTAACGGACAAAGCTATACAAATTTGAAGGACATCTGAAGATAAGCTTTGTTTTCTTTATCCTGGTTATCTGTTTTTCTATTATTTTGTTTGCTATTTTTTTTATCCTTCTATTTTTTTTCGTCATTGTCATGACTGGGGCTTGACCGGTCCATTATATGTCATCTTGCAATGGTTGTGCTGATATATTTTATGTCTTTATATACCTTCTATAAGGTTCACACACTTAATTAATATTATCACATATGAATACTAAGGTGGGTAAGGATTAGTATATTAGGGGTTTTCCTAAACCTTATGCTTAGCCAAGGCAAACAATCCACAATTGCGCACGGTTCGTCACCACACAATACATACAGGTTTATACTGATTTTCTAGGCCACTATACATAATACATACATCACAATATAATAATGAAAATGTACCATACGAATAAAAAAATAAAAATAAATAAAAGCCAAAATTTCCATTAAATCAGTTATATTTATAAATAAATATTTGCTTAAATTAATAGAAAATAACCGAAAACTGCTCAAAAAATTATATTCCTACACGTGTTTCGATACCTAAGCTATCATCATTAGCAGACATACACTGTGTTTTCTTTTTCTGTTACAAATAGACGGTACTGTTTATCGTTTCATTCTTTGCTCAATAATTCGATTAATAATGTCATATAAAACTTTAATAATGAACCTCTCAAGGGAATTTGTCAGTAGTACTCAGATAATAATAATACTGTACAGAACCAGCTTACGTGGTTGCAATTCAAGCTAGTAACAAACAGCATATCTGTTTGCACTTGTTGCCTATTATAATTTATCTACGGTTTTGCTGTATTTCTATGAAATATAAGTTACATTTGCTGTGCAGATTGTTCACATATGTAATACGATTAACTTTTATTAAAATAAATATCGGGCGTTACACAATAAAGCACTTTCGTATGTTAAGTCATGAAGCAACGTGATACAATTGGTATTATATTTTAAAGAAAAAGGTATTTATTTTAATCTGTATTCGCCAACTTATGGGAAGATACTTGTTGATATTAGACTAAAAATATGATGCCGCGCTATTGAAATAGCTATACCTACACTATTACATTTCTTATAACACAATAGGTAATATTGCAGTCAAACATTAATTTATTAGTATTAGAATGAAAGCAAGCCCTTTTATAACAACGTTACACACACAAAAACTTGTAGTTATAGCACAGTATTTTATTGATTAAAATATGCAATTAAATGTGTAAACGAAAAATTAAAATAAAAAATTGTTAGAGTAAAGGATATTTGACATAACTTAACCTCTGCACCTTTATGATAACTGAGACGGTCAACTTCGAAACGGACACCCGATACAGATCTTTTATTGTTGTCAAATTTTTCCCACATTTACAAGACCCCTTAGTGTTAGTGGGTCGCAAGTTCTGCTGTAGACGGAGTTGAAATCTCGACAGAAAATCGAAGAAAGCAGATTATTTTATTCACTCAACAAATTGCTATGTGTAGTGTTATTAAAATAAAGAATTGCGTAATTTGATAAAAAAAAATCCCCATCCTTTAATTTACAAATTTAAATAACAAAAATTAATTCAAGAAAATGTTTACCTTAGATTTCGAAATTAATGTACTTATTTTCTTTCGAAAAATAATTTTCAATCTCATTAATATGTTCTAAATTAAAACGTAAAAAAAGATAAACAGTAAGAGCCATATTGTAAAAATGGTGTAACAGAAAATTTACTAAAGTTGTAAAGTTTACTCTATAAAATTTTACAGAGATAATTCTAGTAAATTCTTTAGGAATGCAAACTAAAATAAGATCTTTATTGTTAATGTAGTAAAATTTTTTATGAAGTACTTTGTAATTAACAAGTTTTGGACTATGTGTGGCTGTCAAAAACTTGTACGCACATTATTTACTGAAATGAAATCACAGCGAGTAAGGAATATTTAGGGTAAACATACATGAAAATTTTAATGCATTTATAAAGATTTTCGGGGTAAAAGTTGGTAGATTCAATAAAAATTTTAAAGTCATAAAAAAGTTAACATATTTTAGCAATTGCGATTTTGATTTATCTTTGAAAGCTTGAGTATTTTGCCACATTCAAAGTAACTTCTTGCGCTTGTAATATTTCTTAGGTTTTTGAATTTTCTGGCAGGACTTTAGAAATACTGTTATGGCGTTGGCGTAACTTTAAGGGAAATTGCTATATGCAGGTATAATAGAAACTGTTTTAACTTTCTCCAGTAAAGGAGTCGTTTCTCAAGCTTTTCCGAATAATCACGAAGGTGACGTCTTTAGGAATGATGGTAATGAAGTGTCACAAGAGGCGAACTTTTGTCGTGCACGTGACGCTCTCAACCTGCCGTAACTCTAGGGACAAACTTATAAGAGTTTGTTGCCAACAAATTCTTTTAACATAATAAGTTTCTTTGTTTACCGTCGGAAAATGTATGTTTAGACCGTTGCGAGTACAATTTCTTCTCGAAATCTAATTTGCATAATAATACAATACGAGGTGGTTTTTCAGTGATAATTAAAATAATTAAAGAATAATTTTGTATGTTATTACTTATTTAGCAAAAATGATGGGCGCAGTTATTAAGTAGAAAAACTTAATACAGATTACTCTAATTTTACTAAACGCTCTCTCATCCCTAACACAATTATCTCTGCAGGATGGTGGTCCGTAAAATGCACCAAAGTGAGCGTATATGTAAGTATTGCACAATTTAACGAAACATTTTTATTGTATAAAACCCCTATATACACTTTATCAATTTAAAACTTTTTGAATAATTCCTCGACACCTGCAACTCCGTAGGCTTTTATTCAATATATCCGCCATGTTTTCTTTTCGTGCCCGTTTTGTACTTTATAATAAGACATAGTAATACCCCCGTCAGCAAACATATTTAAGTTGGTGGTATACAAGATGCTGTGAGCGTAGAACATGGATTGAATACAAAATAAGAATACTGTAGCCTTAAACGTCAGCAACCTGTCACTAACATGACCTATTTGCCCTCTAGTTATTTTTACAAATAGAAAAAAAAAATTACAATTTTCACCGCAATTGTTCTTTAAAATTTATTTATTAGAAGTTCAGCTCCTGCGAACATAAATGTAACTAGAATTGCTTTATTAGATTTTCCAATTCATTTATTATTCCCGCCAGATGTGCTTCAGAATTTACTTATGTAACATTATTTTGACAAACTTCTATAGTAAATACGATGTATTTAGATTTTAGAAATGTTTGAATTTGAACGGCGTACGTTTTAGAAAATTTTATTTATTATTGGAAGTATTTTCTTAAAACCTTCGAGTATACTAAGGACACAGATTATATGTATATATTATTGAAATGAGGAGCACTAAATGGAGCAATTTTTTAAGTACCAGCAATTATATCAAGAGGTTTAATTTAGTTGACATTATGACAAATAAGCAAAACTGCACTAACTGTAAACACGAAGACCGATATAAAATATCTCAGTCTCTAAATCCTGATTTATTGCAGAACAGAATGCGAATGCTAAAATTTGCTTTTGTAAGGGAAACAAACCATTCGAAGTAACGACTCTCATGATTTCGCAAACTAAGTATTAAGTTTAAAAACAAAATAAAAAGTTGGCGAAATTTAATTTACAACATACAATCACTAACATAAAAAATACCTTGAAACGGTTACCAAACGTAATATTTGTTTAAAGTTTGTGATGAGGCAAAAATTTGTAACACAAATTGTTTTCAGTACAATGACGAACACGTGTTCCGTAAATACGTAAACCACTTTCTGCGAAAGTACAACTCAAAACGAAAGCTCGCGATAAACTGGTTCTGTCGTTGGAGCTTTCGAAGGGCGTCGGTGCAGAAGCGCCACCTGAACGCTAAGAGCTTCGCGGTCACTACTACATGTATTAGAATGCGAAAATATCTCTATTCAGTTTGTCACTTACTTTAATTTGATTCCGAAAAAATTACTTTTCGACAAAAAAACATTTCAGTAAAAATATCACCACGTTCACATGTATCGTATAAAAGCAGCATTGAGCTTTTTCGATTAAGTGAAATCTCTCAAATAGCGACAGAAAAACAGAAGCAAAGTTGTCACACTTTTTTGTAGTGCCGTAATTGCATTACTCTCCCTTTCTTACTTTTTCGCTTTTTGTGTAAAATTTCGAAAGCTTTCTCCGCAATTTAGAACCTTTATGCTGCTCTTCCTATAGGAAGATTACAAAAAAATCGCTCATAAGGACCTCAATTAAACTTAGTAGATGATCTTTTAGCACTCTTTAACTGAACGAAAATAGTTAGGCAACTTCTTAAGCACTTTGCAGCAATCTTAGATTTAAGCTCGTTTCGAAGCAAAAACTTCAAAGCCGTTACACTATTTATCTCGAACTTATTTAATACTTATTAATTAATATATTTTCTTTTAACACGACTAACCTGAAACGCCATAAACATTCATCTACAGATTCCAAATATTTGTGCAGAATTAACCTAAGAATTGACCAGTTTTCTTAAAACAATGTTACTAACTACGAAACGAAAAATTCGAATACAAAAAAACAATTAATATTTAAAAACATAATAAAAAAAATAATCATCCCAATTGTCAGCCATATATCCGTCTTAAGAATGAAGTTGGGTGAATAAAAGTAAATCTGAGAAATTTAAAAGTACAATCGTTACTAATTGAAAACGATATTTTTAAATTATTAAGATGTACCATTCAGAAAACAAAATCGGGACACCTTAGTTCTATGAGTTAAATAAGCATATCTACTTTAATGTTTATGATGTTGTATCTGACCTTTGTACATTCTTTAGAATTAAATGAAGAATAGTGGTGAAAATTTACAGTTCAGGTAAACGCCAACACATTGCATGGAAATCATTGTTCTGCCTCGAGGTTATCATTTAACGTTCGGTACATTTTTTAATATTGAATGAATTTTGACTATATGTTTCTACATCAAATATCAATCTCATTTTCAATATTTTATACATGTGGCGCAATTGATATCAATTTAATTAACCAAATTAATTGCTATACGAGGAAGGATTTCGTTTTTTAACATTTTTTAAATACTCAATGCGATTGTAGCTGTTTTCATTTGCAATCATTTTTAATAACTATTTCACTAATATCAAACTTTTCTCATTATTAAGTCAATCACAAATCAGAGACCACTTGTATTATTGTGACAATTTAATTCATCTGCCAAAAACAATGCGTTTTAGTATAACGTTTTGTCGCTTTGACATCGGATAAACTGCAAGTAGGTGTTTATACAAACCCCTTGTTGATGTTTTTATGGTAACTAGAATTATGTTATGTTTTCGCGATGTTTAATAAAATTATCGTGTTTATTAATTTTAATTAAATGATTAATTAAATTGTCTTATCAAATACCATTCGAACTTGTGAATAAACTTTCATTTTGACAAAACTCAAGCTTTTTTTACTTATAGGTGATACGACTCAAATAACATAAGGTAAAAACTTTTCTTTCGATAAGCAGGATGTAGAAAACAATAGTAGCTACTTATTGTAAATCCCCTCTTTTCATTATTATCGCTATTTTTAAAACCTATGGTAATTTCCTGTGTTTAACAGTAAAACATTTCTTTACGATAATTTATGATTAAGGTAGTGAAATTTATTTTTCGCATGGCAATATATTATTACCAATTAAATAACTGCTAATAACACTGATCTGCAACAAAATCCTCCTTAAAAAAATTATGTTATAAATATAGAGATTTTGATGCTCTGAATCTGTTCCCTATGGCCAATTTTTTCTATCACGTCTAGATTTTTCGGAATGTATTTTTTCCAAAATATTATAAATTTAGGTTTTTTTTAATTCGTTTTATGCGCTAACATTATAAACAATGTGTATACATACGAAATAGGTTTTTGCTAGTCGTAAGAGAAAGAAGGAAGTGCCGAAAGTGATCTATGGTAGTACACATGCGCCTGCGCAGTATACACTGTGACTTTACAACAGTTAGTTGTCTTTTAATTGCATTGTTTACGTTCTATATCAAATACGTTAGTAAGTTCTGCTCAAAATTTATATTATACATATATTTTAAGTATTCTATGTGTAGGTTATCCATTTTTTATGAACAAAGATAATAAATATAAAATAAAAACTTTAAATAGGTTATAAAATGTCGCCCACTTGCAAAAATTCTACAGACTGTTTTGCTACATTTGTAGAGAGTTCACTCTAAAAACACAGCGAAATGCAATAACAGATCTTATCAGCTTTATTTTGGATTTTCTATCGATAAGAGGAATAAAAGTTGGTTCCCAAAAAATTGCTGTAACAGTTGTTCAAGACCGTTCAGAGTTTGGCTTGAAGAAAGTCACAAATCTATGCCGTTTACGATGCAAATGCTTTGGAGTGAATCTCAGAATCATGAAAATGACTGTTATTTCTGCATGACATCAACACGAGGATTCTCAAAAAAATAAAAACAAGATTGAATATCCAAACATCGTATCTGCAAAGAGACCACTTCCAAGTGGTGAATGCAGTTTAACTCCAGTACCTCCAAGAAATAGCGAGAAAATGGAAAATAAAAATAATTCTGGTCAACAGCTTCATCGAGTTTTATTTCGCCTTGTACATCTTCATCATCATACGTCTTATCTGGATCTTCAAACCCATCAAAAGAACCTTATTTTCTTAAACAACCTGATTTAAATGACCTCGATAGAGACTTGGGGCTATTAAAATCTAAAACTGAATTACTCGGATCAAGATTAAAACAGTGGAATTTGTTGGATAAAAGTACGAAAGTCTCATATTTGCGCACAAAACAAAAATATTTTACAAGTTACTTTTCCAAAGAAAATAATTTAGTATATTGTAATGATGCTGCAGGGCTTCTTGAAGAACTGAGTTTCCCAAAACAATCAGATAAATGGAGACTTTTTATTAATGCGTCGAAGATTAGTTTCAAGGCATTTTACTTCACAATGGAAATAAATACCCATCAGTGCCTTAGCACATGCAACAAACATGAAACAAAATTATGCAAATCTTGAAAGTATTACTTGAAAAAATAAAATATTCTCAATACCTGTGGAATATTTGTGTTGACTTAAAAGTTGTCGCTATACTTACTGGATTGCAAGAAGGATACACCAAGTTTTGCTGTTTTTATATAAGTGGGACAGTCGCGCAAGAGACAAACATTGTTGGTCGATTCGCCGAGAAACTTCGATGGAAACGATGAAAAGAAAAAACTACAAAATAACTTGAATTATGTTACCATAATGGGATAAATATTTAATATACTGATATTTCTACGACTTGTAACTATAAATTAGCATTTTTGTTGTAAAAGTTAGACCGTAGTCTTTTCACCTTTTGTAATTGTTGTTACTAATATAATATTACTTTTTAATTAAGTGGACATTGTATTTAAAATCTATGTGTTGTCTTTATTTGAATGTTAAATTCCGTGTTTAGAGCATCAAATAATATATGATGTAATCATGCATGAAAACAATGAGAAGAACAATAATTTTTTTTGCAGACCAGTGTAATAGGCAATAAACATAATACGCAATTGCTAATAACTACACTATTATTTTTTGATTATGTTCTTAAAATTTTGCTAAATTTGAATGTTAAAATTAAATGATTTGTTTATCGGTGCATCTGTTTATCTTCGCAATAAAAAAATCAATACTTTCAGAAAATATTTACTATCTTTTATTAAACAACACAATTAAGATAGTGAAAATAAGTTTGAGACTCTTTCCAGAGAAATTGATGAAAAATAAAAAAAAAAAAATATTAAACTTATTCATTGAATGTTAAAAATAAAGGTGAAATTGTAGCATCGGAACAGGATTAATATCAGAAAACATCAGGGTTAACATTAACCTTAAAGTAAACATGCTTATTTAACTGTAGAACCAAAATGTTCCTATTTTTGTTAGCTTAGCTGTACTTTTTAATGTTTTTTTACTCTATCTTAAAAAAGTAAAGTGGTGAATAAACACCAACATTTTTTTCTTTAATTGCCGATGTCAAATAAATTCGATTGAGTTATTGAAGAGTTAGTAACAACTTCACCATTTAACTGTTTCTACGTATTAGATGCCTTGACCTATTTAGGACCTAGTTGCACCAGCTATTATTTGTCGAGTTGGTTAATGTCGAGTTACGTTGTAATTTTTTTCATTTTGCCAGAAAGTGCAACGACCAGGTTCCAGTTCTTTTGGTAATTTTTGTTTTTCTTTTCTTTTCAGTGACAATAAATAAACTTAATATCAATAATTCGTTGTCAAAACTAAATAATAATTTTGGTTCATTCGGTATATACATTTTTGTTTTTTTTTGTCTGCGCGAGTACGCATTAAAATGCACGGAGAGGATTCTTCTTTTTCCTGCGTCAATTTAAAGAATATGAACGTTCAAGTGTTAATCTTCCTTATATATGATCAATTATCTTTATGTAAAATCCAAAACTAGTTTTGGTAATCATATTATATTTTTATTACTTAATAGTTTATGGTAATTTAGGGTCTTTTTTGTCTTTGTTGGTATCGGTTATCTCACGCAAATTTTGAAAACCAAAGATGATTCAAGAGTCAATCAAGAAACCGTTATCTTTCTGGTTATATCTTCCTGTTAATGAAAAGCGCTGGAATTTTAGGTACCGCTTGCAAATTCGGTTACACGCGCTAAAGCGACAATTATGCTATTATGTATCTGCTTTCTTTATTTAATGGCTTTTATAATAAACAACAATATCTTGACTGTGAAAAGTAAAGGTTACTGGACGTATCTTATTCATTTCAATAAAAATAAATTAACTATTTTATGCATCCTAGTGTAAATTTCGATCCAAATTTAATTATTCAATGTTATAGTATCTAGTTAATTTGATATTTAAAACTGAACCTGTTCTTTTAATTTAAGATATTTGCTTTTTTAATAAATTTGCCTTCTTCATGTTTTCAAAATATTTTCTTATTGCTGGCCTTTTTCACATTATGGCAAATTTAAATTTAAGTGTAATGGCATCCCATATTTTACATCTCATCTCGGTAAGTCTCATTATATAAAAAGTTTAGACACCGTTAAATTTTTGTCAGTTTGCTATTTTTCACCTGTGAAGGGACTTGTCCATCTCCAGCATCCACGAGGCTGCTGCTAATCCAGTTATTCGCTTTTGTATTTGACTTGAAGTAACTACGTACCCTTCTTCCTGAAAACATCCGTTTCCCGAAAGAAGGGTATTCGAAAACCTTTAACTCGTCCAACAAATGGATGTAACCGATGAATCAGTAAAAAGGATAAACCGTAAGCTAAAAGCAGTTTAATTTATTACTCTGCCAAAAAGACAAACTATAGAATATGTAACGATTACAGACTGATAAACCTAATGAGTCACTGTCTCAAGATACTATTAAAAATCATTCAGAACAGAAAATGTCGCAAATGAGAAGAAACCATTGAATAAATTTCAACTTGATTTCATTTCTAGGTGTTGCTGCAGAAATATAGAGATCAACAAAAGGATATGTATCATCTGTGCTTTCTCGATTACGAGAGAGCATTTGATAAAGTTAGACACATCAAACTCACTGAATCTTTAGAAAAACGTAGGATTACATAAAAGAGACGTGCAACTCATTATAAATCTGTACTGGAACCAGAAAGCTAGAGTAAAGTAGATAATATCTCAAGCAATGAAATACAAATCAAACGCGGAGTACAACAGGAGTGCATTCTGTCTCCTATGATATACAATGTGCACTCAGAAGTATTATTTCAAAAAACAATAAAATAACGTCACACTAGATATAAAAGTAAATGACGAAACAATAAAAAATATACGCTAAGCAGACGACAGTATACTGCTGGCAGACAGCCCTGGAGCACTATAACAATTAATAAATTATATATACACCCTGTCCCACGTAAGGTGGCCATTAGACCTTTGTTAAATTTAATTAAACCAATTTGATTTTTTGCAAATTTGTAGATAAAAAACTATGCTCTTTCAAATTAAAATATAATGGTCATTGTGCAACTTCCGGTTATACCGAAAATGGACATTTACTTCGATATTTTAAACCCAACACCCTATATTTTATTTAAATATTATATTCAGTATAAAATTCTGCCAACGATGATAGGTTAGTCTTTTTGTTGTAAACGCTACATGCGTGGATTTCTCTTCGTTTACGCTTATATTCCAGGTGTTAAATCAGTTCTGGATGGTATTTATGCTATCTTGTAATATGTTTGAAACTGAAATTCGCAAAGGTAGCGCCAATTGTATTATAGTGGACTGGAAGATATACACTATCCAGTACATTACTGGCCCCAGTATGTTCCCTGCGGCTTGTCTGATTTTATATGTTTTAGGCTTGTCATCATTCTTGACATTGTAAAAGTAAAAAAGTAAAAGTAAAAAGTAAAATCATCTAAGTAGGATTTTAGAAGATGAAATAAGCTGTGTGGTAAGTGTTGTTTTATTTTATATAAGAGACCTGGGTGCAAACCTTGTCAAATGTCTGCACACTATCTAAGAAAACAGCTGAGCAGAAACTTCTTCGAAATCAGAATTAAGTTGGTAGCAGACTTATTGGTCCGTAGGGAACTACGGTTTGTTGATCTTTACCAGGTTTGACTTTGAGAATAATTTGTACTATTTTTCAGTAACTGGGACAGTATTCTAGTCTTACGACCGCATTGAATAGTGTAGTTAAATTTCGAATAATATTTTCTGGAAACTCCTTTATTATCTTGCCTAAAAATAGGTCTCATCCCGGAGCCTTACGATTATTAAGATCTCTTGCTATTGTCTGCTAAACCTTCCTTCTTTATCTTCTTGCTGGGAAGTTCCATTTGAGTTGAAGACTCAAAGAAAGCGTGGATTAATTATTCCTCTGCGTTTTTTTTTAATGTATTGAGAAGACTTCTGCTATTTTTTTACTTGTTATTGTTTTATGTTATTGTTAATTGCAGCTAGAGTGTGGGTTGCCATATATGGTGTATTCTGGTATACGTAGATAGCAGTTCTGTGTAAAGTATTTTTTGAGATATACATGACATCTAAATTTGGTAACGTTAAAAGTATTTTTAGTTCTATTCTTTTTGGGCCAGGCCATTAATGTTCCATACACCTATCTTGGTTGCATTATCCAAATGTATATATTCTTCCTGATAGTATTTGTATTGTTTCCTCGATTTTAGAGATGCAGTCTTTAGACTATACTGTATGTGTTGGGAGCCATTTTGACCCAGATTAACTGGAAATCCTTGTACTTTTTGGACGTACGTAACAGTTCGTGGTTGAACAGTTTTAATGGTTTGTACTGTAACTGGAGCTGGTATTGGCTGGCATAGTCGTTCTGTTAAGATTTTTTGTCTAAGGGTAGGGTACAATTTCTGTTGCATCTGTTTCCGCACACTTCATCCCTTATAGCTAGCAGGGTGGTTCTTTGACAGTTATTTCCTTTTTTTTTCCAGCCAGATAATTGTCTGCGCACTTGAGGTATTTAGGTTTTACTTGACTTTTATTTGTTTAACCAGTAGTTGGATGACGTTAATTGTATTTGACTTATTTTCATTCCGTTTCTGTTTCCATTGCTTTGGTTTGATAATAGATGAATAATTGTGACTTTAAGTTATAGGAAAGTTTGTTGGTACAAAAGTGGGTGATAATAAACTTACTTTTGACTGTTAAGCTTGTTGCTGTGCTGGAAGATAATTATTTTGTTGTATTGAGGTTGATTTTGTGGTTGTAATTTCTATTAGTTAGCGTCATAATAGGAAACAGTAACATTAAGAAACTATGAGGTTGCGGCAACACTCGGCCCTAAAACTTAACGAAGTTTAAACAAATAAAAAATGAAAGTAAACAATGTTTGTTTAGTTGAAGAAAAAAACCGTAAAACAGTTTTGTTGAATTGTGTTTTTTGAAAGGCTCTGTATTAAATGGAGTTTTTGTCAAGATGAATGCTAATCATTAAGATTCTTAATTTGAGATATTTGAAGTTTCAAAGTTGGAGTGTGGCACCTAGAGGTTAATATTTGCGCACGGAAGAGAATAGCTAGCACAACTTTGCTTAACACTAGCACACCTTTAATAACGGAGTTATTAAGGGTAGAATCTAAAAAGCCAGCCCCCACAAGATAATTTCAAAATTTTGACGTTTGAACATAAAAAGAGCTGATCTAGCACATCCTAGCACAACTATATTCAACGCTAGCGTACCTTAATAACGGAGTTATTGAAGGTAAATCTAGAAAGCCAGCCCCTCAATAACTCCGTTATTGAAGATGTGTTAGCGTTGAGCAAAGTGGAGTTACCTATTCTGTTTCGTGTGCAAACATCAAAAATTTATTATATTTTTGTTGGAGGGCTGAGGTCGCCTAGCCCCTCTAGATTCAAAACTCAATAAGGATGTTATTAAAGGTATGCTAACATTATATTTAGTTGTGCTAGCCTGTGCTAGCTCAAGTCTTTAATGTTCTTACGTCAAAAGTTCGATTTTCTTTTGGGGGAGCTGACATCGTAGATTCAACCCTCAATAACTCTGTTATTAAAAGTGTGCTACTGTTGAGCAAAGTGGTGCTAGCGTGTGCAAACATAAAAAATTTTATATTTTGGTTTAGAGAGGTAAGGTCGCCTTAGTACACCCCACCCTCCCTCCGATTCAATCCTTAATAAGTCCGTTATTAACGGTGTGCTAGCCTTGCGCAAAATTGTGCTAGCTGTTCTCTTTTGTGTGCAAACGTCAAAACCATTTTTTTGTGGAGGGGCTAAGACGTTTGTCACAGAATAACAGACCGTTATTGCAGTCAGCGATACTTTCGATAGGCGCAGGCATTTTAAACAGTTAAAGACAACCGTACAGACCGCGTACTGGCGTCTGAGCGTGACCGATGCAAGTACACAGAGCGCATGCGCAAAACGCCGACTGTAAGCTTGCAGGGGCGGAATTTAAAACGGTACTTAATTAAAAACACGCCTCTTATTTAGTATATTTTACTATAAGGGATGAAATTTTGAAAAAAACGGAATTCATCTCAAATATTGAATATCTATGAATAATCTATGAAATGAGAATAAAGTAATAATAAAAACAAAAAGTCTCAAATACGTCGGGAAATTTGACTGTTTATGTTAATATTAATAAAAATGACAATATAACGTCGGTAATATAGATTTCGATCAATTTTATTCAAATAAATTAAAAACTAGAGTTACTTTCACTACTAGAAACAAAAATGGCAACTGCTAAAAAAGTCTACTTTCATATGTATTAGTAAAAAATTATGTAAAATACACCTTTAATAGTATTAATAATGCTTATTACTGTATCAAGACCAAAAAGTGCTCTTTTTGGCCAAGTTTGAGGTTAATCAAAATCAAATCAGACGAGTACAAATTAACACTTTTTGGCAGAGTGCACATAAAAATTTTTTGGCACATTTTATTATCAATTATTATTTAAGACTTATGGTCAATGAAGGTAACTATAGTAATATGACAGAAAAATGTTTGTAGGTGGCAGATAATAATGAAAGTGGCCAGAAAACACATACTTTTTGTTAAAGTTGCCTAAAAAGTTATTTATTCGTATTTTAAGCATTTGACTCATATTTGGATTTTCAATCTAAACAGATTGGTATTAATGTGTTCTATTGCTTTTCGGATTCATTTAGTTTAGGAATGTATAGTATGAACAAATGATGGCACAAGACTAGTAAATCACCATTTATTATTTATTCGCACTATACAGCCGTTTCTCAGTTGACGTGAATTAATTTATGGAAATGAAAATTTAATTAAAAATAAGTAAAACACTTACCAACCAAACACTAATAAAATGGCTCACCTGAAACAAAGGAGTGTTATTATTACAATACCATGTTTGAATTGTATCTCTAATCAAATTAATTACTTCAATATTGTATCCTTTTTTATTTTTCTGTTTAGAAATACAACTGTAAACAATGCACTCAACTAAAAGCCAATGAAGAAACAATATTTTAAACTTAATCAAATAAAGAGCTAAGCAAAACAAGAATAGAACAAATGTACACAATGCAGAAACTTTAAGTAAGTTAGTTTTTAAAACTTAGCTTACCTCTTAAAAACATTTAAATCAATTAAAATTTCATTAAAAAATAATAAGAATGAGAATGAGAATTGGTTTTGTATTTTTACAAAGAATTCTAAAGAATTCTAACGTTAAAGGACAAAATGTGATGACAAAGCATGTAAAAAAACTTGAATGTTTTTACTACGAAGTTTAATTTTAATTTATTATTAGAAGCCTTTTACAAGCATTTGTGTAGACCTTCTCTCTAAATTCAAATTAATCTACAAAAATAAGGTAAAACAAACTTTTGTAACTACGCCACATTGTATCTTTTAAATGCCTACGTCATACTTCTATTTCAATTTCTGTAAGTTATGTTTATGTGGAATATATGATATATTTGAAGTTGCATTAAATGAGATTTTGGAAGAACCAATATAATCTAATGTGGAGCAGGCCAACTGCGACAAAGCACTTTCACTAGTCTTTCATAATGCTGAATTTGAAATGTGTCATCTGTAACTTGATATCTAACTATTATACCTGTACATTCTTCAATACAAATGCGAAATTGTTGTCTATAATTTTAATTGTTTATCTAATCAGTTACCATACTTGAAATTTCTTTTACAACCCAAAATGCCGTAATCAAAAACTTCCAAACGCAAAACGCAAAGATAATCTGACTATATTACGAGGGTTTTTAACTAAATCCTAAGATATACAATGCTTGCGAGATTTCGCCAATTCCTTTACATAAAATTTCTATATTTCAGTTTTATCTCAGAATTCATGAAATAATTAATTAAGTTTGTTAGAAATTCTATTCACGCACTTAATTACATTCTTTTCTATTTCTGCGCTATTTATATCTATCCATCTAGTTATTCAAAATGTATTCAATCTGGATTAGAAAGCCGCTTGCTGAAATTATGACAATATACCGTAGTAAGTCTTAATGAAATGCAAATAAAGACACTATAAGACAGAATTGTTATAACATTGACCCAAAGTTTAAAAAAAAAACACGAACAAAGGAACAAACAAATAAAGTAATTAATCAATAAAAGTTTTGCAATAATAACCTTTTGTCTAAGGTTATCAATATATTAGCTGCATAACCTGAGTTTCTAAATTCTTCTACTTTAACTTATCAGTTCGCACGGCTACAGTTATCTAAACTTCCAAAACTTTAAATCTACCCTCTTTTCGGTTAGCACTGCGTATTCAATTGATCTTAAAATGACTTAGGGTCGATAAGAAAATTTGTACTATAAATTTTACACGTATCTCGGCATAGATATAAATATCAGATACAAAAATTTACTCTACCTAGAAATTCATTTAGGTAAATTTACAAATTAATAGTCATTGTTTAGTAGTACTTGTAGTAGGTAATCAATTCTCATTTTGGACTGTCAAAAACTGAATTACTGAAATTTACCAGTGGATGTAGTTGTTTGTTAATATTCAACTGAACACAATGAATACACAACCTACAAAATATTCTAATCAAATAACTTATTAAAGAATTTTATTTTGTATAAGATTTAATGAGATATTCTTTCAGAAATCAACATTTCTTGTACTTACGCGTTGAATATTAAACAAAAAGTAATAAAACAGATAGAATAGAATTTAAAATAAAGCAAAACCTTAATATTAAGACAAGTTTCCAATTAGTAAGAAAGTACAGAAAATTAGATTGTAATTGTACTTTGTTTAATTTTTACTTAAAGAGGATCGTAACCAAAATATAAATAAATTCAAAATTGAATTTTAATTATAACTCAAGTTTATTAAAGAAACACCGTCGTAACCGCATCTTGTTAATTAATAACTTTTTCAATTTTGACTGAAATATCGTTTTATGTTAAACGAGTAATACATTATATTAAACTCAAGCTGTACTAAATAATGTAAAAAATTTTATTGTACTCGTAATATAATAATAATATGCGTACATTTTTGGTATCACAAAAATTGTGAAAAAAAAGAAAAAGATGTTTGTACTAATTTATAAACACATTAAGCTTTTAAACAGTAATAGGTATTGTTCAGTGTGTAAAGTAATAATTTTCAATAATGATATCAGCTACAATCAGAAAATAAAATTTTGAGGTTTTGTGATTCCACCTTGTTTGTTCCAAAACTAATTTTTAGTTTGTTTTCGATTTGTTGAACACTAGTGGATTTGTGCAGTTGAAAGAAAATATGTTACTTTTCTGCTAAAGTATTTTTGGATTACAGTATATGTTAAAGTTTTACTAATTAACATTATAATATATACAGGGTGTCGCAAAATATATGTTCCAGGCTTAAAAGTTGAAGGGGACATTAAAGTATAGAACATTTTTAGTAAAACTTTTTATATTAGTCAAATAATTACGCAAAAATGGCGCATCAAAATCAAAAATTAATAATCATGTTCACGGTTCTAAAACTAAAATTTTTAATAAGCAACTATTAGTGCAAATTTACATCGTGGTCGCATTTGTAATTCTTATTATTTAAGGTTGCTTATTTAGGTATTGATTTAGTCATTGCTAATTTTTCAGCCTACAAAATAAATAAACTTTAAGCTTGACATTTAGTTTGTATTTAAGAGACCATTCCTGCAAAATTTTATAGTATTCAAAGGACATTGAATTTACTTAATTTATTTATTTTTAAAGTTATTAAAAATCTGTTCGACATGTTCAAGATATTTTAAAGTGCACAATTGTAAATTTTTATAAAAGTGGTTAACATTATACAAGAAACAACATTGCA
Source organism: Abscondita cerata (assembly GCA_030710515.1). Lineage (NCBI taxonomy): Eukaryota > Metazoa > Arthropoda > Insecta > Coleoptera > Lampyridae > Abscondita > Abscondita cerata. Next base: position 411,327 of record JALBCR010000265.1, read on the forward strand.
CTTTTTTTAAATTTTCAAAAATCAACTGCACTACTTTTTTTATTTATTTTAAAATTAATAAAACCAAATTTTAGTTTAAATCAAATTATTACATCATGTACTTGAAAATTAAATCCGTCATTTTAAATTTTGAGAAATCATAAATTTGAATCGAGCATATTAGTGAAAAACATACCATATAATACTTTTCATAAAATTTCAATACGTAAAAGAAGTCATTAAACATTTTTAATTTTTGACTTTGAGGTGCCATTTTGACGTACTTGTGTAACATAAAATATTTACTAAAAAAAGCTGTTTATTTTAATGTCTCTGTAAACCCTTTAAACTTGAAACACTATTATTTTGTAGTACCATGTATATGATAACCATGATCTGTTGACAAACACATGATGTTAGTATCTATACATTTTGAGACTGAGAAATTACTATTAAAACTTTTAAAAAGTGTTGAAAATTGCAATGGATGTAAAGAAAGTGTAATTGATAACTATTCTTTCTTTTATTCCAAATCAGGTTTAAACTTTTTATAATAAGTTTTTTAAAGAACAGTCTTATTTGTTGAAAATTAAGTAGACCAAAAGAAACTTTTAGAGGTCCGGATCATATCAGTATTTAATTTCTTAAGTACATAGAAAACTTTCTCAGGAATAAGGCAAAAATTATGCTTTTGCAACAAACGCATGCAAGAGCTCGACCCCCCTCCAACCCCACAACGTTTAAACACGAAAGAAAACAGCTAGGACAGGATAGCACACCTTTAATAACAAATTATTCAGGTTAGAATCTGGAGGAGGGTGGCTAAAGCGACATCAGCCCGCCACAAAAATATAGAATTTTTGATATTTGTACACGAAGAGAGTAGCTAGTCAGGCTAGCACAACTTTGCTTAACATTAGCACAGTTTATTAACAAAGTTATTAAAAGTTGAATCTATGAAAGCTAGCCCTCCCCTCTGGACAAAATTTCAAACTTTTGACGTTTGAAGATTAAAGAGCTGAAATAGCAAAACTAAAACTGCTAACACAGACTAGTAAAACTTCGTTCAACATGCACACCTTCAATAACATAATTATTGTGGGTCTAGGAAACCCATCCCCAAAACCAAAATTCAAACTTTTGACGTTTGAATATTAAAGAACTGAGCTAGCACAGGCTAGAACGACTAAAAGTAACGCTAGCTATTAAAACCACAGTGCTTTTACAAACAAATATCCGATTTTTGATGTTTGCACACGAAGAAGATGGTTAGAACAGATTACCACAACTTTACTTAACGCTAGCACACATTTAAAGACAGAGTTGTTGACGTTTGAACCTAGAGTGGCTAAGGTGGCCTCAGTTTCCTTACAAAAATATCAAAGAAGAATAGCTAGCACAGGCTAGCACAACTTTGCTCAACGCCAACGTACATTTAATAACAAAGTTATTGAGGGGTTAAATCCACGAAGTTAGTCCCACCAAAACAAAATTTCACACTTTTGACGTTTGACATTAGGGAGCTGAGGTAACAAAGGCTAGCACAACTACAAATAATGTTAACATGCCTTTAATAACAGGGTTATTCAGGTTTTAATCTGGAGGGGCTAAGACAACCTCAACTCTCCCACAAAAATATTGATTTTTTGATGTTTACACACAAAGAGAGTAGCTAGTCAGGCTAGCACAACTTTGCTTAACATTAGCACACTTTTTATTAACAAAGTTATTAAAATTTGAATCTATTAAAAGCAAACCCTCCCCTCTAGACAAAATTTCAAACTTTTGACGTTTGAAGATTAAAGAGCTGAAATAGCAAAACTAAAACTGCTAACGTTCAGCAAAGTTATGCTAGTCTGTGGTAGCTATTCTGTTTCGTGTGCAAACATCAAAAGTTATATATTTTTTTGTAGGAGGGTTAAGGTTGCCTTAACCCTTCCACACTCAACCTCAATAACCCTGTTTTTAAAACATGTGTATTACATTATTTTTGGTTGTGCTAATATTGTTGAGAGGGGGTTGGTTTTTTAGATTCAACCCTCAATAACCCCGTTATTATAAGTGTGCTAGCGTTGAACAAAGTTGTGCTAGCATGTGCTAACTATTCCCTTTCGTGTGCAAACTTCAAAAATTAATAGTTTTGTGGGGAGCTGAGGTTGTCTTAGGGGTTATTGTGCATGACAAATAGTGACAGTTAACTGTACAGGGTGTCCAGTAACTCTACGGACAAACTTCGCAAAGTGATTCTAGACCCAAAAATAAGAAAAAAGTTCATATGAAACCCACATGAGCCTACAATAATAATCTCGTCGTTTTAACATTTTATACAGATGAAGCCTGGTTCTATTTAAAAAACATTCGCATTTGGGGAGTTAAAGATCCTCAAGTATTTCCGTTGCATCTTCAAAAAATAGAAAATTTAGCCCAGTAAAATGGGAGAATTTGGATGAAATAATGGTTACAGCTTTGAAAAATTAGGAATACGCTTGCTTTCTGTTTCCTCTGAAGTATTTGAAATTCCCCACCCGTACCCCTTGCTGAGAGAAATGGAGGGAGGGAAAGTGTCAATAAAATCAGTTGTTCGTAAATAACTCAAAAAGTATTAATTTTACCCAAAAAACGTTAAGAAAGTTGTAGCTGATAAAATTCTGCACATTTTTTTTTTAATTTTTGTTTTTGTTTCTGCAACGAGTAGGAACCGAGATAGATTTTTTTTAAGATTACCGCCAAACAGTAACACGTGCACGCATCGCGCGTATTTTTTAACATTACGAGAAAGACCAGTCGTATAGCAAAACGCTTCAAATAAAGGTTGTGAAGAGAATTTAATTTTGACAACTTCCTCTTTTTAAATATTTTCATACGATTAATATTGACAGAGATATTTAATGATTAAAACATAGGGTACGTTTAAAATAATTTAAAATAATATGTACCTACCGTATTTTTACTTTAGAGAGGAAACGTCAATATATAGCACTGATCAATCAAATGTAATGCTATTAAATTTAAAAAATTTGTCTTTTAGAGAACCCTTTGAGGTTGGAGATTGTAGCTTAAAATTCAAACTTTTTCATAGAACTGGCCGACGTTTCGCCCCTCAAGCGAGAGCTTTTTCAAGGCTAATAAATTTTGATTTTAGTACAAAATGATTTGGTTCTGTTGGTTAAACTGTTTATTGCCCGTTACAAAAAATATTGTACAGAAAATTTGCGAGAAGACTATTCTAGCATTCGCTCAATGGAAAACTCTCTCCCGCACTCGGTTTGTAAATAACTATTACTTGTGCATCAATATTCAAGAACAAGAAATAGTACACAATCAATAATACTTTCCCCTCATAATCATATACTGATTGCTGTTCGATACTCGAATGAAGTAAACACAAAATATGTAATTAAATGCTGTACACTGTATTAACAAATTCACAAAATTTCTATATGAAATGAGATGAGAATGTACTATTCATCCAAAAAAATTGATCTTATAATGAATTTACTCAGAAATTATTAAAAAATAACTTCTGATAAAAAAGTAAAAAAAAAATTTATACTAGCTTTTTCGTCTCAAAAGTAATTAAAATGTGTGTTCAGCTAAAAATTAAACATTACCTGCATTTTCAATCGTCAGTTTGTCGTCGCTGATTACATACTCTATACAGAGTTTTTTATAGGAAATTTTGTAAGCTTTCAGTTGGTTTATATGTTATCGTAAAATCAATGGAAACGAAGATATTTAAGAAAAACGAAATACAGATAAAGTTAAATTCTGTTAAAATATATAGTTTTGAATGATGTATTTTTACAATGAAGTGCAATTTGCGAACGATTTATTGTATTGTATTGCCTTTGTATATATATAAAGTACTGAAAATAGAATAAAACTAATTTAAAAAAATACCCGTCATTTTTTTAAACGACAATCGGGATTCTTAAAAAATGTCAATTTTTGTTGTATACGTTCAAGACAGCTATAACTAAAGAACTACGTTGTCAAAAATTTCTGCCGGCGCTAATTTTTACAGGTAAATTAATTATTTTTAAAAAATTATGAGGCACTTTACTGATATTTTTTCATTACTTCTTCCTCCATCGCCAAAAATGATATTTTTGTGTATAAATGTACGTTCAAAATTTAATTTTCTGTGGACCTTACATTATATGCACCTAAGTACGTAGAATCAGTAGTTTTTGGACTTAATATTCATTTTGTAATGCAAACATATGCAGTGATTGTGACTCTAGAAAAGGTTTAATTTGGATTCGTTATTGTCCAGAAACAAGATATTTTAAAAAATAGAAAAAAACAAGCTATTTGAACTGTTTTTTCTTGTGAATTTATTTTATTTTCCCATCTGCCAACGTTTCTGACAATAATTCTTGGCCTTCCTCAAAAGCTATAAAAACCAAATTTATTACATTTTCATGTGGATAAAAAACAACTTCAAATTGTAGCATACCTCTAGTTAAAATTATATAAAAACACAAACGTCAAAAATAATAAAACGGGCGTAATAAAACGTATAACACATTACATCAATTTCTAAAATACACTAAATTTATCAATCTCGTAATTGTATTTACAATCGCGCTGAGTCTTATAGTAATTATAAAACTATCAATTTAAATGCAATATTAGTTAACGAAAACGATCAAACAAAAATTCATCATTCTTAACTAAACATAAAATAATCCCGCTTACAAATTAAATTCTCTACAACTTGTATTTGAAGTGTTTTGCGATTTAAAAAATTTATCTAGGTTCCTATTAGTCATACAAACACAAAAATAAAAATGAAAATTTTACTTTTGAGTTTTCCACGACAAACTGATTTTTTTGACACTTTTCCCACCCATTTTTTCGGAGGAGGGTGGTACGGGTGAGGCCTTTTAAACTCTCTCGAAGACAAAATAAGCCTATTCCCAAATTAAAGCTGTAACCGTTATTTCCTCCTAATCGTGTTAAATTTTCCCATTTTACCGTGCTATTTATTTATGAATTATTACAGTTATACATTATAAAATAACATACCTAACTTTTTTCGAGAAGAAACTTGTCGAAACTTCAGGGTAAATAACTATTATCCATATCTAATGCCTAAATATCCCAAAATGAGAAAACTTCAGATATCCCACTGTTACATTGAGTGTAGCGTGTATACAAATAATTGAAAGATAAATAAATTAATAAATTGTAGAACACAAATTTTGGTTCTAATATATTAATTTTAGGTTTTAATAAACTTCTAATTCCTACACTCACCCTGCTAGAAAGCTCAATTAAGTAGGGGAAAAATAATCGCAACAATATAGCAGTTACAATTTAAATAAATAAAAATATTCACTGAAAGATGTTGGTGTTTAATGATCTTGTTGATTAGGATCAGTTTAACAAAGTGATGGAACAAAATGGACGACTTTTGATACAAATGACATACATTTAATACCAACAAATGTGTACTAAAAGAGATATATTATGACTGACAAAACAGTAATAAAATCAATCTGAACTTTTACAAATAAACAATGCAATTTAGTGATTAGACACGTTTGGACAGTGGTAAAAAAAATTAAACACTTTAGATGCATAAATGACATAATACAACAAAACGTTTGCATTAAACAAGATTGTGAAAATATGTGTACTTTCCACCTCGAGAAACCGGGCGACCTTTCGTTGTAATATAGCCTTCCATGTCAGTTGGGGCTCCTGGCATGGTGACCTTTTTTCCCAACACTTGTGGGACCAAAATGGAGACTACGAAAACAATATTATAGCAATGGAGAAAAGCATGAATGACCTCTCGGTCGTCAGACGCAGCCGGACCAGCTCCAACACCAACAACGGCAGGGCAAGGACCTGCCCAAAATAAAACAGACTCTCGGAGTGCCAAAGAAAGAAACTAAAGAAAGAAGCAAAGAAAAACTGTTTCTGTGGACGGAAGCCAAACCGAGACACTACCAGCCGAAAGACCGAGAGGGCAAGGGAAAAAGAAGGGTGAGGCCAATTAGTTTATCAAAGACTCTAAAAAAAAAGCACCAAAGAAGACCAGGAGACCGCAGAGTCAGGACTGTGTCCTTCAGCGGTGTCAGCGAACACCAACATGGCAGTGATTGACAGATTATCCTGATGTTCAGAACCTGAATTGTCAGCCCAATCAAACCCGATCCAGGAGAAGCTGACGCACGCTGTGGACGCCACTCCTTTTGGGGAAGTGTGATCCTCCACAGTTCAAAGGTGCTGTCTTGGCAGGGGTCCTTAAGGATTAACTAGGAATGAGCACCCACAAGGCTCGTAGAAACTGTGAAGCACTTTGAAGCACATGGGAAACTGTGAAGTCAAAATCAAAGAAACATCCCAAGAGGCCCAAGGTAAATGGTATGGGCACCAGGACGCCGAATGTGGATGTAGTCAAGACCTAAATTAAAATCACCTAAAAATCCAACATTTCAAATGGGATTTTGTCCTCTTTTTTAATCGGTAATAAGAGAAGGATGGAGACATTGGCCTTCCCCATAAATCTCCATACTTGGAGGAAAAGCTAATGAAGGTGCATTTCAGACTTCGAACGCTAACCTTCAGAAAAAAGGTAAGGATGGTGAGAGTCATTCAAGTGAATCTGCAGAACAGTAAGACGGGTTCCGGGTTGCCCTCTGTAAAGCAATGGAGGCATCTGACATTGCTCATTTAAGAACCCTGGATATGCAGGGGTAAAATCATGGGTCTGGTGACCGACGAAGAGCTAATTTATAGCAGAACAATCGAGAGACCAGAACTTGTATACTTGTCAAAAGATATAGGAAACACTGCCACTAACTAACATCTGCTTACACGACATAGTGGCAAGCAAATTGACCTTCGTAGTGCTGATGGAATGAGGAGCTTGTTCTCGGATCGGTCTATCTTCACTACAAAATACTTTCAGCGTGGAAATAAAGGAACTGGTGAAAAGCTGCAGAAAATAAGAAACGCAGCTCATCATCGGATGACTACAATGCCTCACCTCAGCACCATCTGGAGGAACTCAGACATTAATTCTTAAGAGGTGAGTCATTAGCACAATTCTTATGGCAATTGAGATTAGACATATTGAATATTGGTAATAAAACCAACCTTTGTAACTAGCAATAGAAAGGAAGTATTATTATAACGATAGGTACTAGACACTACTAATCCGTTAGAAAATGGCATGTGTCTGATAAAGAGAGCTGTCTGATCAAAGACACATCAGATTTGAAATCGTGGAGTTGCCACTCATGAAACTAAGACTTACCGAACCCTCAACGGACGGACTAAAAAATCTATAAAGACAGATTAGACAAGAACTAAGAACTTAACCGGCACACTAAGTACTGTAAGCAAAAATTTTGAGCTGGAAATAATGGCATAGCAAAATGCAGATGTTATATTAACAGCCTACAATAAAAGCTGTCTTCTGACTGTGAGACACACTTCCAGAAATGTCCCGTGGTAGAACAGTGCCTTAGAGGGTTAGAGAAAGCAGGTTAGAAAAAAACTTTTAATAAGGCAAAACATCAGGGATGTGGTAGGCCTATAGGGGCTTTTTTAACTGGAGTACACACAGCACTCAGGGAGGGCTTGAAAATCTCTCGTGGAGAATTGAGAGCACATAGGAAACGGTCTCAGACAACGTCAAGCCTCTATAAGATCTTTTCTATCGAAAAACCCTCAAGGTGCACTTCAAACTATTCGGACGAGTGGAACTGGCGAACTTTCGAACGACAATAGAGAATATTATGAACAAAACATATTAAGGAAGGGATTCTGGTGACTAGCCCTATCCCGGAGACCAGCATGCATATCTTCCAGGAAGATCTACAGAAAAAGTTAGGTAAACTAGTAGGGGCGGAGAATGCTCTAGAAAACAAACAGATTATGTTGGCAACCTCTCTTAGATATAGTGAGGCGCAGCATTCGATAATACATACCTTTGACTCCATAACTCGGCCCTAAGGAGACGTGGTCTAGAAGAAATTAGCTAGTAAAAGAACTGACTGTATGCTAAGACAAAGGATGGTATTCTGGCTAACGCTTTTCGAGAGCATAGCGTTAACAACCAGGGTGGCAGGAGGTTGCTCTCAGGAAGTACAAATGGTGGGTGAGTGAGGCTGAAAGTATCTCCAAAAGACCACCTATAGCAAGCCGTTTACACGCAAAAAGAAATTAGAGGGATTAGGACCTCTTTTCTTAAATGGGCGTGAATTAGCTATATCTGGGAGGTAAAATACTTGGGGTAATCTTTGACTCCAAGTTACCTGGAACCAAGATATAACAAAAGTCATACGAAAATCGGAGGTGCAGTTTAGCGGTAATCAGACGCAAGAGTGGTCAGACCCAGCCATCACCTACGCGGCTAATGTATGGTGGCCAAGGTCATACAGAAGACGACACAATCCTGAGACTAACAGAGTTTTAAAGACTTACCTGTCTAAGCATAACAGGGGCTCTAAAAACTACGCCCACTGCAGCACTTGAAGTGCTAGGCCCCCTTGCACTTATATATTAAAGGGGAAGGAGGCGTTAGCATACAGACTCAATCCAATATCAGAGCTAACTCCCCTCATATAAGACGTTTAGCAGACATTGGAGGATCCCTACTTCAAATGGGGTCTGACCATATGGTGACCAAATGCATTGACAAGTGGTCATTCTACATCGGAATGACTGAATAGACTACAAGGAGAAAATTCCAAAAGACGGTATAATCTGGTATACGAATGGTTCTAAATGCAAAGACGGGGGCCGGATTAGGAATAAGAGAGAGGATCTAGGTTATGCCCTCCGTCTGGGCAGCCTAGCAACTGTCTGTCAGGCAGAAGTTCTTGCCATTATCGAATGTGCAAGAACTAATATAGAGAAGAACTACCACCGTAGGCGTATCTATGTCTGACAGTCAAGCATACTGAGAGCTTTTTAAGCCAAAGACCTCATCTAGACTGGTTTTGAATGTTTTAACACACTCAATACCCTGTCAGGCCAAAACAAGGTAACTCTTGTCTGGACGCCTGGCCATTCGGGCATTGTAGGAAACATCAAAGCTGACAAGCTAGCCAGGCAGGAAGCCACAACGCCTTACGTTGGGCCAGAACCAGCCTTGGGCATATCAAAAAAGTCGAGTCGCCTAGCAGTCAGCGAATGGACTCGCAAAGAACATAAGGCATACTGGACATCAAGACCAGGCCTGATACATAGTAAGTGTATGATTATAGAACCTTACGTGAAACAAACGGCTAAACTACTAATGTTAAGCCGGGCACAGTTAAAGATCACGGCAGGGCTCCTAACGGGTCACATGGCCGTCAAAGAATACCTGCGGAAAATCGGAAGATTCACTGGCGACACTAATTGTCGACTATGTGAAAGAGCTCCCGAAACAGTACTGCACTTATTGTGCATTTGCAAGGCGCTGGACAATAGAAGACAGCTTATTTTTGGGCGCAACAAAATGCTACCAAAAGAGTTAAATACGTATCCACCCAACGACCTGCACCTATTAGTGCAGGGTATTGAATTTGGATACGTCGATTAACAACCAAAGGAAGCACAATAAGCCTTTTAGGCTGCGGTGCATCCGGAACCATAGTGGTAGACGGCCTAAGGGAAAAAAAATAATGTGTAACATTCTGATTGATAAAAAATAATGATATCAATCTAACCTTTAAAATATAGAATGTAATTTATTATAATGTGAAACATTAATGTTAAATTATGTTTGAAAAAGTTTCGTTTTAAATTCCCAACCATACAGTTAAAGTCTTAATATTTTATGTGTATGTTACATTATTAATAACTATGTTCTAAACATAATTACTAAATATGTTACGTCAAAATACCAAAAAGAATACAAAAAAAATACGTTGTTGAAGAAAAACATTATTTTAAATCAAACGTGCAATTATTTCTTTTCCATAATTGTAATTTTAATTACTACTGTTTGAATAATAACCACTTTTAAAATGTTTAAATAGATCAAAGTAGATGAAGAACTGTTTATGGTAAATAATAAAGTTAAGCATAAGTTACGGTTGATTTGAAGCTTAATAATAATAAACACGACAAACAATTAAATAATTTAGGATTCCACTTTTGCTTCAACTTCTGGAGAATTTAGTTTGTTTGACTTCTTAATTGTACCAGTGTCATGTGTATCTACCCTTTCTAACTATTAAAAGAACCGTTTATTTAAGCTTGACCGTTTAGGAAACTAAATTAAGACAAGTTAAACTAAATGTATTGTTTCAAAAGTACAACAAATATCTTTTGTTGCATCAATTACATAACGGTATTAATGCAGTTTATATAAATAAAGAGAAGAAATTAAATAAAGTAATTGCTAATAGTTGTAGGTCTTGGTGTATTTACTACCTATATTCTTTAGTGCAAACTTAGGAAGTTTCCACATTCATCGTGTGTCGTTTTGATGCATTTGTCTAATTAAAACGTTTTTTTTAAATACAACTACAATCGACAATACGTAGTACTTGCATACAGTTATTATTATTTAATAAACATTGTTTTTACTTTCTTCGATCAGCATTACGAATACTGTCCTATCGGCACTGTCAAACTTAATAATTTAATCATTTAATTAATTTGAAGTGGTCCTTTTTATTTTAATTACTTATATGTTTCGAAAAAATGAACAGAGCGTAAGTTTAATTAACGCAATGCTTTCAATAATAACTGGTAATACTATTTAAACATCTGTATATTAAGATCTTGAATTGCACCTATATCTTTACATTATAGGTTAAATATTTTGCAGTTTTGTTATGTTTTGTAGTAGTTGCAATATTGTGTAGTTTTAACTAAACAAAAACTATATTTATATTCTTATTTATACCATAAAAATTGTTTCTCTTACGTTTTTACCCAACGTAAACATATTCATTTATGTGCATTTTATTCCCTTTCTATTGAAAAACGGAAGAAAGTGTTGAAATGTAACTGAAAAGGAAAAAGTGGTGTTTTTGTTATTGTTTTCGTGAGACTAACTTATATAAATCCTCGAAAGAGACAATTCATAAAATATGCAAAAACAACCTAAATAATATTTATCCGAATTTAAATTCAGTTAAGAAAACTATCGTTAAGAATTCTCCAAGTCCTGTACGCAATGCTACCTTGCATGCTATAATGTGTATATTGTATAACTGAAGTACATTGCGGCACATTGCAGAGAATAAAACACATATCTTCGTCGAACATTTATCCTGTGAATATTAAGGCTATTATTATGTGACAGGATAATCTATTATGATAATGAGAATATGCTTATAATAATTATGTTTGCCAAAGTAAATTTGCATAATAATACCAGATAATGCAGATTACCTTGAACTTATTTTTACTATAGGAACTTGAAAATAATATAACTAACAATTTTTTAAAATTATGTTTTAATGATGCGTTCGTTTCCCTACGTACATACTTTTATACTTGTACAAACGGAGCAAGAGAAATTATATTGTGGTACATATATACACGCAGTGTAACATACATAAAAACTGTTGCCTCCAAAATTTTGTAGTCACTTAAAGTTGTTGTTATTACTTTTCGGTTAGTTATCCACTAAACGTACAATTCGCTTCCAATTTCCTCATTAATGTCGGTACAGATTTGTAGTTCAAAATTACCGTCAGCACATCAACGTTTCCTTTACCGTATATAAACTCAGGATGCGTATAATTTTATAAATCTTATTCAGGATGTGTGTAAATTTAAATGTTGCGCGTTAAATTTTTGTACATAACGAAATTTAAATGTTTCGGTTTACATTATTAAAATTCTCGTAACAATTTTAAAATTGTTTTCAGTTCAAAAAACAACAACGTATATTATTAGATTTCAACAAATTAATTAATGCTACTAACAACACTGGTAGTCCTAAATTAAATTAATGAAGTTAGCTGGGTCAGCAGTGATGAAACCCTCAATTTTAAAATAGTTTTAGAAGATTTGGTAAGGTAAACAAAAACTAAAAAGCGAAAAAATGTGTTGGTCTTGTGCAAACTGGAGACACTAAGTTAAGTTGTGTTTCAATGAAGGTCACTTATTATTGCATTTGACAAAAATTTAAACTATAAAAACCCGACACCGAAAGTGGAGCGTTTTAGAGTTTTTTTTGCTTTAGCTTTGGATGGAGGTTTGGAAATTTATTTTTTTTTCTTCATCTTCAGTTGCCATATTCTGTTTTTGTGAACTTATTCAAGTGAGGTTTGACTATTTCTTTTTTGTTTTTCGTTGTTTGGAGAGTTGTTGGTCGTCACCTGCTTTTCTTTTTATTCTTTTGGTTGTTTGTCATTTTTTTGAGCTGATATTTTGGGTAGTTTTCTTTGTCTGTTTTTTTATTATTTACGACTGGTTTTGTTGTAATTGTTAATTTTTAGTTTTGGTTGTTTTTCTTTATTGTTGTATAATGTATTGATGTGGCTTTTGATTCTTATTAAGGTGTTTATAGTTTTGGTCTTCGATTATTTCTTCAACAGTTTTCTATGTTTGTCTCCCTTATAAGTTGGGCGTTGGAGTTGTATTAAGGTCCGTCTAGAGCTTCATGAATTTTATTGTTTATAAATGTTTGAAATTTTTTTTTAGTTTGGTTGACCCCCAAATTGAGGCTACTTACATTGCCTTTAGAATCACTATATTTTTCAATTCATTACTACTTTTGCTGTTGAGTAGAGGGTAAAGGTCTGCTTCGCTTTCATAATCATTTCTTTGGCATGTTGTCTGAAAGTCAACTCCTCTTCGAGCCTTTTTGCCATTTCCTTTTTTTGGTTTGTGTTTTTAGCTTTATTCTTGAAATCTTTCTGAAGCTGTTAACGCAGTTTGGAGTTTAGTTATTACAGATGTAGATGTAGAAGAGACAGCGGGTATAAGGACTCCTCTTTTATTTTTTCTCGCCTTGAGATGAGACGTCCATGTCTAATGGGGAAGTTGTATATCAAAACAAAAATTATACCTGAGTTTTAGTTTTCTCCCTCATCACCACGAGGCGGTAGTATCGATGTTTTTAAAATTTTTAAACGTCAATCCATACGCTATCGTGTTTACCTATGATGTCAATCGAATACTACCCTTACTTAAGGTTTTAAGTAAATCTGAAAACAAAGGCATCTGGAACAAATGTGTTGCGCACTCAACTCTGATAACATTAATATGGGAGCTGGTATGGGTAGTGATAAAGGAAACATCTAAATTAATGAAAATGAACGTATCCAAGTATTTTTGAGGTTGGTAAAACTCAAGTAGAACGAGGTTTATTACATTTAATTTTATATATGTTTTCAGTTATTTCAGCGGTGGTATTTGAGCAATCCAAAGTGATCGTTTGTACTGGAGAAGTTTGAGCGGCGATTTTTTTAATCCTTATGCGCGCCCGATGCTTTGGTCTGCATTACCGACCTCAAAAATACAAATACTGTAGTATCAAGAATCAAAAAAAGTGTGAAGAAAACAGAGACAAAGCTTACTAGAGAATGTCTTAAATTCCGCTGAGTGATTCCTAAAGCTTTGGCCGCAGATCGAACAAGGTGGATTCTGAACACTCAATACTGAAGATGTCCCGCTGATTTATACTTTCCAAAGACACCATGTTAAAACAAACGTTCCCGCAAATGCCTCAGCCGTGTTGCAAACAAATTTACTTACCTGGACGAGTGATCATGATTAACAATATCGTTGCCTTGAGAAAGATTCAAAAAGAGTCGCCGTGTAGAACTTCTCCCCAATTTAATCGTTACCTAACCTAAGATGGCGGAGAGAAAGGGTGGTTTTAGAATTGAACTCACCGAGGAAAACTGCTTTCGCGAATGGAGGGTAAGAAAAAAAATGTATACAATAATGGTGGGTCACACCTATCAAAATTTCCCAAAACCTGCACTGCTAATATTTTTCTTTAGTTGTTTTTCTTTTTTTGTAAGAGTTGCAGTCATGAGCTAAAAGGACAGGTGTTCCAATTTTCACTCATGTAGTTTTGCTTTCCACATGCTTTTGAAAATGTTCTTTAATTAATGCTTGAACTTTTTTGTTAGTTTGTTAAAATACCTAATCCTGTAGGAGTTGGGTTTGTCTACTTTGTTACTGTTTACAGACGTGATTCTTCAGAAACTCTTAGTATTCTAGACTCTAAGTCCTGTCTTAATGGCTTTGTTAGATTTTTGATAGTTATTTCGTTGTTATTCTTTTTTAGGTTAGAAGACTTGTTTAAAATATTTCCAGTCTATTTTGGATTTAGTTATTAGCATCTTGACTTGGGTCAATGTGTATTGTCATCGCAATCAGAAAAGACCATGTATCCTTTTTATTTTAATTTTCCGTTTGATTTGGTTTGCTGTTGTTATGTCGAGATCGTTGACTGATTTCTTGGCAGTGTAAAAGTGGATTGGTTTTTTAGGGCTCATTATCGCTTCTCTAGTGTAAGCTACATCCAGGTAGAACAAAATGTTTTTTAACATAATAGACTTTTTAGTTAAGGAATATATTTGACCCGCTTGGAACGTTTTTTTGGATGTTTCAAATCATGCCTATAGATCGTGCGGCGTAAAACGTAAGATTAGGAATGTTCCATAGTAATTCATTTTTACGTTTTTGAAACGTTTAAATAAGTTACGGACACTGCTATGATGGAACATAAGTGACGTTTTATTGAAGGCTTATATTTGTCGTTCTAGGAACGTTTTCTTTTCAGTTTCAAAAGGTGATTATGGAACATTCCGTTCGAAATGTAACATGTAGAACGCCTAAAGAAAATGCTGTGCGTGGTACAGTTTGAAATGTTCTATGTATGCAACAAATTCTGTTATATTGTAACTACTGCTTTTATATGACAAATAGATAAAATAATTTAAAATGACATAGTAGTATAAAATGAATCACTTATGCCTGTGTTTATTGTTGATAATTGCATTTTAAATAAAAAGATACAAATGATACATGCAGTTTACATAAATTATGACCTATTTATTGTTCTTCCAGTGTTCATCCTAGAGCTCATTACAAAGGAAACTGCCTGCAACAAACTGTTTGTGGAAATATGACCCTTATATCTGTACGGATTTCAACTTGAAGAAAACAGAAGTTGAAATTTGTTTATACCGCCAGCATTCGCACAATGCAACAAAAAGATGAACTTGCCTTTCTATCTAAATTCTTACAAATTCCAAACAACAAATATGTAACCGCTGATGTGTCAGTAGCTTTGCGAATTAACTTTTGATTATCTTTTGCAATTAACATTAAATACTGTAGTTGTTATTACCATTGCGCCATCGCTAAAACAACTTTTAATTTTAAATGTTTAAAGTAAATCTTAAAACTTTGATCTATTACTTTTTTTTGAAAATGGTTACTTTTAGTTCTTTTATTTTTAAATTGGTACATTTTACAGCACATTTAACAGTATAATTTAAATAAAACTTAAATATTTAGCTAATTTTATACATTAGTTTAAAACCATTCGACGCATTAATGTTACCGCGGGGTCGCGATTGGTCTACCGGTTAGAACTTTGTGAATGGTATTTACGTTCACGGATTCTCGGTTTAAATCTTACAATTTCAATACTAAATTTGTTGTAAATTTTCTAAGAATACAAAAATGTAGGCAACAATTAGGCAGCAGTAATTGAGAAATATAATTTTTTTTCGATATATCTTTGTAGTTGGATAATCTTGTTTCTTTAAGTCATCTTGGATCTTGCTTAAAAAGATTTCCTGCTTGATCTCTATGATGACGATTTTTAGTTTTTTGTCCTACACTACCTACTTTTCCTACTTGTGGAATTGCACTTTCTCACGTTCTATCAACCGTCAAACCTTTACCTATCATTATCTTGCTAAAGGGATTTTATTTTGTTTTTTTCGTCCGTTTCTCTCCTTTTCTAGGTGAATGAAGACGTATGTTTGTTTTTGTATTGTTTGTTTTCAAGTAACTAGACTGGACAGTGTGTATAAAACGTTCTATTTTCCCAAAAATAAACTTAAAATTGAAAAAGAAACCGCCTAATGTGATTGTCTGTATCTTTGCTTTAATTTCATAAAAATACGATTCGGGTCATTAGAGATTACAATTGGACCATCGGAGAAAAATATTGACCTAGATTGATTTGCAAACATTCTCTTCTAACTATGTTTTCTTTTTATGATTAGTGATTGTACTTCTGAGAAGCACCATAAACCATTCAAGTGTTTATTCTGGCAACGTTTCGTGTGCTAAAGGTAAACACTTCATCAGGCCTTCTAAACAAAACGTTGCCAGAATAAACACTTGAATGATTTATGGTGCTCTCCTTTAAGAAGTCCAATCACTAATCATAAGTTATATGAGGAGGAAACCATTACTTAACATCAATTAGATTTTCTATTAGTATCGTCGTTAACAGTTCTGCTTAAAATTTTAAAAAAGGAAGATTTATAATAAGTCCATTTAATTTGTATTCTTGGATTTTGTTTCTGTATTGCATCTGGAAAACGCTCTATTTCTTCAAGTCCATTAACCGACCACATTAGTATTCTAGCGATACATTTAGTTTACCTAATAGGGTTTGTGTGTAAAAAAACCACAAACGTAATAAAATTTTTGCCCGGAACATGATTCCAGACCCTGTCAATTTTACGAGAAGATATCAATGATTTTTGTTACGTATCGCAATCCTAACACATTTGCAATCAAATCAGAACACATTTATTGGCTAATGTTAAAATCAAAGCTCTCATTTAGCGTTCATACGAGTTCAAGTCCCAAAGTCTTAAGTGGATAAAATTCAGGATTCCCATATTTCTCAATTTCAGTAGCTTCAAGCATTACTTTTTCAGCACGATAATACACGTAATAATGATTCAGATTATACCACCTCTCACGATTAAACATGTAAACAAATCTAAAATAATTGAGAATTATAACCAAAATCCTACAAGGATAACAATACCTTACTAGAATCAATGTCACCACGAGGAAAAAGCATGGAACATGTATTATTAATCATTATTTTGAATTTCTAGTTATTGTAAGTTTATACCAAGTTTGTTTCCTTTTACTAAATTTTCTTGCTTTGTGGAAGGAGGGGGGATTTTTCCAACTAATGAATTGTTGACACTATATTTTAAAACTTATTATTTTTAACAGTGAGTAATTGTGTTTGAACAATATTTATAACATTCATACTATTTAAAACATCTTCAAGAGACTCCAATATATTAATTATGATATAAAATTAATTGCATATATGTTTATAAAAATACTCGACTGAATTAGTTAGTCTAAGATCACTGTATACATTCGGAAACGTATACTTAAGTTTTACTTTAGTATTTTCAGTAAACACATATAATGAATTCTTTATGTTGACATAAAATAGCTTTAATATAATAGATATTTATTTAACAAACATTGCTTATTTATATTTACGAAGCTGAGAAAACACATGAAACAAATCAGAGAAAAGTGATGCTGGAAACTTATTATTCTTTTGAATAAAAACACAATACAAATATTTTGCTTTTCTTGATTCGGTTAATGAGGGTAAAAAAATTGCTTTGTTGTATTAAATATTTGTATCATAAATTTCAGGAATTAATTTTTTGCAGTCAAAAAGCAACAAGCATAGTTATAGTTTTTAGAATAGTTTGATTAGTTTCATTGATAAAAGAAAATAAAGTTATAAACAATTTTTAAAAAAATCTAGAAATATTTAACGTCAAAACAACAAATACAATTGAGTTAATTTTTGTTAATACAACATTTCTGATTGTCTTCTGAATATTAGTATAGTTCCAAAGAGCATCTCAAGATTACTATAAAAAATATTTGTGATGTCCATATAAATAGTTTCCTTATAGTTTTCCTCTCTTCTTGCCATTACCATAATACTGTTAAGCCACTAGAATAACGAATATATGTTGGAATTAACACGGTGTTCTAAATTCCGCATCATGCGTTATATTATCTTCTAGAATGTTATAAAAGCGTAATCATGTATTTATTTGATTCAGTTCCAAGTTATCATTAAAAGCAAGTTGATATACATTATAACGTGTACTATTGTTTGAATATATTCTAATTAGAAGAACTATTACGTGTTAAATAAAGGAACTCGATAACATTCGTAATAACATCATGGGCAAATACATAATGCTGAATGAATGTGGTTTATAGTTTCCTGTATCACACATTTATTTTTTTAATTTTGAGGTGGCATGTCCGTATTATTTTGTCTATAAATAAAAACGGTAAAAAGTGTAACGGTTGTAGTTTACAAATAACAATAAAAGAAAGCGACTGCTCTAGCAATACAACCTAGAGTAAAAAAATACTATTTGGCTAGAAATAGCACACTAAATTAGTGGAGGATTCAGTATTTGTAGTAGTTAGGACAGCAGTTTCCGGTTTAGTCAGTGAGTTAGAGAGGTTCTTCGAAACTGTAAAGAAATAGCATGCTGCTTAACGAGGCGCTACCTGCTGGATAATAGACAGAAATAAAACCGACCAACAGGAATTCAATAGGTCTAATACGCTAAAACGAACACAAATCAGAAAGACAAATAGACAAGTAAATGTACCAAATAAAACTTACAGTACTAATAGAATATGTGAGAGGTAAGAAAGACTGTCGCATAAGATTTACGGGCGTTAGCAACAACAATTTAATTAAAGCTCGCAATAAATGTGTCGAAATTTAGTTAAGCTTTTGTTTGTTACACCCCAAATTAAAATTAGCGTTCTATTTGAGGATTGGTTACTAAGGAAACTCGACGTACACACGTCACTTACACGGTGACTTGAAACTATAACTTAAACTCGGAATAGTACGGTAAGTAGCTCCCGCCAACCCAAAAGGCTTTTGTTTAGCTTCACCCACTTTATCAAAAAGCACAAGCTGTTATGGACCTAGTTAAAACAAAACCAAACGTCAAACCGTTTAATGTCACATGTACGTGAGCTTCATACGCATGAATAGTAAATAGGTTTCTTAAACAGTAAACTTAGGTGTATTCTGTAATATGCAGTTCTGAGAAAAGAACGACAGTATTTGACAGCTTCAGAAGATAGGTAGCCCCAAGATTTCTCTTAAAAGAAATATACGACAAAGAACCGAAAGCAGATATGTTCCTCGAAGCAGCAAGTCTGCAGCGTGAACGACCCGTCAACCTGTTGAGTTCATCGGCCGTTGGTAGCTTAAATGTAGGCGAAACCGTGGTAGTCGTCAAGTTATATAGCGAAGGATTCTTAACTAGCCATTCCAGCACCCCCAGAAATTATTCAGATTGTAATACACAAGTAGAGTATGAGGTCAAGACACGTGCTAAAGCATGCGTATAATTTGTTACAAACTATTTCTTTATGTTCTCTCATCAATGCTGTCTAATTATAAAATTAAAATAGTATTGTATTGTAAGTGGTTGTGTCAATATCTTCTTTAACGATTAAAAAATCCTATAAAAGTAATTTCCAAAATCAAATGCTTTCCAAAATTATGTTTTTCAAAATGAAATGTTTCCCGAAATCGAATTTTCCAAAATCAAATGTACTGAAGTTAGGAACTGGTTTAAGCAAAACGGCATTTTAGCGATCCAAACTTTTTGACGGAATAATGTAAAACACAAAAAATTGAGGCTAGTTTGTAGTGGACAAAATCTCATTGAATATGAAGAACATCCTCAAAAAGAGCAAAAAGAGTAAACATTTTAAAAAATGATGTTCTTTCAAATTGTTTTGCATTAGAACCGTAGGAGTTATTTAAATTTTAAAAAGACATTTACGATCGGAAAAGACCGATGTCTTTCGTTAAGGACTTTTTCGCCTAAAACGGAAAATTATAGGTCAAAAAGGTGATTCGATTATTACATACGAGTTTTGGTCTACTTCCGAACTAAAACTAAAATTTTGCAATTTGAAATATGTTCTGCACCTGACGAATCCATGTGGTTTCATTTTTTCATTTTGAATGTTTCGTGTTGTTTGGTTGAAAAGCGTCGTTGTCAACAAAATTATTTACTAAGTTCTGTTTTAAAATAAATATGAATACTTTCCTCTTACATATTGACTTTACTTTCTAGGGTAAGTTCAATTACGATTTCCTGATCAACAACTAAATTTGTAAAATACATTAGTTTTTTAAATTTATTTAAACACTTATTTAAGGTATCTAGATCATTTACAATATTACCAATAAACCTTATTGATGGAGAATTTATATAAATCTCTTGTTGTGGTTTATTTGGAGTTATTATTTTTGAATGTTTCAACCCATAAATTTAACACGTACCTACGATGAATTTATATAAATCCCTTGTTGTGATTTATTTGTTATTAAAAGTAGTATTTCTTAAGACTTTATTAATTATATAATGTATTAAGGTTTTTTAATCAAAGGTTTATGATCGGTTTCTACTTTAAATTCTACGCCGTATATATAATTATGAAATTTTGTGCAACCATAAACAATAGCAAGCATCTCTTTCTCGATTTGAGAATATTGTTTTTCAGTTTCGGTTAGTGATTTACTTGCGTACGCACAAGGTAAATTATTTTGCATCAACACTACACCAATAGCATCTTTAGATGCATCTACTGATAACACAGATGGCTTGTTTATATCAAAATTGATTTGAATTCCAATTAAACAAGACATCTTTTTTAACAACTGACGTAACGGACTAGTTACATTTGAAAACAATGGTACAAATTTTGATATATAAGTCACCATACCTAAAAATTGTTGTACATTAGGGTGGCCGTTAATATGGACATGTTCAAATCGAACTCATTCCGACCCCTCATTCGATAGGAAAAAAATGGAAAAAAAATTTAAGCCGTCAATGTGTCTTTTATCTTAATTTCCCCATTGATTAACCATTGGTTTTTCCTACTTTGTCTTTACTTAATGTTTTCGGTACATATAGTAGGTTGCTAAAAATTCCAAAAACCGTATAAATGTCTCATACAGATACACAAGTAACTGAAAAAAATTAAGGCCTGTTGGATTGCGCAGAATTGCTGTATATTCTGGTCTGAACAGGGTCCAAAATGACAAAACAACGACAAAATGTCATTTAACAGGTTTTAATAACTTTGGTTGCATTTTTTAGATTATTTAGAATTTTTCAAATCTACATCGTGTTGTCGATCAAGTAGGGCTCCGTAGTTTTAGGCGGTACGTATAATCAAGCTCATCAATTGGGTTTACTCAAAGCATTTTTGTCCAATCAGAGAAAACATGGTCGCGTTGGTTATATTGCCAATTTTCAATCCCACCACGATATTCAAGAAAGAGCACAAGCAGAAAAGAAACGATGTTCTAACGACGATTACAAAAAAGTAAAGAGGAAAAAAGATTGATTGAGTAAGTACCTTATAAAAAACACCAATCAATGCTTCGAAATGTGGTAAAAATATTAAAGAAGGAAATGTAATATCAAAACATTAAGATTACGCAATTTTTCTTAAAGTCAAACTGTGGGTGAGGAATCCAGTAATGAAGGAACACCTCAAATTTTAAGCCAAAAAGTATTTGGACCTATTCCAATATTTCAACGGAAGATTTTCAGAACGACTTTTCTGACGTTGCGCCAAACGAAGAAAAGTCTTGGAACTGTGAAACTGTGAGCGTAATAAATGAGAAAGTAGCAGCCGTTTTGGATCAATGTCAATTGAGTAACCGAAAATCTGTACATTTAATTATTGCTACTGCTCAATCTCTAGGACAGGATGTAAATTCTTTAGTTGTTAACAAAACTTTGATTCACAATTACCGGGAGAAATTGCGTGTATGTAAAGTACAGAATATTAAAAAGGTTGTCTAAAGATGCCGAGTTGAAGGCCACAGTTTTACATTGAGATGGAAAATTGCTGCAGAATTTGATGAAGAGAAAAATATTGGATAGATTACCAGTAGTTATCACCGGTGGAAGTGAAGAATAAATGTTAGGAATACCAGAATTGGAGTCGGGATCGGGAGCAGCCTAAGTGGATGCTATCCACAAAGTTCTAGATGACTGGGGCTATCCGACAGGATAAAGGTCCTGCTGTGATACCACCGCAAGTAATCTTGGCCAATAGAAGGGCGCAGCTGTTTTGATGGAAGGAAGTTAGAAAAAGAACTGTTATGGCTTCCTTGTCGCCATCATGTTTTGGAATTGGTCTTAAGATGTGTATTCGAGTGCAGAATGCTGCCAACAAGCGGACCCAGCGTACCTTTGTTTAAAAGGTTTGAAGAGGCTTGGTCACATTTAAACCTAACCGCATTTAGCATTGGTCTTGAGAATGAAAAGGTGCAAAAAGTCTTAAAGATTGTTGCAGAAGACATTAATTCTTTCATCAAAAAGACAATCGTACGCGCTCAGCCCCGTGAAGATTATAGAGAACTTCTAGAACTGAGTCAAGTATTTCTGGTTTTTTTCAGCCCGTGGCATTAAAGTGCGTCACCCTGGAGCTGATCACCACGCCATTAGATGAGCAAAGCGATTTTTAAAAATATATTTATTTAGAGAGTAATTTAGACTAACTTCATTTTGGAGATATACTTGGAAACATGGTTCACTATTCCTTTAGCCCTAAGAGCTCCCTATCATGATTTAGAATTTGTAAAGAAGCTCCATGAGTTTGCATCGATTGATCGCGTAATTTCCCAGGTGACACTGAAAAAATTATCACTTATGGTACTTGACGCCCAGAAGCAAAGCAGCTATGGAATTTTTCAATGACACACTATCAGATGAGATAAAAAAGAAGGGATGGTTTTGGAGGAATTTGATGTAGATGACATTGACGACAATTGCCCCAAACGCTTTCTGAGTAATCCAAAAGATTAAGGGGGCGTTCCGCGCGAAATCAAACGGGTGGAATCAGGATGAGAATTTCAACTTGGTCTGAATATAATAAGAAAATTAAAAATCGTTAATGATTGTGCGGAGAGAGCAGTATGTGTGAAAAATATAATAATATTCTGCGAGGAATGAAGACCAGAAGCATTCATACTGCAAATTGTTAGTGAATATCGGAAACAATTTCCTGATTCGAAAAAATCTACTGGCTATGAAACAATTTGTATAAAAAATCTGGTAGTTTTTTAAGTTTCAAAAGTTTGTAAAATTTGAAAATCTCTTGAAATTTGGTAAATTTCAGAATTATTAAAATTTCCAAAATGTGAAAATTTTGAACATTTCAAAGTTGCAAAATTTCCAACATTCGAATTTAGTAAAATTTTGAAAGTTCAGAGTCCTTGGTAAAGTCATCCCTCGAATTGGACTCACTTCAATTTACCACAATTTAGACTTGAAAACTACTGCGCATAACAAGTGAAATCCATACAATATTGTATTCATATTAAACTTCAGACAACATTGTAGTAAATAATAAAGAAAATGCAAACAAAGCTCATTGAAACCTGTAAAATTACGATTTGTCGATGTTTTGTCATTTTCAACCCTCTTCAGACCAGAATATACAGAGCAATTCTGCGCAGTCCCAACAGATCTCAATTTTTTTATATATTTGCATATCTGTATGAAACATTTCTAAGGGTTTTTAAATTTTCGGCGACCTATTATGTGCCGAAAATATTAACAAGAACAAATTAGGAAAAACCAATGTGTAATCATGCGAAAATGTAAACCACCAGAGGCAACTCGTTCTAATTAAAATAGAGGATTCATTGACGACTTAAATTTTTTCAATTTTTCCTATCGAATGAGGGGGTCGGAATGCATTCGATTCGAACATGTCCATATTAACGGCCACCCTATTGTACATCGTTTACATTTTTGGTCGTATTATTAATGATTGCTTCAATTTTTGTTTCATTCTGGTTCCGTTTGACGTTAATAAATGACCCACGTATTTAATTTTTGTTAATCGAAATTTACATTTATATTTATTAAATCTTACATTATTTTCTCGCGCTCTATTTAGAACTTCAATTAATTTTTTGATCGTGTTCATTTTTAGTTTTTCCGTAAACAAGAAATGTCATCAATGTAAACATCAACACCATCCACCTCAAAATCGTTCAAATGGGACTACCAAATGTACATAATTTTGAACTATCATCACCCAAAAATGTACTAAAAACCATTGCCTAGCGTCTAATAAAGAAAAATACTTTGCGTCTTTTAATTTTTGCCGTAATGTCTCATCTAATGTTGGTAACTGAAAATGCTCTGGTCAAATAACAAATAACCAAATCAGTCGGTTCTTTACTTTTAACAATTATTTTTGTTTTATTAATTTGTTTAAAGTTTTTTCTAAATTATCTTTAACCTTCATGGGAACCGTGCTGGCAGGATGAATCACTGGTGATGCATACTATATGTTATACCTTTTAAGCAACCTATCCCTTTAAAGATCTTTATAATTATTTTTCTATTAAAGGTGTAGATATAACAATTTCATCAACAAATTTTTCGTTTTGATTTCTATGAACAATTTTTAAATCTTGGCTAGTTTTTAAACTTAACAAAGATTTGTAATTACCTTCAACTATATAAAATCACTGTAAGTTGCATGATTTTAAAAAGAACATTTTAAATTAATTTTACCCAAAACTTGAATTAAGTTATGAGGATATGCATACAACTTAGACTAAGATTTTTCAAGATCACTTATATCTAACCCAATTTTATTTTAAGTACATATTATAATAATTATTGCAGGTAACAATTTTAAGTACGCAATTATCTTAATTTAGTTTTATCTCTTCATACGACACTTAACTATTTTCAACTGAGTTGATTATACTACCCACAAATACAGTATGTTCATTTTACTATTACAAACTAATTCGTTCACGTTAAATTTGTAACACATTTTAATAAAGTGATTATAACAGCCACACTTACTACATATTTTACCATATGCTGGACAAGATTTTTGCATGAGAGAATCCACATCGACCGCAACCGTGTGTTTTTTGAAACATACCTCGTCGATTGCCATTCGACTTCGTTATCGATGGTATAGTTTGTTTAAATTGTTGCTTATCTGCACGTTTTGATTCTTTTATATAAAGATTGAACAAGTGCTTCTTTGGAAATTGGACCCATTGCTGATGATTGTTGTTGCGATTCTCAACTGCTATACACAACGTCACTGCCTTATCTAATGTCAAGGTATCGTCTTCTAACAATTGCTGACGTAGTTTATCATTCAAAACGCCACAGGTTAAAATACATTTGATAAGACTTTCTTTAATTCGCCAAACTCGCACGACTTTGCTTTGTTTTTCAAATCAACTATAAAGGTTTCTAAGGATTCACCCTCTAACTGTTTGCGCGAAAAAATTTATATCTCTCAAATGAGAGATTTTTCGAAGAAAAGTGGTTTTCAAATTTCTTTAATAGTTTCCAAATTACCTTTATCTGTTGCTGCAGTTGTAAAAGTGTTGTAAATTCGCACCCCATCGTCTCCAATATAATACAGAAGTTGAGCACATTGGGTAGTTCCACTTTTCTTGTTTATTTCGGTAGCTTCCAAATAATTCATGAACTTTTGCTTCCAAAAATTCCAATTTTTCCGATAAATTCCACTCATAACCATCGGGGCTATACCTGTATAATCGCCCATTTTAAACTCATTTTCCAAAAACCGACGATTTATCAAAATTCACCGACTGCGCTATGTAAGGTATGAAGAGTTCGAGTTCTACTTTGATACTGGTTTATTACTATATATTTGTACATAAGCAACGAACGTGCACTTATATATGTTACAAAGTTTCATCATATTTAGCAGAAATAAAAAATTATGTATTATTACTATTAAAATAAATATTCGAGGTCATATGTTGCAAAAGTGTTATTTTGAAAGACTAATTACTTTGTTTTACGAACGGTATCAGTTATAGAACCATTTGAACACATATTTAAGTAGGTTGTAAATTAATAACGACTTTAACAAATTAATGAGTTTTTCTCGAATTGTTTTGCAAATCTTTTTAATATTACTTAATAACTACTCAATTTTCTATAAAAAACTCATTTGGGTGCTTTTTATAGCTCTAAGCTGCCTAAAATAGAAAATAGTGTATTAAGAACTAGTTTCAGAAGACATTTTATAAGACGAGTACGAGTCGCTAAAATGTCTTCTGAAACGAATTCTTATACAATTTTTTATTTTGGGCTTTTCAGATTGATTTTAAGATAAAATTAAGTATAATTGCTAGGGTGGCAATATTTTCATTAAATTTTGGTTTAAATGCTAGAACATTTATCATACGTTTAATTTAAAAGAAAAAAGATGGAAATAAAAATTAGTAGATAAATAAATCTACTGAACATTAATTACGATTTAAATTAACGCACGCCGAACGTAACCGACCTCTTTGACGTTTAATATCAAATCAGGGTTACCACCGTTTAAAATAAAAAATTGCCCTCTTATAGAAATAGAACTCAACTTTCTATAAAAGAACTCATTTGGGTGCTTTTATAGCTCTGTAAGCAACTCAAAATAGAAAAAAATCTTTAAATGACGAATATGTTTTAGACTGTTCTGGTGTATATGATGTTAATGATGACATCAATAAAGAGGAATATTGTTCTCAAATTGTACCAGAAAAAAGATTTGCATTAATGTTGAATTTAACATAGAAAACGAATATGTAACTAGAATTAACACAACCACGAGACAACAAAAGAAATACTTACGGCGAATGCGGTCGGATTTACATCTACACACCAATTTAACTTAGAATTATTAAAGCACACATTAACAAATTTACGTGTAAAATTTTAGCTTCACGAAGCACGCAAAAAACGCCCAATAGAAGGAAGTAGCAGAATGTCCGCTCGAAATCTTAGAAACTTTTTGTGAATTAATCAATTTACTAATGGAAAAATCGCAACATGCGCGGCAAATACAACTTTCGTTGTAAAGTGTTACACACGACACACTTTTCTAAGAAGGCTTACTACTGCAAATCGATAAAAATTAAAAAATACCTGAGAAACAATTAAAAAATTGATGATGCTACTTAAAAAAAATGAGTCAGTCATTTAAAGAATTTGAAAATTAGCACTCCCATACAAAATATGTATAGAAATTAAAAATGTTTATAGAATATTTAAACACTACCAAATTCCAAAATTTCCAAAACCAACAGTTTTGTGACCATTTTTCTGATGCCGATTTTTAAAGAAATTGCTCTATAGTGACAACGCCGCAATCAATTTTAAAAAAATTAAAGAAATTTTTTTCTAAATCTAAATTAAGCCTACATCGAACAGAATAAAAAATTGATAGATTGCTATTTAAGAAGTGTAACTTTATCTACCTATCGATAACTAAACACCCTGTATAAACATGATTTTTTAAATATACAGCTCATTATCCTTCCTTCTATCACATCTTCTTTGTCACATATTTCTACCCTTGCCCTTACGAATAGTTTTTTTAAATCTCTACATGTGAACTTTTATCAATAATCATGACATGAGTTTGTTCCTGAAAATAATGGATCAATATTGCGATAAAATGGTATTTTTAATTTCAAAAACAAAGTGGAGGTCCATAACTGAAAGTATTGAATTATATAGATTAAAAGGTAAAAAAGAAACGCACTTGTCATACATATTCAATACTAATTATTATTTTTTATTTTAGAAAAACGTTACTAGTTTGGACGTTGTAATATAATTTAATTATGTGTGTGTGTGTTAATAATTTTAAAAAAATTTTAATCATTGCTAGTCTGAAAATGACGTTTTATATTACAACGTTGAAACTTGTAACGTTTTTCTAAGAATAAAAATTTTATTTATTTATTTAATCGTATGGTACATTTTAAATACTGTCTTGTGATGTAAGTGTTATGTATGGTGCCCCAGAAAAGCAGTATAAACATGTACAGTGTAGTGACAAAACCGTGTGCAATTGTGGATTGGTTTGTCTTGGCAAAGCATTTACTTCAAGGTTTAGGAAAACCACTAAAACCTAAACATGCCTACCCTTACCCACCCTAGTATTCACAATGTAATAATATTAATTAAGTGTGTAATGTGATTGTGTTTTGTGACATTGTGTTGTACATTTTTTTCGTAATTATCCGGGAGGGTCCTGATGACCAGGTCCGGAAACCAAAGGGGTGATTCTCAGGAACAACATGTTTTTCTTGTTGACCATGGAGTACTGTAAGGTACTGATCACCTTCCATATAAAAATAATAATTAGTATTGGAATATGACAAGTGCTTTTCTTTCTTTTTCTTTTTTTAAATTGGTATTTTAATAAAAAATAATTTGTTTTGAATCAAAAAATTATTAAAATTTGTTTAAAGGTTTCTATTCAAATTGAGTAAATTAAAAAGAATAAAATTGATAAAAAACACCCCTGAATTTATTTTAAAAAAATTAAAGTATTTCATGCAAATAAAAATTTTGTTTAGTGGCAATAATCGTTTTGTAGAAGTATAAATTAAGATAAAGTGTAAAATAAAAGTATTGTTTATCACTTCCGTTCGGAAAAAAATAAATGTGTAACGTTTTTTTAATAATTAGCAGAATTTTCAATTTGGGCAAATATCTTATTTGATAAAATTTGTACCTACTTATTAATTGGAAAATTATTTCTTACTTACGATTCAAATGTATTTTACGTCTTATCACTTTTAATGTTTGCGTGCGTTACAGTGATAACGATTTTCCATTCGAAAATTTTTCAAACGTGAAGTGAATGATTGCTGCGCTTTCAAAATCATTCGTTTTAAATTACGTTAATAACAATGATATTGGTGTTATGTGGATATTTCTTTTAATTGGCTAATTCTGCGCTTCGTCATCTTTCTGAAACAAACCAATTCTTTCTTCGACGTCGTGCAGGTAAATTTCAAACCGAAATATTTACATTGTAATTAAATTAGACGGCAAGGTTCAAATATTCTTTTCTTAACCAGCTTTATTGACCTGATCTTCACTGTCGTCTGCTTAAATGACTAATTACTACGCCTATTTGTGCTGAATAAATCTCTGCCCTATCGCTTTGTCCTGGTGATCCACAATAGATCAAATACGAATGTCCTAATCACTGGAACATCTAACCTGACGCTACTGGCACTACTGGTCTTAGAGTGCGTTCCCATGCATTTCGTGCCAGATCATCTTCTTCGTGGCCACGTGGAGGATACCAAAATACGCAGATGTGGGATAACGTACGAACTTATTATTTTAATTTCAACACGATGAGTCGGAACGTCTAATGCGTGTACTTATCGTCAATACAGCTGGAATTATAGTTGACGCGACGTGACTTCTTTAGTAGATTTAGTTAATTTTAAGTTTTCCTATAAGACCCCTTCTGGGTCAGAGAAAAGCATTGGGTGGTGCACAACCAAAGGTCTTTGAACAAATAATCGTAACCTTTT
Organism: Abscondita cerata; assembly: GCA_030710515.1. Lineage (NCBI taxonomy): Eukaryota > Metazoa > Arthropoda > Insecta > Coleoptera > Lampyridae > Abscondita > Abscondita cerata. The sequence goes on from JALBCR010000265.1 coordinate 440,677, forward strand.
TTAATACAATTACGGTATTCGTTGGTTATGCACTGACACAACGCATATATTTGAGCTTTACTTTTGCGTTCTAGCTCTAATAAATAATTATTTTCCTCATTTTTTTTGTTAACTGCCTTAAGGCGTTTCTTTTGTATATTAGATAGTATGTCTTAGATAGTATTATAATTAGGTATGCGTCTAGACGTGAGACTAAAGCTAAATGTGCCCTATTCATGTACATACATTAGCATGCACTGGTCTTCCCGTCGCTATTGGTAGCTTGGTTTTTTTACCATATGCCGTGATCTTCTTTTTTTCTCTTGTTCTTTTTTTCCGTGATGTAAATAAACCTATACATACACAATAATTTTTTTCGCTGCATCTCTCACACCTCCCTTCTCGAGATTATCGGAATCAAAACTAGAAAATTCACTTCTATATGGTAGGTCTTGAAACGTCCACATTTCCAGACCCTTTCATCAGCCTAATTAGTAAACTTGTGGACTGCCGCCCAAACAAATAAAACCACTAAACCCACGACCCAGAACAAGTTGCCGAGGCAAATGGTCCCAGTACAACAAGGGGCCGTTATTCCAAGCCTTTTAAGGTTAAATTTGGTACGAGTACACTATCGGCTCGTAACAAATGTAGAGACGCAAAGTCTGGTACGTGATATTTGCATGATGGTGCAAGAACGTGTTAAAAAATTATCAATACGTGTGTTGTGAAAACCGATTGATAAGCAAAAGTGATGTTAAAGTGAACTTAAATGGAAAAAAATCGGAAAGTGGTTGATAAATCCTAAAACCAGAGGATGTAGTCGTAAAGTTAGTAAGTAAATTAGTAGTAGTTGAAAAATTAATTATAAACATTAAACGACAAACAACGTACAAGTGTGAGTTTACAAAAACAATTTCCGATTAAGCGATAACGTTTCAAAATGAAAAATTATTATGAAGATTAAATAAACTAAATCGTGTAACAAACGAATCCACTACGTGTTATCAATTCTACAATTTCACCATCAACAAAACTTCTACTACATCCATCAAATTTATAATAAGGTCTTGCATTGGAGATTTCTAGTGATGGTGTGAAACCGTTAAGCTGCATCAGTTCAGACTCTAAAAAATATCCGTTACCAAATACTATCCAAGACCTACATACAACTTTGGGCATGTTTAATTATTACCGAAGATTCTTCAAAAAGCAGCTGACTGAACTACTAAAAGGTTCATGAAAGAAGAACGATAAAAAAATAGAGTGAACTGAGGAACGCACTCAGGCTTTCGTACGTTGCAAATCTAAAATAGCTAGTGCATGCACTCTAATCCATTCATTGGAAAACAACCGTCACCTAGTGCTTTTTATTGATGCATCTGACATAGCTATTGCAGCAGTTCTTGACCAAATAGAAAACGAATCCACACGTCCGTTAAATTTCTTTTCCAGAAAACTTACCAACACAGAATCTAAGTGCAGCGCTTTTGATTGAAAATTATTAACAGCTTATTCTGCAGTCCAAAATTTTGTACACTACTTAAAGGGTAAGGAGTCTACAATCCTAACTGACAGACATTTAACATACGCAATGGTCAAGAAAAAGAACAGCGGAACCGCTTGTCAGTGCCGACAATTAAGTAACATCGCACAAGTTACCACTGCTGTCCGTCACAACATTTTTCCACGAACAACAAATAGACGAAGATTTACAGATACAGATTTTACTAAAGCAAAACAGGTTTGTTTTCTAGGTTTTCCCAATATCAAAGTTTTATGCGACGAGAAAAGCAGACCATATGTACCTACCAATTATAGAGTTTAATATTCAAGAACATTCATAACATGTCACATCAAGCGCAAGAAAAACTTTAAAGCGGATTTGCCAACGCTTTGTGTGGCGTAAAATGAAATCTGACATCAAAAAATGGTGTAGACTATGCTTAGATTGTCAACGGTCTAAAATTTATTGCCATACAATTTTACCTCTATGACAATTCCAATGGGAATCACAAAGATTCAACCACGTGCATATAGATTTGATTGGGCCTTTACCAACAAACCTTAGAAAAACATATGCTGTAACACTTATTAATCGTTTTACAACATGTTCTGATGTAATTTCTATAGCATACATCTCTGAGAAAACAGTTGCCAAAAAGTTCTTAAGCTAGTTTGGAATCCCAAGAACGAATAACAACACAGCGTGGTGGGCAATTCAATTTAATTATCTTTGCAGATCTCAACAAGATACTTGGAATTAATCACATACACCATCCCAAAGCCAACAAAAAAATGGAATGCCTTCATCGAACGCTCAAATCAGCAATTAAGGTGCTACATAACAGAGCGTTGGGTGGAGAGTACTACCTATCATTCTTTTGAGTCTTTGTTCAATCAACGCAGAGGACTCCGACTTTGCTTCAGCTTCTTTTGTCTAGGGCACTGGACTTCGCCTATCTGGTGAATTTTTTGTAAGCAGCAAATAGCCTGCCGACAAACCTCTTTTTGCACAAAAACTAAGGACGTTTTTTGAAAATTTTCGGCCGCCCCAAACCAGAACACATGCAAGAGCAAAAATTTTTATCCACTCCAAACTGCATAACTGTTCACAAGTTTTTGGTGTGAATAGAAGGTATTAAAAATCAAATAGTCTTACGAAAGTCCGTTCAAAGACATGATAAATACGTTGTCGTCTGAAGCCAGCATTTACGGTAAGTTATGAGCCTGGTTCAGGAGCAATTCAAGTACACTCTAGAAATAAAAATAAAACAACACGGTTTCTTTAAAATAAAATTTTTATATTGTAAAGCGGGTTTCAAGTATCACTGCTGTTTAACAGCAGGTAGTTGGTAAATACCTCGCAGCAGGGATTACTTAACTAAATAAGTTATTTCCCAATTATTGGAAAACAATTTTAATGCAAATATATTGAGGAAAATTAAATAATTTAAAATCAAATTCTTTTGTTTAATGTTCTTTAACCCACCATTTTATTTAGTAGTGAGGATGGGTAAGCGCGCGGACTGGAGTTTGCTGGGTTATAGAGGGTCGTCTTAATTCTAAAAATATTTGAACATTTTAGAAAATGTTATGAAGCCTTCAGTTAAAGTATTATATCATTTTGAAAAAGTATACTTTTCAACAAGTAAGTTGTCTTATTTTTACTCATAATTTATTACATTACTAGAACTAAAAAAAAATAATTAAGAATTGTTATTAGTTACATTTTTAAGACAAATTACGATGGTCTAAAAAATTATTTTTTTCAAAATCGTCACTAAAGTACAAAAATCGGTAGTAAACTAAATTTTAGAATCGCGAATGCGCGTTGGGAAGATTTGACGTAAAAGAGAAAACAGCTGATTACATTTGCTACTTAAAGAACGTTATAAAATTGTCAGTGTTTGTTCAAATTTTGGGATTTTGGAAAAAAATATAATATGTATTTGGGCATTAAGTTTCTTTTTATGACTCATGCGTTTATTGCCTCGGCTATCGCCTCTGCAACTAAAACGCATTCGTCATAAAAATCAAACTTTAGCGCCTTGATACATAAATATTATTGCCCTATTCACACTTCGCGTGTGGTGTTACACTGGATCAAAGAAAATAACTCTCAAGTATTGCCTTGGCCTGCCAAGAACCTAGATTTTAATATTATAGAAAAGTTTGGACTTGATTACTTACAACCATCAGGGACAACAAAGGCCAAATTTTATACCTGCAAACCGGGAACAATTGATTACAGCTATTACGAATGCGGGGGTAGACAATTCATCCTAATTACAATAAAACCTCTATTTTTGGCCACCTCTTAAAAGCGGCCACCTCTAAAACTGGCCAAGTTTTCCAAGTCAAAAACCAATTATACGGAAATATCCATATTAATGACCCTCCTAATAGCGACCACCTCTCGATAACGGCCACGGCCACTTATTTGTAAACTTTCTTTGGAAAAATTCATGGAATTCTACCTCCCATTTTCGGCCATTATTAGGTTAGGTCATTAGTAGACAACAGCTTAGCGTTCAAGTTGTGCATAATATATAATTGTTTCAGTTTAAGTAATTACTAGTATTTAAGAACGGATTTAAAGGATTTGTTCGATTTACAATAGACAGTTAATACAAAAAGTGCAATTAAAAGGTTCATTAAGCTCACCCCAAAAATCGTATTTTGCATACATAGTTTGAGTTAGTATGATTCAACAGTGCGGTTACATATAGACGTACAGAAAAATTACAATTAATATAATTGTAGAAAGTGAAAAGTTTAATACCAGTGCTAGAAAGTTGGCTAAAAAATTTAGTGTTAGAAAGAACACAAGTTTACGATATTTTAAAAACAAATGTGATTTAAAAAGCTATTTGAAGAAGGTTCTAATACAGAGCAGAAGAGATAATTTCCTAGAATTAAATGTTTAGAAATTGACCGAGTAGTTTACAATTGGTTTTGTAAAGCTAGGAATAAAATATCCCTATATCTGGACCTTTAATAAAAGAGAAAGCATTGGAAGTTGTGGAAAATTTAAAAATGACGGATTTTAAAACTTCAAATAGGTGGCTTGAGAAATTTTGTCAAAGACATAACATAACCTTTAAAATAATTTGCGTAGAGTCAGCTGATATTAACCTGGACACTGTTGAAGCTAGGAAAGCTAAGCTGTCAGTAATATTGAAGGAGTATTTACCCAAAATTGTAAACAATGCTAACGAGACCGAACTTTTTATCTTGCGATGCCAAACAAAACGTTCTCTTTAAAAAACAATAAATATAGTAGTAAAAAAGCTGCAAAACAAAGTTTGACAATTTTATTTTGTACAAATATGGAAGGTGATAAGAAAAATCCGTTAATCATTGAAAAAAGTAAACACCCAAGATGCTTTAAAGGCTCTCATATCAACAAATTGCCATTAGAATGGGTATCTAATAAAAAAGCTTGGATGACGGTAGAGATTATGACTTTCTGGCTAAAAAAATTGATGAAAAAATGAAAAAAAAATAGAACAATCTTATTATTTTTGGATAATGACACGTCTCATCCCAAAGTGACTCTTGAAAATGTAAACATTGTTTTTCTACCCCAAACACCACATCCCATTGCCAGCCACTGAATCTAGGAATTATTTAAAACTTTAAGATGGCCTACAGGAAGTTTTTAATCAAAAGGCTGCTAACATTCACAAATACCGAACGTCACTTTGAAGATGCGGAAAAAAGTATCAGTTTAACCAGCGCTTTATGGTTTGGATATCAGTAGCCTGGAGAAACGTTTGCCTATTACAATTGCTAAATGTTTTGCAAAAGCAGGATTCTCGGAAAAATTCTGCAAGAAGATTTCTGATGAAGAAGACAAAATTCCACTAGCTCAGCTTTTTCCTGTATTACTAAAGGTAATCAACGTGTAAGCCTTGAAAATGATGTAATCTATTGATTGTGATATTTTGACCGAAAGCCCCAATTTAAGTATTCAAGATATAATCAGTGATTTAGACTATAGTGAAGGCTGTGATTCGAACAATGAAAATGGTGCAAAACAATCCAAAGTTTTTACGTCAAACATGAAAGATATGGGTGTGAATCTTCTGTTTACAAACTAAACTTAAAAATGTAAAACAAACCTCAATACAAAAATATTCCACAAAAATGTAATTTAATGGTATGTATATGTATGTAATTATTTATTGTAATAGGTATAACGAGCAATTAGAAAATAGGTACATATTATGTAAATTTATGTATTATGTATTCAATATGTATAACTCTTCCATTATTATATCGTCTAATTATTTAATATTGCATCAGCACATTTCTAGTTATTTTTTAATGCAGATATGTAGCGAACCGTATTATGTTCCATACTTAAAAGATTTTAATAAACAACGCATAGAAATAAATTTTTTTTCCAATAACGGCCACCTTCATATACCGGTCAGTTTGCAGCAAATTTTAGTGACCGCTATTTAGAGGTTTTACTGTATATCAATTCCTTAATGGTTTCAAGAATGTATTAATAATCAGGAGGTCTTACCCATTATTAATTTTTAAATACGTATAATAAGAATATTGGTTTGTATTTAAAAAACAGTTTACCTTTTTTCTATTTTTCGCTTGCTTACGAGGTATAATTTATCAATTCTAAAAATAAACTTCCAAACTTGCATTTCTTGAATTATAATTTGACAAAATATATAAGTAATATGCCAATAAAACTAACCGCTTGCACACAATATACGCATTTAAATAGTAATTTATAAAATTCATAGTAATAAGTTGTTTAGAAGCCTAAACCCATAAAGGAAAAACTCTACCTGCTAAATTTGCCCTTAAAAAAAAATTATTGTTTTGTAATTTGTCGTTGATGGGGGTAATCCTGTCATATTCTAAATAAGATAAAATTATTAAAATAGATAATTATTATACTGATAGATTGATAGATTAGTAGGAAAAAATTGAAACGGAAGATGTAGTTTAATTGTATTTCAACGTTTTATCAAAAAGTATAAGTGCAGATGTTATGTGACGCATCACTTATTCACAAAGTAATCCGTGCTGGAAGGTATTTACCAACCACCTGCTCTTAAATGCTAACGATACTCGTAAGCTCACTTTACAATATAAAAACTTTATTTGAAAAAACCGTTTTGTTCCATTTTTTTATTTCCTTAGTGTACCAGCTGAAGTAAAAAAATACATACATCTGCAATTAAAATAATATATGGCATCAACAAACGAGGCTCGGAAGGAAAGTCAAGATTCCCTAAAATTCGCTACGCTGAAGGAAGCAATGTGGCGACAATTGGCGACCCACACCCTACGCGACAACCAGTTCAGAAAATCGAGTGTGCGAAATAATCTGTCAATATTTTTGTTTGTTATAAAAAACTTTATTAATTTTTACTTTGAGTTTTTAATGTAAACCGTAAACGTTCCTAATTATAAAAGTTAATTTTCACTATAAAATTTATTTAGCCCTAGCGTTAAAGTTCCCAAATATGTATAGTCTTAATTAACAAATTTAAAATACATTCACCATGTTCAAGGCTATACTTTTCAAATTTGTCGTATAAAGTAACATCCTGAAAACCATACAACATACATCACGATGATTCAATCTTATCCGTTCTGTTCAATAGAAAAATGTTTATGTTTAATAATTATCCGGTTAAGAAACACAACAATTATACAGGCTGTTTCATTAAACTTGGTAATGCGGCCATATCTCAAAAACTATTGGGTATAGAAATTTGGAAAAAAAATGTTATTACTAAAACGGCTATGAGAAAATCTCTATTTTCAAGTTCCAAATTTTACCGCAATGGGGTACAATTCACAGGGTGAGACATAAAATTCAAGATTTTGACAAAAATTTCATATGAAGCTATGACTTCAATAACATCATTAGAAAGCCTGAATAATTCCGCATAAGTTTTGCCTGAGCCTCCTTGGCGTACCGACCTTAATAAGTCAAGGCTCCTGAATGTCTAATAATTTATATGACTATATTTTCTAAATGACTTATCTGATTTATAGTAAGCTCAAGCTTGTTTGTAGAAAAAATGTCAAAGTTTTCAGATACCGTATCCATCGGCACTGACAGTTTCAAATATAATTTAGAGGGCGCAGTTCGCAATAATAACAGTTTTTTTCAATTTTGCCAATGAAAATTCAAATCATACAGTATAATTTTGATGTCAAAATCGGAAATAGATTAGATTTGCTAGAGAATACGCAAAAACTGCAGTTTGATATCTTCGCCCATTGATAAAACATTTCATTTTTTACACTTTAATTTGATAAAATGGTTATTTTTTTAGTTCCAAAGAATTTTTTATTTAATTTTGTAGTTATAGTCACTCATTTCAGTGGCCAAAACTACATTTAAATTAAAACATCCTACAAATAACTTTCTATTAAGGCATAGATGCTGATGCTGTTTTAAAATAGTATATTAAAGTACACGTTACAGAAGCATATTTTCCATCACAGAAATCTGACACATGAACTGCGAAGGTGAATGGCAGGAACGAACAATGTGTTAGGAATAGCCTTCTGTAACAAGTGCTTATACTACTATTTTTCTATTGTAATAACAATTACTTTACTAAAAGTAAAAAATTCAATATTAGTGCCCAGGTTTTTTTCAAGTAGTTGGCAACTTTTCAAATAAAACAATTTTGAGGGTCTGCAAAATTTAGTTTAATTTACTTGGGTATCACTGTAAACACAACAAAGATAATGCCTTAACCTTTCCTAAAATTCGAGAAATTGAACAAAGTTGTACTTAATTTACTACCAAAAAAGTCTTGATCCCAATATGAAGCACGTTACCTAAAATTTTAAAACTGGTGTGTCGAAGAAGCTATTTCGGAGAATATCGAAACCAAAAACATAAATCTTACTATGCGGTCATGTTTATCTACACAATAGATGTAGATATATCAAAATATATATATATATATATACTTATATAGAAGTTGCAGGCCTTCTGAAACGTTCGTCAGAAGAATATGCACCTAAAATCCAAAATTTTAGAAGAAAATGACATTAATGAATTCATTAACTAAGCCGATAATATCTATATATTTGGCAATGCAAGCAAGTGTAAATTTTTTTTGTCATTTATTGTACACATAACAATTAAATAATTTTAGATTGTTTTGATAATGGTAACATGTATCAAAGTGGAACATGCAGGCGCGAAGAACTAACGAACATGTCTGTATGACATTGACATTAAAACCGATTGCATTGTTGTTTCGGTGCCTAAAACAAAAACCTTAATTCCAGACAGTTCTTAATAACTAATTCAAATTGAATTAATTTAATCAAAAAGTATACTTCTTTGAGGCCTAACACAATATCATCACAAGCTATTTTTCCCTAAGTTATCGTAATGGATGTCAATAGTCTTATTGGGGATTACGGGAAAAGTGTCGAGAAATATTGCGACTTTTCCAAGATTGCTTCAAATCAGCACTCCTCTACTGTAGCGGAGGGCTATATTGTACTCCTTAAAAAACTGAAGTTGCAAAAATGTTTGAACTTCAACAGACTGATTTAAGTTTACCTGGTTGCTCTACTTCATCAAAATCACATCTTAATTACATTATTGGCACAGGTACAGGTCCACAGCAATGATAATCAAAAGACAGCGGAAAACCAAAGTTTATCTGGTGTTACATGTAAATTCAGTGGTTGCACTGTAACTATATATATTAAATTATGTGTTTAATATATAATGTTAAATAAGTTTATAAATGAACGAAGCGCTAATAATTTAAAGGTTATTCTTATTACACTTCATGATGTACAAAAAGTACAAATGACATTTGGCGCAACCAACTCTAAGTAAATAAAAATACACTGTGCGTTAAACCTCTAACAAATCTATTTTAGCACTTTTAGGTGCTAAACTAACTGTTTTAGACGTAATAGAAAAATAGAGTAAATTCACAAAATAAGTAATTGTCAAACAAAATCTGTAAGTTTCAATGGAAATTAACAAATTGAAATAGGTAACTGTCAACATTTTTAATTTTGATGCTTAAAAAACTTCGTTTTTTGATACTTTTTAATTTCGAATTACTTATTTTCCAAATGGTGAGCTAATCCATCAATATTGGCTTTACACTAATGCCGAGAAGCTTACAATATGCTCACCGTCTATTTTCAGTCTATCGAAGCACGTGAATATGACTGTCAGATATCCTTGAACAAAGACACTATAACAAGAAAGTATTTCAACAACTAGCAGTACGTTTAAGGCAAACGGGAGGTGTACGAAACATTTCAATAACTTTAGAAGACGTCCGTCATAGGAATGAAGATAACGTGATTAACGTTCTTGCATCCATGAAATTAAATCAAATTGAAGCACAAGGGAAGTGTCCTTAGAAGTAAAAAGCTACATCCCTACCATATGGTTTTACACAGGCTCTGTCATAAGTTGATTATGACAGGCGGCTCGACTATTGCTGCTGGTTAAGAGAGATGTGCAACGAAAATTATCAATTCCTGTCCTTTGTTTTATAGACTGATAAAGCCACTTTTTCTAGTTGTGGTAAGGTAAATTTACACAACATGCATTATTGGTCGCAAACCAATTTGCATTAGATGCGCAAAGTGGATCACAAAAACAGGTGGAGTGTAAACGTTTGGTGTGGTATTTTAAGGAACAGAATTATTAGATCGTTTATTTTTGACGATTTTGAACAATGGTGAATCATATTTGAAAGTTTTAGAAAATTTTCAATTTTCAAGAGTTTTTAGAAATATTTCAAAAATATTCTGAGGGTGCCAAAAGAGATTTATTATGATAGAAATTGATCCGACAATCGTTTTAGATGTTTTATGAAAGAGTGGCGTGTTACGTGTTTCATACAATAATCTATCGACGTCAGAACAAATTTTGCAAATGGAAACAGTTAGTACAGAGTAAGAGCCATTTAAATTACATTGGACTTTTACACACGATTTTAATTTTATACACATAATTTATTTAAAAGTAGCACAATTATTTGGTAATTAATATGCTTTGATTATGGGTTAAACGTAGATAAATAAATTTTATAATACAAATGCTACAGTAAAACAACGTTAAACCATTGAGTAAAAATTCTTAAAGAGGCACAACATAATGTTAAATATCTTGCCTTATGGAGAACCCCCTCCTTTCATAAAAAATTGAAACTGTATTTTGGCGACGCCGTCTTATAAAATGCGAACTACAAATTCTACCGTTGTAAAACTGCATTTCGCTTTAATAAAATGTTATTAGCAACGGCATCAGGTTCCGATGATTTATCACCAGATTTTTGTATTTGAAGGTGGGCTAGAAAATTGATGATTAAAATAATTCATCAAATATTTTTACAACAGTGTCCTTATAAACTGATTAACACAAGTTATAATATCATATGATACGTTATCATAAAAACGACGCCGTTTTTAAGTTAACCGAAGTTCATAGAAAAAAGTTGAACTTATTTGAAAAACCCTATTTTTTTTAAAATCAACTAATTTTGAGGATAATATCTCGAAGTGTAATTATAAACAATAAAAATTGTATATTATTCTTAAAAGTTTGCATAAAACTAAACAAAAAGTTATATGTAAAACAAATTTATTTCAAAATTTGTTAAATCTGCAGCACATTGAAAATAAGTTAAATAAAATTACCGGAAACTAGTTACATTCTTCTCCTGAACGATTTAAACTTTTACAAATTTCTTTTCGAAAATAGAATTTTAAGTAGCAAACGCGGCATAGTTGAGTTAATCGGTTAAATACACTCTCAGAACTTAAATGAACACAACTTATGATAAAAACATCATATTTATGTATTTCCATGTAATTGTGGTTATTATTTACATAAACAATTTATTCGCTTCGGACCCAGTTAAAAGGAAGAATCTGCTGAGTTTTCTTTTGGATCGAGAAGGACTTCGCAAGTTGATTCTAAAGAAAAAAAACATAAAGCTGATGATCAATTGCATTTACAATTTTAATTCTCATTAATTACACAACTTTTAGTACATTGTAGTCAAACAACAAATAAGTTGTTAATGGGCTATTAAATTTGTTTTGTATTTTTGTTTTTGCGCAAAACTTACAGTTGGATAAATTAAAATCAGAAATTATATGCGATCAACTTTCAAACGAGAATAAAATAACTCCTGAAGAATTTGGCATGCTCAAACAATTGCATAATTTTTTTATCTTATCAATTTGAAACTCAAAAAAACGCATAGAAAGATAAGTTAACTTTTCAAAGCTATTTCAGAAAGTAAATAAAATAATATTGATTTGCTTTATAAGTACCTTCTATCTGAATTTTGCCGGCACTGCTTTTATGTAATTGTTTTTTTATTGTTTATAATTATGTCTGACCTTAAAATGTTTTTTACAAATTAATTTATTTCCTAAAGCATCAATATCTACAAGAGCAATACAATGTTCCCACAATTTTTGCCACTCGCTGGCGCGGGTGTACATCTTTATTAGAAATTTAAAAACACTTCCGTCTCTGTTCTTCTTCGTATTGTTTTTGCAATTTACGTATTCGCATTTAGTCATTGTCACAACAAATCTACAATAACTTTCAGACACACGCATAAACTTCGGAGCGGTTTAACGATGACGCTAATGGTCAACGTTACTAAAATATTTTGCCGAAAAATGACGGTGGAGCCATCTACCACCAATCGGTGAAATTGTACATTACATTTTTCCCCTGGATATGCGTTGCGCATCATTAGTAACTTAATAATCCAATGGTTAAAAGTTATCTAAAACACTGAATCCATTATCAGTATCCCATTACTAATTCGGCATTTTTTATTTTCACCGAAAAGCACCATCCATTCAATTACCAATAAACTGTTTGTAATGATAGATAAACAGTTGACAATTGCCTTTGTACATCAGCGGTTATGGCTAGTGGCTGAATACATGAATTCATAACTTCTTCATTTTACAAAAAAAACTGCTTATTTGTATGTAACCAAATTTTACAGATTTACTTAGTTTAATATATGCCTTGCAATAGGAAAGAAATATACAAAGAAACAAGATGCAAAACGAGAGGCAGAGTAGAAAAGTTGGGAGAGAGTTTAGGACCTTAAAAGAGTTCTTGAACAGGGGTGTCTACTGAGCCCTGGTTTACTTTTCTTGTATGTCTTATAAAATGCGAACTTCTAAATTCTACCTCGTAAAATCGCATTTCGCCTTAATAACATGTTTATTAGCAACGGCATCAGGTTTCATGATTTATCGCTAGCTAATTTTATATTTTGAAAGTGGACACAGAAAATTGAAGATTAAAATAATTCATCAAATATTTTTACAACTTGGTGTTCTTATAAACTGATTAACACAAGTTATAATATCATGATGACGCTATCATATAAAGACGTCGTTTTTTAAGTTAACGAAGTTCAAAGAAAGGAGCAGAACTTATTTGAAAATCCCTATTTTTTAAAACTAATGATTTTGAAGGATTTATCTCGAAGTATAATTATAAAACAATACCAAATTGTATAATTATACTAAAAGTTTGCTACTAAACAATATAATTATATGTAAAACAAATTTATTTCAAAATTTGTTAAATCTGCAGCCATTGAAAATAAGTTAAATTTTATGTAATTACACAGAAACTAGTTACATTCTTCAACTGAACGATCTAAACTTTTACATGTTTCTTTTCCGAAAATAGAAATTTTAGAGGTAAAACGCGACCAAGTTGAGGTCAGTAGGTTAACAGCACTCAGAAAATTAAATGAAATACAACCATGATAAAAACATTATAATTATGTATTTTCATGTAATTGTGGTTATATTTCTATAAACAAATTATTCGCTTTTGGCCAGTTGAAGTAGGAAGAATCTGCTGAGTTTTTCTTTGAATCGAGAAAGACTTCGCAAACTTCTAAGAAGAAAAAACAAAAGATTATGCCGAGACAATTCTTTTACAATTTTAATTCTCATTAATTTTACACAACTTTAGTACATTGTAGTCAAACAACAAAGGTTGTTACATGGACTATTAAATTGTTTTGTATTTTGTTTTTGGTGAAAAACTTACAGTTGGATAAATTAAAAAATTAGAAATCTACATGCGATCAACTTTCAAAGGCAGAAATAAAAGTTAATAAAACACCCGAAGAATTTTATGCTTGAATTACATTCAAACGATTGCATAATTTTTTATCTTATCTAGTTGAATTTAAAAAAAAAACTATAGAAAGATAAGTTAACACACAAAGCTATTTCGAGAAGTGGTAAATAAAAAAATAATATTAATTTGCTTTATAAACCCTTCTATCTGGAATCTTGCTGGGACTGCATTTTATGTAATTGTTTTTTTTTATTGTTTTATAATTATGTCTGACCTTAAAAATGTTTTTACAAATTAATTTATTCCTAAAGCATCAATATCTACAAGAGCAAACAATGTTCCACAATTTTTTTGCCACTTCGCTGGCGCGGTGAACATCTTTATTAGAAATTTAAAACACTTTGTCTCTGTTCTTTTTCGTTTTGTTCTGTTGCAATTAACGTATTTGCATTTCAGCCATTGTCACAACAAATCACAATAACTTCCAGATTTTTGCACAAACTCAGAGCGGTTCAAGGGTGACGCTAAATCAACGTGCTAAAATATTTTGCTGCCGAAAATGGCCAGGTAGAACCATCTACCAATCGGTGAGAATTGTACATTATATTTTCCCCAATATGCGTTGCGCATCTTTAGTAACACATAAATCACGGTTAAAAGTTATCTAAAACACTGAATCCATTATCAGTATCACGACAGATTCGGTTTTAATTTTCACCAGCAGCACCATCTATTCAATTACCAACAAACTGTTGCAATGATAGATGCCTGTAGAAATGTTGACAATTGCCTATTACATCAGCGTTATGAGCTTAGTGTGAAACTGCATTCATAACTTCTTCTATTTTACAAAAACCGCTTATTTGTATGTAATAAAATTTACAGACACTTAGTTTAATATATGCCTTGCAATGAGAAGAAATATACAAAGAAACAAGATGCAGAACGAGCAGAGGAAAAGTTGGGAGAGTTTAGGATGGCAAAGAGTTCAGACAAGGGGTGTCTACTGAGCCCTGGTTTATTTTTTCTTGTATGTAAGAAACTTGAAGAAAGAAGTCAATAAAGTACAGCAGGTAGGGAGGAGGATAGTGGTGGAAAGAAGAAAGGTGTCAACATTTTAGATCCCCAGGTGGTCTTGGCAAAAGGCAGGGGAGGAAATGAAAGAATGGTAAAGTAACAATAATAGATATTCGAAAAAAAGAAATTAGAATTAAATGTAGGAAAACAAAATTATAGAGTTTAAGAAGAAAAAGACAAGAGTAAAAGAAGAAAATGAAAGTAGGAGAGGAACAATAGAGATGGTAGACAAGTATAAATACTAGGGTATATGGTGAGGTATGACAAGAAGGACGAAGACCAAATTAAGGAACTAGAGAAAAAAGAAAATAAAATAATAAGGAAAAAAAGAAGATATAATATTTAAGAGAATAGTAAAGGTGTGTTGATGAATGGAGCAGAGGTGTGGGGATGGAAAGAATGGGAAAAACTGGAGAAAATACAGGAAAGGTATTGGAAGTGGACACTAGGTTTGGAGAAAGAAACACCAGGTTATATAGTTGAAGAAGAATGTAAACTGGAAAAAATAAGGATACACATACAAGAAAAAAAGCAATATGGTACGAAGAAAAATGGAAAGCAGGAACGAAAATAAGAGATTATATAAATGTTGGAAGGAAGTAGAGGAGCAAAAGATAAAATAGTTGAAGATGCTAGAAGAAGATATTATGAAAGAAGAGGATATGCAAGGGAAGAAATAAAAAGATAAGAGATGGGGAAAGAAGTATAGGAAGAAGAAATAGTACAGAGAGATAGAGACACGCAGGCACAAAAAAAGCAAGAATTAGAAAGGAAAATACAACACGAAATATGAAGAATTAATAACAGATGGAAAACGACATTAGAAGATAAAAGACTAATGCAAGATTAGAGTAGGAAACGAAGAGAATGAAAATAAGTACTGGTGGAAGGACAAAGATAGGAAGTGTAGAATGTGTAGGAGCGATGGAAAATGTAGAACGTTTGAAATTACAGTGTAGTGAAGTAAGAGCGGATGAAAGAGTTGTTGGGAGAGAGGGGAAGGATTTGGGTGGATGAGAAAGATAGTGGAAAGAAGAAAGCAGGCGGAAGAAAGAAAAGAGAGTAGTAATAAGAATAGAATGAAGAGAAGAGTTGTTGCTTTGATGGTTAAGTTAAGGAAAAACCGAATCTTTTGTCATTGTAAATAGAACAAATGAATTGAAATTGAATTGAATATATGCCCTGTGCATTGAATATAAATATTTTTTAAATTTCATTACATCTTATAAAAATGTGCACTCAAATTATACGTAATTTTGGCATTAATTACAAAAAGTTAATTAATCTATTAATTTGTATTTTACTTCAGTGCGTAGAATAAACTTTCTAGAGTGTTCAAAAATTCATTACGATTCCGTTATTAGTTTTTAAGATTATGGAGAAGTTATAGGCCCATATTTCACCTCTAGAAATGCACAATAAATGCCAGCCTTAAGATTACAACAATTAACATAATAATAATAATAATTAGGGGCGTTAAAATCGCGTATCAGCAATAAGTTAGTACAGCTATTTCTCAATACGCAGTCTTCAAAGCTTCAAAATATCGCCTATAATTGCCAATTGTTGTACAAGGTGGTATTTTTTTCCCAAATTTCTATACCCAATAGTTTTGAGATATGGCCGCGTACCAAGCTTCATGAAACAGCCTGTATAAATATATACTTTAGATTTTCAAATCGTAGTTTATTAAATGGGACTAGTTAGTTTAAGAATTATACTTCAATTTCTTATTTTCTGTAAAAAGAATTTACGTTGTTTGATTAAACTAAAACAACATGGGTATTCAATAACATATTGAAGAAATATATGGAACGTCAAATACATTATAACGGTCAAATTAATATTAGCTGAATCTAATATCGTATATGTCATTTTTGACAAAAATTACCAATTGTATCAAAGTAAATAAATAACGCACGAACAGTTCTGAAAGGTAAACGTACGTCAAAAAGGTGTTTTCCTATTTTTCCTTAATGTTTTACGATTTGAAACCGTGATAACCAACTTTCATGTTCAAGCGTAAAGCAAAATAAATATTTCAAAACAATACACACTGTGTATCGATAAACTCCATAACACTTTATTTGCATGCACATAGTACAACGACAGCCTTGTTATATATTGTAATGTACTAAATTACCTGGTATCGAGAAATTTCAAACATCCACAATGCAGGTATAATGAAGTGTGTATTATTGGAAAGGGCTGTGGAAGGTTGTGTTCGTGACTGAAACAAATAAGGGAACGTCGCTTTAGGAATTTCTATTATAGGCAATAGGAAAACTGCACCTACGTGTGTTTTACGTTGTCTAATATTCCTTAAATCCGTGTAGCACTTCAAATATACTACGCAATAATTACTTGCACATAACTAAAATAAATGTTCCTTCAGATATCAAATGTCAGCTACTTTTGCAGATACAATTTCTTAAATTTCTTGTATAAATGCGCAGATATCTTCTCTGATTTTATATAGGTACGCGACACGAGTGAAATCAAATCTAGAACAGCACAAAATTCGAGTCCTAAATATTTTTTCCTTGGAAAAATTCTCGTGCGGTAAGCGGTGTAAATTTAGTTTTACTTTGCGTTGAAAATATGGGCAATACATTATGAGGTGGGTTAAAACAACAGGTTACTACGGTTAGCCAAATCACGGAAGGTGTACTGAACTAAATACAAGGCTTACTTTTACAAGACAACAGTTGGTAGATTAAAAGTAAAATGTAAGTGATAAAGTAGCTTGGAAATTAACGTTTGCTGTAGCTGCATGTAAGCACGCTATTTTTATTGCACGGAGCTTAAAAACTAGGCCATCTTTCATTCGTGGTTGGATAATTCAATCAAAGTTTGAAATCATTTGACACTGCAATGTTTTTTTCTGCTTTCAGACTTAACGATTTTATTCTCTAACGGTTAAACCATACATTATTTACAAGCAAATAAGCATTTCAAATTACATTCACTAATGATCATCAGGACGTTTATATAGTTTTTAAAAACTTGTTTTATTTACAATATTTTTGATTCTCTTTACTTCACGTGCTTTTTTCTGCATTTAGAGCTTTATTGATTTTCTAAATGTTGTTTACAAAAGCTTTGCAGTGAATATAAAGCTAACCCTACTCTCTCGACCTACTGGTTCTTGTTTATAGTAGTCTCAACATGAGCAAGGTATTATGCATTTCGAATTAAGTTAAAGTTATTGTTTGTAGTAGCATTCATATGGTAAACATACTCACCTACAAAATGTTTTTAATTTTGGACTTTATGGCCAATTGTTTAACTTACATGAGAGTATGAGAATTCAAACTACGAAAGTTAAACATTTTGTTGTGTAGTTTGTGATTTCACTTTAAATTGTCTCTTTTATTGAATTCTATTTGACTTATCAGAAAAATATTGACGACCTTTAGAGCCAGATCATCACTTTGTAACAGAGAGGTAGTCGGATGTATGTAAGGGACAGTTCACTGTACACCTTCCGGAAATAAACTGTCATATGGAATAACCTTGACAAATTGGTGGAAATTATTGTCACGTTTCTAATCCACAGTTAGAGGGTGTAACTTGTCCTGTAAGTCGAATAATTGCGATTTTTTATCACAAATTCGCTAACAAAGTGGTACTTTGACTAAAGAAAAGCTTTCACTGGGCAACAAGTAACATTTCATATTTTTCGATATTTTTATTAATAAGGTGGTACCACACACACTTTTACAATTTTTGCCCAGATCATACATTACACGTTTTTGGAAAATAAGACTATGTAGCGACTTTTTATCGAAAATTCAAATGGAACACTATACATATAATAAGACGATAGAAAGATCATAAAAGGTCTAACAGTCGATATTAGCAGTCAAAGTTGGAAGTACGAATCACCAGATCAAATGAGTGAATAAGCATTCAGAAACTAGTTATCGTTCAGCATCGACAGTTATCATGAAATCAGCAAGAGAAATTATTCGAGATTAACTTTAACTTTGCCACTAGGGAGCGCAACAAATAACATAGCCATCTCTCATGGGATTGAATATCAAAACCCTTGTTTTTTTAACATAAGTTAAAAAACCTTTATTTGGTCTTGACCTCCAAGTGCACATTCCCAAACAAAATTTGAATTTTTGTCGATTTCGTAAGATATCAATATTTTTTATATTATTTTATTTGAGATAGCGGGAAACAGCAAAACTTTGGCAAAACTAAATTTCTGTAGTGTGAAGAACACAAGACATACATTAGCGCTCTCTATTACTATCGGAGGTAAATTTAAAGAAAAAACAATAGCAGTAAAGTGTTCGAATTGCTGCCTATCCATTTCATTGAACATACGGTGCTTTCCCTCAGTTGAAAGAATATTCCTCTCTATTTCTGCGGTTTGTAAAGATATGACAGCATTTATAATTCTGTCTTTCATTTAATTTCTCGTAGTAGGTCAGGTTTAAAAAACTAGAACCTTTAACCAGGCCCATAGATAGAAATCAATTAAAGTGAGATCGAGTGGTCGTGGTGGCCATGGAAATAAATTGACTCGCCTGATACACTTGTCAGGGTACTGCAGACGTACATTGTCAGAAAATGCGCTATGCAACCACAATGCTGGAACAGTTTCTAGTTTCTAAATTGAACTCTTCTAACAGCATTTAAGTTCAAATATGTTTCCCCATCCAATCTGCCTTCAAAAAGTTTGGCCCGATAACTTTTTCCGCTATGGTGCAACACCAGATATTAATGTTCCAACGTCTTTGGTATTGATCAACTGCATCCAGTGTGCAGTTCTGCTTTACACATCTGTCGACAAAGTCAGTCCTAAATCTCTGAAAATGGTTAGAATGTTTATATGGGGTTAATTGCAATAATAATATTCGCCTCTGCAAGGCTTCTTCTTTGACGTCGATTTGTTATAGGTCTATATAGGTCACACGCTTGTGACAGTGTTAGAAAATAAAGTTAATTGAAAATTTGTTTTTGACGCATACTGTCAGATCAAAAAAATATCTAAGACAATTTGATTTTCGTTTAAATTCTTGATATTTGAATAAAATAAAAAAGCGCAAATTTGTGTGTTCTTCACATTACAAAAATTTAGTTTTACAAAGTTTTTTTTCCTAAGAAAATTTCACCGCTATTTTAAATGGAATAATTTAAAAAAATTATTAGTATTTTACAAACTTGACAAAAATGTAAATTTGTTTGGAAATGAGCCCTTAGAAATCAAGACTGAATGAAAGGTTTTTGACTTATGTTGAAAAAAAGAGTTTGTATCTTTCACTAACTATTTTATACTTCTTAAACTTTTACTTGGACTACATATAACAGCATAAACCTTGGTAGAAATTGATCAGTATAATCCTTTCTTTTCTATTCCATTATCATACAGAAGAAACCGTTTATTATTTACGTCACCAGTTGTATACACCAGTTCTCTGCATTGACGAACAATAGTTTTGAAAATAATAATTTATTCAATGACTAGAGTATAATTAATACTTTTTCGTTTTTAATCTTATTTGGGTCGCAAATAAAATAGTACATACACTTCAGGAAAGAATGCATTTCTCACACTTGATGTATACAGTGTATTTACTTAAGCTGGAGCCATATGAAAAAACTTTTTTATTATCGTTTTCACAAAAAGAGTTATTTTTGATAAAAAGTTTTGCATAGTCTAAAACTTAAAATGCAACCATCAGATATTAATTTTTTAAGTCGTATTCAAAGTTTGTCAAAAATTTTAATTTTGCTCAAAGTAAAGCTCATATTTTTTTGCAATACAGAAGAATGTTATAATCAAAAGTTGTTTTAAATTACAAGTTATGTTCAAGTATAAAATTATAACCATTTTGCACGCAAAATTAGATTTGGTGATTATTTTTATTTTCCATTATAAGTATTTGCATTTAGTGTGATGTTTGTTTACTAATATTCTTTGTTTGAATTTTCCTATTTCTAAAATAAATTATTATTATGCATTCATTACGTATTTAAATTGCAAGATTGTTCAAAACGTTAACAAATGAAAAGGTTGTCGTATTCTTAACAAATAAGAGGGATACATTCAGTATTGATATATAACTGCAAATATTTATAATGTAAAACCTAAATAATCACCAAACCTAAATTTGTATGTTAAATAGTTGTAATTTGTGGACTATGCAAAACTTTTATCAAGAATAACTTTTTCAAAAAACCAATAATAAAAAGGTTTTCCATATGGTTCCAACTTAAGTAGACACACTCGACAATGATAGTAAATTAGTGTAGTGTTTCGCATAAGAACCGACACAAAGCATGTTAAGGACTTTAAAATTTACCTATTTAACTAACCTTATCCTTATACTGAACTTTATCCTTAAGAAGTTGTACGACTTCAATGTTTTAAATTTTGAAAAAAAATATTTGACTAATGCTTTGACGAATTTTTCAACCTGTTTAAAAATTTTAATATTATTTATTTTGTTTGCTAATAGTTTAATTCTTGAACGTTTTTTAAATCATTGTTATTTTTCAAAAACTTGAAAGTTTTTAGAAAAACCCAATAATTAAATACACACATTTTTTTTAAATAACAATATTAAAAAGAATTAAATTGATGAACGAGAGATTTATATTTTTAGTATTGCATGAATTATATAAAAATGACAAAAAATTATAAAATATATATGCAGGGTGGTGCACTACCAATGAATTATTCTGTAGCATTAAAACCACAAATAGTGTAATAAATCTAAAAGCATGCATACAGGGTGCGGCATTAATGCGTCAAAGTACGACATATCAGTTATTAAAGAAGATATAAAAAAAAGTTATTAACAAAATTATAGGTTTCTTTAAACTTCACATTTTAATATTATTTTTGTATTTACAGGGTGTTAAATATTACTAGGGTGAACCAAACAAACTTTTTTTTGAATGGAGCACCCTATATATTATTTCAAATTTAGATTAAGCTCATATTCGCCGTACTTTCAATATAAGTTTTCATTACGTTATGCAGGATATTTCAAAAGTTATAGTCAATTGTATACGAAAATCATGCTCACTTTAACCTCCTGTATATCCTAGAGAAAACAACCTAATTATAATTCTTTTTTAAGTATAACTTTTGGCAGTGATACAGTGTTACGAGAAAGTGCTATTTCTTTATTATCGCACCGATGGAATATAGAGCGAGCCATAACGCGAACACATAATTTTGTCAATTTTTTCAAATGAATCACCCTGTATTTCATTCTAAAAGTGAAAATACACTTTGTGTTTTTTATTTTTAATTAGTACTTCCTATAGCTAAAATTGTTAATTTCTGAGATATTTTTAATTCCATAACAGAGATTTTTTTGAACTTCTATTATAACAAGTTAGCCATGAACAAATAAATGTATAACTTGTTATTATAAAACTTAAAAATATTAGCTATTAATACAAAATTTTTATAAAGTGAAGTCATTTTACAATAAATGTTCAAAGGTCAACCAATGTAATGTAATATTGCAGTCGATCTCCAAATTTCGAATGACATTTCTTAACATTTCAACATTAATACTTTGGAATACTTCCAGTATTCTATTCTTCATATTATCTATTACATAAAGAAATAAATTTTAGTTAACTCTGGTAAACGAGCGGACATGCAATGGGTCCTGTTTTTTACCCATCTTCCGGGAAAATGGGTATTAAGATTATTACAAATTAATCTAGTGTGGTGTACCGGAGCTCCATCGTATAATAACCACATTATTTGACACGTTTTAAGGGAAACGTTTTCTAACAGTAATGGTAAATGATTTTCTAAAAGTCTAAATAAATTTGACCATTCACTACTCCATCAAAAAAATGTGGTTTAACTACGTGATGTCCAACTATACCACCCCAAACATTCAAAGATCATCTAGTTTGACCATGAGTTTCTATAAGATGGGGATTACTTGTCGAGTAGTAATAGACATTGTGACTATTCACAGTTCCATATTTATGAAATGTGGCTTCGTCTCCAAAAAGAACAAAATCAAAGAAATCCGCCTGATTATGAATTTGTTGTTGACCCCATTCGCAAAATGCAATCCTTCTGGGATAGCCATCTTCAAGTAACTCTTGATGCAACTGGATATGGTATAGATGAATCTTATTTTCATGCAGCATTCTTTAGACATGCCTGTCACTAATATTATAATAACGCGAGATTTTAGCGTACTCACATGTGGATTATGGGTAACTTCAAGCATCACGTTTGATTCATTTTCTCCGTTAAGTACAGGTTTTGTCCTTTTCGTTTTTTTATAAACTACTGAACCCGTAATGATTAAAAAGAATTAGTAACCTTTCCAACTTTATTTTCTCGGATTGTCTTCGTGCGGGATATTTTTCTTCGTAAATTCTTTTGTGTTAATACACAATTTTTCATACATTCTCCCAGTACCCATATCATGTCTGTGAATTCCTCAACAGGATAGTTCATTTCGAACAATATTAAAGTAGTTACAATTTAATAAACACTACACAATTTCAAAGATGTTTGTAATATGACAGGCTACTAATAATTACTTAATAATATACTGTCATTTGTTCACTGCTAACTTGATATTATAAAAATTTTAAAATAAATCTCTATTTGTTACTAAATTACAAATATCTTTGGTTATAGAAAGTTCTAATTAAAAATGAAAGAACTTAAAGTGTATTTTCACTTTTTAGAATAAAATACAGGGTGATTTATTTAAAAAATTGATAAAATCATGTGCTCGCGTTATGGCTCGCTCTATATTCCATTGGTGCAATAATTGTTTTCTCGTAACACTGTATCAATATCAAAAATCATGCTTAAAAATGAATTATAATTAAATTGTTTTGTCTAAGATATATAGGAGGTTGAAATAAGCATAATTTTTGCACACAATTAACTATAACTTTTAAAATATCCTGTATAACGTAATAAACCCTATATTAAAAGTACGGCGGATATGAGCTTCATCAAAATTTGAAATAATATATAGTCTAATTTAAAAAAAAGTATGTTTGGTTTACCCAGGGAATGTGTTACACCCTGTAAATACAAAAATAATTTTAAAATGTGAAGTTTAAAGCGGCCTATATTTTTTGTTAACAACTTTTTTTGATATTTTCTTTAATAACCAATATATCGTTCTTCGACGCACTAATGCCGCACTCTGTATATCAAGATTGTTTGAGACCACATTTTAAAATATTTTGGATTGTACATGTTGCTCCAAAAACACGTACCATATCAAAGTTGTGTTATTTTAGATAGAACACTCTCTGTTTCTTCTATATTTGAATTGTACATCAATAAATAATGTATGTTTGTTAACATGTTCCTATACCTTCTTAGTTCGGTTTCTAAGATTACACAACTTTACTAAGAGCTTTTACATTTTTTTTTAGAGTATTTACTTTTATGTTATAATGTATAGAGTGTTTTTAATACTACTGCATAACACTAACTACTTAAAACTTAAATAACTTGCTTAACTTAAATGGAACACCGGTTATTAACTCCTAACTCTGATAGTTTTCAAAATATTTTAAAATTTATTAGTTTAACAATTTGCGATTTACTAGAAATAATTCAAAAATTAATGGCTTGGGAAATTGTCGTGCCACTATTAGAGCGATTTGTATCACAGTCTTAGTTGGTAAGATGTTAAAGTTGATGTTTACAGCTTTTTGTCTATTTTTTTCAGAAAATTTTATTACTAGGCCAGAAACTGACAAAAGCAGTTTCTGTACATTATAACATAATACTAAATATGGCAAAAAGGACGTTAAAAGGTCTTAATCAAGTAACAATTTTTGTCATACAGATTGGGGCACTACCAACGAATTATTCTGTAGCACTAAAACGACAAATAAAGTAAGAAATCGTAAGGCATAAATATATTGAGATTATTTGAAACCACTTATTAAAAATATTTTCGATTGTACAGGGTGCTCCAGAAACACGTACTATATCAAAGTTGGGTTATTTTAAATGGAATACCCTGTATTTTTTTCTATTTTTGAATAGTAGGATAAAAAATAATGTATGTTCTTTAACATGTTCCAATACCAACTTACATCCGTTTCTAAGATAAATCTCCAAAAAATGCAATAACTTCAAGATAAATAAAAACAAGCAATTTTTACATCACTTTACTAAGAACCTTCAACATTCCTTTGCAATATTTACTATTATGTTATGATGTAAAGAGTGTTTTACCGCATAACGCCAACGACTTAAAACTTAAATAACTTGCTCAACTTAAATAGAACGCCCTGTATTTCTGTAGTCTGTTGAAATCAGGAACTAGTTACCTTTCAATTGGTATTAGGGTTACCAACCCCTAACTCTGATAGTTTTCAAAATATTTTAAAATTTGCTAGTTTAACAATTTACAATTTATTGGAATTTAAGTTACCTGTGAGATATCAGTAAAATAAACATATTTAATGTATAGGCAAATCCAGCTTTAAATATTAACCTTAAAAAATGTTTTTCAGAACAAAAGAACAGAAATGTGTTCAGACTTATGCCGGGTTCTAAGAGTTAGTCGAATCACGCCCACCTGTCACAAACAACAGCAACCGTTATTAGTTTCAACAAAAATCGATGACACTGTAAACATTAGTAACTTTGTTAAAAAGATTTAAAAATAATGGTTTTCGAAATTATCGTACTACTATTAGAGCAATTTGTATTACATTCTTAGTTAACAGGTTAAAGTTTGTCGATGTTTACAGTATGATCGATTTTGATGTACCAAATAACGGTTGCTGTTGTTAAACATCAGTAAATTGTGACCGGTGTGCGTAACTCTTAGTGCCCGGAATACTAGTCATAAGCACATTTCTGTTTATTTTTTCTGAAAAAAATATTTTTAAGGTAAATATTTAAAACTGAAAGTTGCAAGATAATGTCGATATTGCGAATATTTTACAGGTAACTTAGACACCAGTACATTGTAAATTGTTAAACTATCAAATTTTTAAATATCTCAAAAACTATCACAGTTAGGGGTTGGTAACCCTAATACTGACTAAAAATAATTAGTTTCAGCTTTCAACAGGCTAAAGAAATGTAGGGTGTTCCAATTAAATTAAGCATGTTATTTAAGTTTTAAGTAGTTAGTGTTATGCGGTAGTATTAAAAACACCCTGTACATCATAACATATTAGTGAATATTGCAAAAAGATATTAAAGACTCTTAGTAAGGTGGTGTAAACCAAAGTTGCTTGCTCTTATTTATCTTAACGTTATTGCACTTTTTGGAGGGTTTGCTGGTATCAGGTAAAATAGATTTATTTCAGAAACGGAAGTAAGTAGGTATAGATACATGTTAAAGGACAATTCAAAAATAGAAAAAATACAGGGTGATCTATATAAAATAATCCAATTTTGATATGGTACGTGTTTCTAAAGCACCCTGTACAATCCAAAATATTTTTAAAATATGGTTTTGAATAATCTTGAATATGTATGCTTTAAAATTTCTAACATTGTTTATCGTTTTAATGCTATAGAATAATTCGTTAGTAGTGCCCCACCTTGTATATTCGCATATAATGACTAAATTTGCGAACTAAATAATCATTTTTACTTTTACAAAATAGCACAAAATTGATCAAAATGTGCAACTAAAAGTGCAGAATTTTTCGCGGTTTGGCGAATGGAATTGGTCACTAAAATGACTAAGCAATTTAGCCGGTTTTTTAAGCTATTTAATCAAAATTACCAATTAAATATTTCAATGGCTAAATAGTAACTATTACAATTTTGTTTATAGAGTTGCTATATGGCCAGAAAATGTATTTAGTAATTGTAAATACTAAATAGATTTAATAGTAATTGAGTTGCATTGGTGACTATTTAGTACATTCATGCTAATTAATTATGCGGATGACAAAGTGTTCTTTAAATTCTAAATTCTAATGCATATTTACTAAATAGTTTTTTTTTACAAAAATATATCTTAATTTTGCTTAATTGTATATGTAATATGTAAATTTTAATTACTCCATGACAGTCGTTATAGGAATGAAAATATTCCTATTTTACAAAAGTGTGACTTAAATTCATCCGCGAAAAAAATTCCGTCTAGTTTTTAGAAGTAGTGCTTAATCCTACCCCTTACCTTATACATTTTTAATTTGTTAATTTAATTATTTTCAAAAAATATTAATTTTTTCAAATATTTTTATATTCTATTAATTTTATAGTAAATCGATGTGTTTATAAATAAAAACAGCTTATTATTTTAATTTTTTTTATTCTTAATCACATCCGTTGTACTACAGGATCAATGCCATTTAGCTGTTTTCATTGCTAATTAGCATTATTTGTAGAGTTATAGTAGTATTCTTATTTTATAGCGTCTATGTTTCTAGATCAACCATTAGTTTAACGCCAACATTCATTTTGTTTGTACGTTAACCATCGATGGCGGGTCTTTTGTGCTTCCCTAACCTCAATTGTATATTTGGATGTGTGTTTATATCTTTTTGAATCAGAAAAATATTATATTCGGCTTTTATTTTGCTTATTTAATGGACCAACTTTGAAGACCATGTATATTGCCAATGATATTGCTAAATAGCATTGATAACATTTGCATTTTTTTTTATTCAAGGTAGTAATTTTAGCTAATTTGTTATTATTGTAAGACCTTTTAGCAACTTACCAATTTGTCTCTTGTAATGACTAAATAACCTTTAAATTGCTTTCTGACTATAAGATCAAGTACTCGTATTTTATTTTTTCTAAATTAGATGAAACATTTACACGTGCTATAAAACTAAGAATCATTCAAAACACGCCTGTAATTTTCACTTAAAGATAGTTTTTTGTTTTTGAGATATGACCTAAGAGATAATTTATTAAATGATGGATCTCGAATTTTTTATACTGAATTTGGAAGAACATGAAATACTAAGATCAAATACTATAAAAAAGTCTGATACTGTATTTTGAAATATTCGAGATAATTGGTTTTAAAACCAAAAATCTAATAAAATTCAAAAATTTCAAGTTTTAATAAAAAAAATCAAGTAGCCATGTAACAATTGCCGTTAAAATTGTGACAGTTCTTTATCCGCTTGTTTATCTATTTTTATTGTGTTGTTTTTATGTAATTAGGTAAATAATGATGCGATATTTGCCTGAAAAAGATTGAATAATTTCTTCTTATGTAGTGTAACAAAACGAATGATTTTTTGGCATCGATGCGAGCTTTTTAAGCTTCAATAAACATTTTTTATTCTTTCTATTGCTGACAAAGGGGTTAGAAATAATGTACCTATGTGTTTGATTTGTTATTTATTGTACAATTTACATGGTTAAACATGCAATTTATTTCACTAAAATTTTGATTTTTCAATACGGTTAGAGTAGTAGAAACTCAAAATCGTTCGGCATTTTATTGCTTGTTCTGTACTGTGGTATTTTGTTGGAACGGATTGTTTTCCACTGCTATATATGAAATTAAAGAAAATAAATAAAGTTATAATAATTTTGTTTCTTTCCGAGCGTTGTTACGGTGCCACTAGAAAAGGGTCGATCAGTGATAGTAGTAACATTATTTTTCCATCAGCTGCTTTGTATTGTGGCTACTATAACCATCAATTAGCTTAAATAAATCAATTTTATTTAAAAAATAAGGAATACTTACAGAATTAATATTGGTATTTTGTTGGAGCGGCTTGTTTTCCACTGCTATATATGAAATTAAAAAAAATAAATAAAGTTACGAAAATTTTGTTTCTTACCGGGCGTTGTTACGGTGACATTAGAAAAGGGCCGCTCGGTGATAGTAGTAATATTATTTTTCCCATTGCCATCAGCTGCTTTGTCTTGTGGCAACTATAACCATCAATTGGCTTAAATAAATCTATTTTATTTAAAAATAAGAAATACTTACAGAATTAATAATTGTAAAAAATGCAAACAGTAGAACGACAGCGAACTTCATTTTACCAACTATAAATGACAAGTAAGTTAAATAATTGACGTCTTTTCTTTTATACTGTTTTTTTTGAAACGTCAAGTATTATTATTTACGAACCGTAGTATTATGTAGCAATTAAACTTTATTATTAATAAAATTGCTTTAATTCAATAGAAAAAATAATATCAAAATGCCTCTTATCGCAAAATATAAAAGACTTTCATAATTATTAATTAACAGAAAATATTTTTGTAATACTTCGTATTAATCAGTAATAATTATTTTTAACATTTTGAGCAAAACTTGGAGCCCAAACAGTTAAGAGCGGAACGTCTTGGAGAGCAAAGTATACATGTATAGGGTAAATAAATAGACTTAATTTAATAGAAACTGTTTTTAATTTACCGTACTTTGCGGAATCATTCTGCATATTTCAGGGAGTTTAATAAAAGTAGTTATTAAGTAATATTTAAAGGGTTTGCAAAACAATGCGAGAAAAACTCATTATTTTTTAAGTCGTTATTAATTTACAACCCACTTATGTAGTCTATAACAATACAGTTCGTAAAACAAAGTAATTAGTCTCTCAAAATGGCACTATAAAACATAAGACCTTGAATGTTTATTGAATTAATAGTAAAATAATAGGAATTTTTATTTCTGCTAAATATGATGAAATTTTTCTATGTACCATAATACTAAGAATTATTTAACATATTTTTTTTAAATTGGTTCCTTCATAAACCACGATAGGTGTTCGTTAATAATATCGTTATAATTCCTCACAAATACAACCCAAACCTCCTGATTACAATTTAACAAACAACCGTGGTAACGAAACTATTGCAAAAATTCTTGTTATTAATATTACTTTGCGTTCGTGATATATTAATACACATTTTCATACTTTTGTTCAACACTGTAGGTACATGTTAATGACTGATTTTATTGTTAGATTTACATTTTTAAGCTTGTTTTAGTTCTCTTATGTCATTTTTTAATGAACACAGTTATTAAATAATATTATCCTTATTTGCAAAATAATGGAAAAAATATATTTTATCAATATCTTTAATGGTTATATTTATAACCTACTTAATATTCTCTGATTGCTAAATAATCGTACAGTCTATAAAACAATTTAATTGGGTTTTCAAAATAACACTATAAAACAGAAAACGTTGAATATTCATTTTAAAATAATAATAATATTTCTATATTTTTATCTAAATAATTATCATAATTATTAAAACTATAATAATGCTTAAAAATTATCTAAATTGTAGAAGCGTTACTCAATAAATTCAATTTTAATCTATGTTTTAAATCTTTTAAACAAAGTTTTTTAATTTCTATGGGAATGGTACAAAATATACATTTTGTGCTTTAAGCACAAAACCATTGTACGATAGTAATTAAAGATTAAGTTGTGGGTTTGACGTGTACAGTATTAAAATTAATTAAAATTTTTTTATAAAGATTGAGCAATTAATCGTAAATATTCAAAGTAAAGTTAAGATGAATTTAAAATGTCGTCTCTTTGACCAACCCAGTATACGAACGCTTTGTGTTGTAGAGCAAAATTTTTTTACAGATACCGAGTTTTCCCATATTAAATTACAGTAATTAAAATAAACCTGGATTTTAGCAAAATGTTCTGATTTTGAAACATCTTCAAATTTATTATAATCAAAACGAAGTAGGTCAAAAAAGTTGCAATTGATTTTTTGTATATTATTAATATGCAGTATATAGTGTAATTTTGAATCTATCGTCACTTTCAAAGAATTGATGGCACCGATTGTATTTAATTGAATAATTTTTAATAAAAGTAACATTTTAGTTGTTTTGTTTTTATTTATACAAGAGATTATAACCATCATTAAGTTTTATATTTTAAAATTAGTTACAATGTTACAAGGTGTTCCATAACGCCGTGCCAAACCAAATTTACATTTTTTAAACGAACCACCTTATATTTTAATTTAAATTTGAAATTCTTAGAAGAGCTTTATATAGGGCATTAATTTAGACAAACTGGGCCAACGATGGTTGTTGATACAGGTGGTGACATACTAACTCTAAGGCTCGCAGGGGAATGAAAGTCATCACAAATTGCGGAGAGCTATGTAGACGATTCCATTCACAACAAAATTGAATTGTCCAAGAGAATGTTTCTTGTCAGCAAGTCTACGGCATGTACTTTGGCAGAAAAGCTCCATGAAGATACAAATGAAACATTACCAGACAGAAACTTTAATATTAGTGAAAACAGTAACTGTACACGGTTATTCACTATAAATTACCCACCCCTTATTATCGTTACTATTGCTTGTAAAAAAAAATTATACATGAAAGTTGTATGGTTCTAACTGAATTTTCTTAAAATGCCATCAATAGTTCAGTTACTCGCCGTTTACAGGGCGCAACAAAAATATAATGTATTGTTTTAATGTAAATCCCTGTATATTATTACATTTTTGAAGAGATCTTTTTTCCGATTTCAAAAAAATATAATATGTTGTCTTTAACATTGATTGAATTGAATAGTTCAATTGTTTTATTTATCCCGATTGTTCGATGAATCAAGAGCACACTTGTGTATGGCTATACCTTTTTATATATTGAATACAACATAAACATTATTAGCTAACGTATTATTTCGATAGTGTCGTTTTATATACGTATCCTTGATCAACAAATAAGTAAATAACTAATAGTTAGTATTAGTGCCCAAATTTATGCTTTAAATAACAGACGACGGTCATTTCGTGATGTAACACATGACGTTATCGGAATATGTCAAACAAATGGATTTCATTTGATAAAATATAAACGTCGAGTGTAATTCGGTAAGATAATTTAACGAATAAGAAAACTAGAAAATGTCAAAGTATTTATTATGACAATGGACATAGTGATAATTGATTAAAGAATCCTGAGTGTATTTGTCGCTATAAAAGTTGTAAGTTGTATGTACTGATAAACACAATAAGTAAAACCATATGATGGTTCTTGTTGAACCGATTTGGTGCAGAGAATAAGCAATAAACAGAATTATTTACAACATCTTGTAAAAATGTAAACCTACAAGAACATTAAAGTACGCACATGTGTAAACTGCATTTCCTTTTGTTGAGTTAAAGCTTTATCCTGTTAATTATTCGTACTTCCATAAAACCAAAGCATATGTACGGAAGTAGATAATATTTTGAATTATTTAAACATTCAGTTGAATAGGTGCTTTAGTTTCAACAACTACACATTGCAACTCGTTCTTTCAACGTGGTATCATTGTGCTTATGCTTCTTTATATAGCAGAAAATGCGAGAAAATGTTGCGTAATTAATTGCAAAAATATGTATCCCAATTCCAATTTAAATTTTTGTAATTTCTGGTAAACGGTAAATTTTTATTTTACTAATGCAGAACTTTGGGATAAATGAATTCGTTATTAGAACTGAATGGTTTGCCAAAATTAGAAGACCGGATTGATTGTCGAGAAAAATGCGAGAGTATGCAGTTCGCACTTTGAAGAACGCTTTTTACAAATAGGTAAAAGCTTCAATCAGCTTTTAAGTGATGCTGTACCAACATTATTACTTGATGATAAATTATTACCTACATTTATAAAGAGAAACATATACATAGCGACAATTTTACAGGTACATCTGATGATTTGGATTCAACAGGAATCGAAGAAAATGTTAGTGTGTCAAGTACTTCGCATTTATGTAATGGCTTTTATTTGAACAAAATTAAACCTTTTTTTTTGAGTCTTAATAGCAATATTTTATTGATTAAATTTGCGATACTTAACTAGTTTCGATGAAAACTAAATTAAGTTTG
The DNA here is from genome assembly GCA_030710515.1 of Abscondita cerata. Lineage (NCBI taxonomy): Eukaryota > Metazoa > Arthropoda > Insecta > Coleoptera > Lampyridae > Abscondita > Abscondita cerata. Next base: position 473,149 of record JALBCR010000265.1, read on the forward strand.
TCATAAACAAATAAAATGTAGTAATGCATTGAAATAAAAATTTTACAATATGAATTTTGGAAAATTTATTTGAAACAATTAAATTGGACTTGCCATTAATCAATGTCATATTAACGTATTGGGGAACTCAAACTTCAAAATGTTTATCGGTTTGACCGTGACAAAGAAAAACATGAAGCTTAAAACCGTCACTTAAAAGAAAATTAGAAACATCCTTGAAAATATACTTATCAGTGACGAGTTTTTTATTTAATTTTTCAATTAAAAAATTAAAACTCAATGTGAGTTATCACATCAAAGAAATTTCAGTATACAATTATACAGCGTGTCAAAATATTTTTTTTAAAAACGTTTTTCATAAATAACTTGAAGACGCAAATTATTACGACGTTGAAACCTTGGTAACGGTTTTTAAAGTATACAGATGAATCTTTTAAACCAAAGGTGTTTTTTTGTTCAAATTAAGTAATGATTTAGCAAATAAAAGCACACACAATCCGTCTTTTGAACTTTTTCGCAAGTTATTTACGCGAAAACGTTTTTCCCCTAATAGTTAAATTTTTTTTTACAAAATCATATAATTTTTAACAAGGTTACCATAAAAAGTGTTTTAGTAAAATAATTTTACAGCAAACACAAACGGCAATCTATAAGACATGCCCCAATGAATTCTAGAAAAAATACCTTGAAAAAAGCAGGAAAATTAAAAAGCCGGAGTATAAAAAGCCGCAGAAAAAACCTGTAGAAAAAAACCCGACGGAAAAAAACCTAAACAAAAGGCCCCAGAAAAAAACCCAAAAGATTAGTGATTGTAAATACAATTTTTTTACAATACACGACATAATTTTTCCATGTAACATTCTACTCATCTAACAATACATTTTTCATAGAATAGGAATTTTTGCTCTTTAGGACTCTCTTTGTCTTCACTGGAAAATGATTAGTTTTAAGACTAAGAAGTATCTTTAAAAGATTAGTGATTGTAGATACAATTTAATTACAATAAGCGATAGAATTTTTCTTAATAACTAGAAGATAATTAGTTTTAAGACAAACTGCAAATGTATTTTAAAAACTACTTGTAAGTTATAAAGTACATTTCTAAATTTGGATTTGAAAATAAAAATTAAATTATTTACATTCTAAACTAAAGTGTGTTTTTTTTCGCCGGTTTTGTTTTCCGTGGGCCATTTATCGGTAAATGTTCCCAAATTAACATGCTACGTTCAAACTTAAAACAATAACCGTTAATCATATTCGACAAAATATTAGTAATGCTGTGAAATTTATGAATGGTTGGAGAACAAGTAAAAAACCAATTTTTGTGATTTAATTAAGAGGTTTTAGTTTTTGCATACAGCAAAGGTCGTAATTCACTTAATCCAACTCCCATACAGTTTGCTGAATTTGCTGAAAGGTTAAACTACAAGGGCTGTTTGACGCCAGCGTGACTTTTTGCTTAATGGCCATGATATCAGCAATACGAAAACATTAGGATACTACAACCTTTTACAGGTTTAATCTGCAAATTTCATTCCATCAGTGAAATAGTTTAGATTTGAGAGTCATAGAAAGAATACAGTGTGTTGTTATTTTGTCAATATAGAAAACGTGCATTTCATGTTTTAATTAAACTTTATTTTTACGCCGAAAAACTATAAAAGAAACTGAGAAAAAACTATGGAAATATTACGGCGAATCTGCTCCGTCGGATGAAATGGTTTTCAAATGGTTTAATTTATTTAAAATTAGCTATATAAGCACTGATGATGGTAATTGCCCTGAACCCTTACAAACTGTCACTATTCAGAAAATCATGATCTAGTAACGACTGAAGGTGCGCGAGATTGTTAATACTATAGGCATCTCAACCGAACGGGTGCACAATATTTTACTTTAAACATATGCATATGAAAAAGGCTTCAGCCAGATGAGTGCCACGATTACTCACAGTGGACCAAATGAAAATTCGTGTTCAGCCTTCAAAACAATGATTTGCTATGTTGCAACGTAATCCGATCGAGTTTTTTTGCCTATATGGCTAAACCTGGATCCAACACCATACTCCAAAGACCAAAGAACTATCAAAACTGTTTATTTTACCGGTGATACTGCACCAAAGAAGGCCAAAGTTGGTCACTCGAGAATAAGATCATGGCGACTATTTTCGGGAGTCTAAAGGCGTAATCTACATTGACTATTTGGAAAGGAGTAAGCAATAACTGGTCAATAATATTCCAATTTATTGACCCGTTCTGATGTCGATTTGGCACGTAAGAAAATTATGTTCCCATCAGGATAACGTCCCATCTCATTCCTCCCGAATTGCTAGCGCCAAATTAGTACATTTACGCTACAAATTGCTACCATGCTCACCAGATCTGTCGTCGTGTAATTTCTTTTGTTCCCCGTACTTAAAAACCTTCGCAGGCAAAAAATTAACATCATATCACAAGTTATTGCAAAAACCTAGGCCTATTTTGACGAGTTGCCAAAAGAATATTTGTTGAGCCGCTTAAAGAAATTGAAAATTCATTGAACTAAGTGTGTATCCCTCAAAGGTAACTGTTTTACAATTAAAAAAAAAACATATACGCTGAATCTGTGTTTTATTGAGATATCATGCTTCCGTCAAACATCCCTCTTATATCGAAGATTTAGATACAGTTTTAGCGAGTGCAACTTCAGAAAACTCAGACATAATAAACTCTGCCACTTTGCAAATTATCTGAAGCACCTAATTCAGTCTCATAATCATCAAGCTTTATCACTACCCAAAGAAAATACTATTACATAATGTTGTATAAAAGCACCGTTGCGTAACTTGCACTGATGCGCATATAGTCGGGTTGATCAAAAATTATGTAACACAATTTTATTTTAGGGCATAAGAAAATCAAAATCAATTTGGGAATCTTACAATACCTTCAGAATTATTCATTACGTATATTAAACAGTTTGAAAACTTATTTCATACAAAATTTTCAGTATTATCTATTCAAAATAGCTTTTGAAACAACAATAAAAAGAATGCCACTTGCTAAGACAGGCCTACATTATAATGTGGATTAGAATTACTTGTTCAGAATATTTTTTGTATAAAATTTTTTTAATAGAGATGTAAAAACAACAAAACAAATAAAAAATGTAATAAAATTAGAAATTTAGGCTTCCACAGCCGGAGTCATTGTTAAAAAACAACGTCTTACGGGATTGGACCGTGTCTAAATGCTAACGGTAGTTGCCAACGTTTCACCACCTATGGTAAAGAAAGTTTAAGGTAGAGTTATTTATTATTTATTTATCGTGTGGTACATTTTAAATATTGTATTGTGATGTAAGTGTTATGTATGGAGCCCCAAAGATCAGTATAAACCTATATAGTGTAGTAACAAAACCGTGTGCAATAGTGGATTAATTTGTCTTGGCAAAGCATTTGCTTCAAAGTTTAGGAAAACTACTAAAATCTAAACATTCCAACCCTACCCACCTTAGTATTCATATGTAATAATATTAATTGTGAAATATTATAGAAAGTAAATAAGAACATAAAATATAACAGCACAGCCATTGCATGACGACATATAATAGACCGGTCCAAGCGCCAGTCACGAGAATGACAAAAAATAGTAGGTTAAAGAAATAGCAAAACAAAATAATGGAAAAACAGATAATCAAAACAAGAATACAAAAATATTGCTGAACTTCAGATGTCCTTTAGATTAATAAGCTATAATATAGCTTCATCCGTTAAATTAAAAGCCAGGTAATCAACTTGTCAACCAAACCAGATCCTAGACTGAAAGAAGTTTAAGTTGTTGGCAACTACGGTTACGGTTTTGACATGGTCCCAACTCGGAAGACGCTTTTGTTATAATAAAATTATCAATTTGCAGCATTTATGTAAATTATATGTGTTTTTAAATAAATAAATTTCTAAATTTAGATATTTCTTTTAAACTAAGTAATATAGTGCCCAGTAGTCCTAGTAGAAAATAAGAGAAAACTAATTATTGATAATATTACAGAAATGGTGGCCCATTAGTGCGAGGAAGGTGGATATCTTGAAAAAATTGGCGTTAGAAAAAAATTTTGCAATGAAAGTTGTGCAAATTAATGAGGTGCACATTTAAAAATTCATTTCGGTTATACAGGGTGTTTCATAAAAGTGCAACAGTTATGATTTTTTTAAATGGAACTACCTATTTTTTATTACAAATTTGGATGTCTTGGGTAATTCTAGAGTGACTTTATGCATTATACATAGCGTCTAAAATAGAGTGGTTTTTGCATTATTTCACTTTTTCGGAAAAATTGACCTTCGAAAATTAAATAACTCGAGTTATCCTGCAATTTATCCAACTGCGATTTCGTAGCTTTAATATGCATTACATGTGCTAACTAAAGCTAGTTGTTTACCTGTCCAACCTTGCTAAATTTTTGAGTAATCAATTATTTAAATTGAACTCCTAAATTCATAGAAAATTTAATTTTTCGAACGTCACCTACCTAATTTTTTATGTGCCGTTGAATGTGGAATTTTATAAGCATTCTAATGATAAGGTTGTAGGTATTTAACTCTTACGGATTTTTGCGGATTTTTGAGTAAGAGTTAGGTACCCACAGTCTTTGATTGTCATAATTTTTATGAATGTAATTATTATGGATGTTATTATTATACAATGTTTATAAATGTAGTTCAATTCTTTTGAAAATAATAATTACAAAATCGTATTTTATGATAAAAAAATACTGCATACGGAATCAAACGCTGGTTAGAAGCGCAAAACATTACTAAGCAACAAATTAACCAATTCTGTCCACGAAGGCGGCTCATTAAATGAAAATACATTCGGTTAATAAATAAAATTCACAAAAAAATTTATTTACTGATTTTAGTAAAATATGCTTTGAATACTCATTATTATTAGACCAAATTGTTTTATTTTATCTATCAAACAACATGTTGTTCTACTGTGTTCGAGTTGTCCCAGAAAAAAGATATACGTTAATTTTTAATTTAACATAGTAATTTTTCCGTGGGACACACGGTATATTGTAATATTTATTTTATATAACTATTCAATTATTTTTTTTTAAATAATTACGTGAATGTAAACCTTATATTTTTTCTAACTTATGAAAATTTTAGCCTTTTATTTTAAAATACAAATTCTTTCTAAATGTTATAATCGTAATATAATTATGTATTATTTTACTTAACTACTTTATTCCACTATTTGCTCGAAAAAGAATGGAAGTGTCAGCACGTTGCGTAACTTCGCTGACATCATTTGTAATACAATTACGTTGTCATCTTTTTTATAAGTCTATGGATGAACGCAAATAAAAAGTCAACCGAGAAATAGTTAAAACGTTTGAAAGAGTGGTGTGTTAATTTTTTAACTGATAAGAAAATGTAATTAACTCAAAGTGCGTGTTTTAATACACAACCAATTCCATAATTCTAGTACTAAAATGTTATTGTTAATCTAAATTATAGAACGGGTGTGTGTAAACACATAAATTATTGATAGAAAAATACCGTTCTAGTTTAGACGATAATTGTATGGTAAATGATAACAATATATCTAATCTCTAAAGTACTTCACTTATACCATCATTATCATATGTAATGATCAAAACAACAAGTTTAAATATAAAACACTAGAGTAGTACAATGGCGGATCGTTATTGTCAGAAATTCAGTTACCGCCAATAAACAAAATACATGACTGAATTATACATAATTAGTTTAAGTTAAATGGCAAGATCACCGCAATCCATTTCCCTTTTGTGCGTTGATTAGAATAGTAAAACAATTTATCGCTGGTCTTCATGGCTTCACTTCTACAAAGACCACTCATAAGACGTATACAAATTAAATACGTTCTAGAACTTTGTCTGAAAATTGCATTAAGAGATTAAATAGTAATTGTATATAATTTTATTGTGAATTGTTTAAGATATTACTAACGTAAATTTGAGTACTGCGGAATATTCAACTCTTTAATTTTCTCAAAAAAAATTCACTTTAATTACTTTCTAAAAACTGAAAACAATTAGAAAATAAAAATTATTTCAAAATAATTAGAAGATCTGTGTAATTTAGGAAAGAAAACTTTGCGGAATAGTAAAATTTTGAAGGTTATTAACAAATTGTCGCAAGCGTTTAGTGCAGATCTCCACATCGCCCCATACTAACAAAAGCTTATCTAAAGTGTGCAACGACAAAACGTTTTGCTTGGAAAACAACATTAACGTCTACGTTCAAAGTAGTCGTAACACAAAATTTAAAGAGAAAAAAACTATACGATAAATATACTTATCTGTTTGAATAACGAAAAACGCTTAAGGCGGTTCCCGGTATATTATGGTTGCTGAGGACAGGCGCTAGTTGCGGTCTTTAAACTTTTAAGACAGGAATTTAAAGTTACATTTGACTTGAAAAGAAAACGAAAATTGGTTTGAAAAATTTTTTTTAAATCTATGTAGGTTTTGGGTATGCAGATTATGTCCAAAATCTAATTAAATCTGCGTTATTATAAATAACACCTACCGGTCACTCGAAGCCACATCTAAATCTAGAGGTAGCGGAGTTCTCATTGCGGAGTTCTCATTGGGGTAAAATTTAACTTTCATGTGCAGCATATAGATTTGTATTCAATCTCTCCTTTATTCCAGTCTATTCTTGATACGATATTTCTGCTGTATTGATAAGTACATCTGGTGCTAGATTCTGTCTTGTCGCTGTCTACATATCCCAAATTGTGTCTTATGATCACGTGATCACACTGTTTGAGGCACTCGAGCTACTTCCACATTACCCATAGACCTGATCTCGTTGTGTTCAGTGGTTTTAACTTTACCGAATATGTCCTTTTCTGGTTGTACCTCCAAACGTGGCGATTTCACAAATTTGTTGGAAATAATCTTCATTTGTCCTACAAGTTTAGAAAAGTTAACTACGCCTCCTTATATGAACATTTTTCTTCCCTATCATAGACCCCTATCTTGACAGACTCCTCCGTTAATTCCTCTTTACAGAATCTATATTCTGTTATCTATGACTCATTCAATGAATTTATCCCTAAGTCCTCTTCAAAGTCTAGAATAAAATAACCGCCATAGTTTTCTAATGCTATCATCTCTGATATCAAGCTGAAGTACTCTCTCTGGCGAAATTATAAATCCTCTAATGACCCTACTTCTCTTCATTGGTTTAGACAGCTGCGCATCAAGATAAAGACTGATATTTAGACTTCTCATAAATGCTACTTGAGACGTATTGAGACCGACATTAGGTCTAACCCTAATCATTTTTCGTCTTACATCAATCTAGTCCGTAATTTCTCCGGTATACCTTCTAATATGACTTATCTTGGTGCTCACAGCGACGGTCAAAATAATGTTGTCAACTTTTTGCTTCTTATTTTAGTAGCTGCTTTAGCGACGTACATGCCCAGCACTCTTTTGTACCACAACATCAGGTTGTTGACGTGATCTCTCTGCCTAAACATTTTGTCGAGTCTAATCTGCTTTTCGCTATAAAAAAGATTAAGCACACACTTAACGCAGGCACTGATCTCATCTCTGCTTTCTTCTTGCGAGACTGCATTTTTGTGCTGTCGACGCCGTTACTTCACATATTTAATCTGATCCTTTAACAGAGACGCATTCCTGTTGATTGGAAATCTGCTCGAATTGTTCCCGTTTATAAAAAGGCGACAAATCCAATGTTCTTAACTATCGTCCCATCGCGTTTCTCTGTAACTTCTAAAAACTTTTCGAATTTTGCTTATATAACCACATCGCTTCTAGAATCTCTCAAAAGCTTCACGGCTTTATTAGAGGGCGTTCCACAATTACCAATTTAACTGTTATGCACCAGTTTTTTGCTGAATCCTTCGATTCCGGTTTCCAGGTCGACGTTGTGTACACCGATTTTAGTAATGCTTTTGATCGGTTGAACCATGAGATTCTTATTTCAAAGCTTCACGCTTTTGGTTTGAGTAACAACTTAATACAATTACTCATAAGTTACCTATGTGATAGAACCAAATTTGTTGAGCTTTTTGGCTTCCGGTCGCGTGTCTCAAGTGTCCCTTCGGGTGTACTCCAAAGCTTTGTTCTTGGACCCCTATTATTTAATATCTTTGTCAATGACATCGCACCTACTCTCGATTATCATTGCCTACTGTATGCGGATGACATGAAGATATTTCAGGTTATACGTAATATGTCTGATGCTCTTGTGCTTCAGGAAGGCTTGATCTTTTGATAAATGGTGTCGGTCTAACCACTTAAATCTAAACGTTTCTAAATGTCACATCGTTTTTTATACCAGAGCAAAGTCCCCAATTTTTTTAACTATTTTTTTTCCGACGTGTCCATTACTCGCTCTGGCGTTTTTAAAAATCTGGGTGTTACTTTTTAAATCGTCTACCTCCTTTAGTTTGCTCATTCAATCTATTGTTTCATCTTCACATAAAACTCTTGGTTTTATTATCAGAAACTCTAGAGATTTTTTAAGCGCTAACTTACCACTCTTGCTGTACAGAACCCTTATTCGAACTCGGCTGGAGTATGCCTAGATAGTTTGGAACCCCTACGTATCAGGTTTATATCCACGCTGTGGAAAACATTCAGCGTAAATTCTTGAAATTTCTAGTTTATCACGTTGATGGGATTTACCCTCCTAGAGGTTTTCCGCAATCTGATCTTTTGGCTAGATTCAACCTTTCTGATTTAAGTAGTCGTCTCGTCACCTGTCTTTTTCTTTCTATACAAACTTATTCACTGCATTGTCGGTTGTCCTGAATTGTTGGCAAAATTATCTTTTTCCGTTCCTCGACCTGGGTCTCATTTTCCTACCACTTTCTACCTACCCACTCCTCGTACCCGTGTGTTGGAGTCATCTCATATTTTCTCTGTATGCAGCAGCAGTGCTTTACGTAAATTTGATATTTTTTATACGTCTATAAGCGAGATAAAATCATTGGGTAGCGATTAGTTAGTTAATCGATTTACCTTATCTACCCCATTTAACGTTAACGTTACTACTTTTACCTACTACCTACGTCTAATTACTTTTACATCTATATTATCCAATTCGTTTTAATTTTTGTATTTTGCTGTTCCCGCCCATAATTGACTTTTGCTGTGGTGCGGCTGTATTTAAATAAATAAAATAAATAAATAAATATACCATGTTCTATAAAAATTGAGAGTATTATTACATACGGACAAACGGCCGGCTTCCAGATTATTTATGCTTTATTATATACTACTAACTATAACACGTCGGAAAAATGTCGTGTTAAAGTTTTCCGTGATTTCAAAAAGTATCATATGGAAAAAAGTACCATATAGATAACTTTTTCATTATTAATTATACCTTAGAGATGACTTAGGGGTTAGTGTTCGCTTGGTTTAAAACAAACTAACACTTATTGGCGGGGGTGAAGGGGTTCTTGGTGAATGTCAAAATTAACATGTGAATATTAAAGTATTCAAAAATGGTGTTTTTGTAAAGTTATCAAAAATAGTCATTAAGGAAGGTTGGTATTTTAGACCCATATCCGAGTTTCAGTTCAATACTAACAATTTTTTAAATATCCTAAAAACTTAAATATTTTTCATATTTTAACAGCTTTTAAATGCTTTAGTTTTTTATTTATTTAAATTTTTACTCTCTTCATGAGTTCAAATTTAACTTTGCAAGTTGATTAAGCTTAATACGACGCTCCTGTTGTTTGAATCTTGTAGCAAAGGATCTCTTAGTAGATTTTACATAAATATTGGGCCAACTGCCACATTTCAGCATATAGACACAAGTTGTATTAGTGTTATTTTAGTTTTAAACTAACTAAAAACTAACCCTTAGTCATCTCTAATTATGTACTATCTAGAATTCACTGTATATTTTGAATTTCAGACACTAATTGTTTTATGTTGTCGTGTCTGTTTCTTATAATGATAAATTAAATTTTTGACATAGAAATGTGATGAATGCATCAGTTTACCTCTTAGTGTCTGCATTATAAACTACTGAATTTATTAAACAAAAAGATGTTTGATTTAACAATTGGAATTAGCACCAAATCAAAAAGCTAACTACTAACTTATTTGAAAATATAGCTCAAAAAGATGCTGGTAATAATGCAAACTATGCTCCTTGTCCTACAGCACTAAATGTTGCTACTTAGGCATAAAATGCTGCGACATGTTCAAAATTTAACGTTATTAGAAAAGGATCATATACAAAGTCAAATCGTAACAAAACAAAATCTCATCAAAAAAATTGATCTGGTATCAACAGTGTAAAATCAATAAACAAAAGAGGTATTATGCCTAACTTTTTAGACAAAAATGACAAACTATGACTTAAAAATTTTTAAACTTTTTATGCCCCGAGTGAAAAACGTTGGCATTTCACAGGACTTGAACCATCTTCAATTATAAATTTCCTTAAATAAACAAAATACTTGTAAAACTATTGGACACATGGCAACAAAAAAAATTGCAACCATAATTCTTCAAAAAATTGTACGAATACAATTAATTGTTCTTTATGTGATGAGAAGATGTTGTCAAAGGTTGCATCTCTAAAAATATCTGCTTTAGTAGCAGTACCATGTTAAACTCTAAAGGAAATTAGATGTAAATCATCCTGCCTGGGTCCATTCCAAGTGTCATGTTTATAAATAAAATGTATCTAAGTTGATCTAACTCTTTCTGTATAGCAATCCCAGCTATCTTGTTGTAATGTAAGTAAAATTAATTTAGTTTTCAATTCCACCATAGCCAATAACAGTACTTTGTCGTCTTATTAGTGTAAGCTAATTAAAATATATTATCAAAACTAAAGTGCTTAAAATTTTTAATAATATATATTCCTCAAGTTACTCTTACGAGTACCTGGTTAAAGTAGCGTCGTATTTAATGCTGAACTGTTCCGTCTCATTTTCTGTATTTAGAAAAGGTAGAGATTTTGGTTTTAAAGTTTTGTTACTTGTAAATAATAGTATCAGACAAAATGTTAGGCCTCAGATGCTGAATTTTGCCGCGTTACATCAATGTGTCCTTAATATTGATATTGTCGGTGTCAAACTATTGCTTGAATGTCTAATATTTTCTGTTTTTGTTGTATGTACTTCGCCAGCATTACCTGCTACTTCTTTAGAAACATATTTAGAGATGTTTTCTAGTATTGATTCTGTTATCAAGATCAAAATTGTTATTGTAGGCGACTTTAACATTCCTCTTTTTGCAGTCACTCGACGATAATTCTTCTGCTATTCTTAAAACGATTGTAGGTTTTTAGAACTCATTCAATACAACAATGTAGTAAATATGATAAAGAGAACCTTATGGTTGATAAACCACCTCCCTGTATCACTATTAGTGTTCCAAAATCCTCTCCTAAATTTATTATCGATAAGAGTAAAAAGATGTATAATTTAAGAGCAGCCGATTTTACATCTCTAAATGCAACATTACTTGTCACTGATTAATCTTTTACCATAGTGTACTATTCATATAATACAATTGATAAATAAGAAAACAAAACTCACGCTAAATACAAAAATTCGGGTCTAACTTTTACCACGTGCAATTTGAACAACTTCGCTCTGATATAAATCAGAAAGTATCAGCTGTCTCTTTCAGGTGTATCTACAAACAAAACAGTATATCCTCCAAACCAAACAACTTTTGGTCAATTATAAATGTTAGAACAGGACACTCTAGTATTCCTGGCTTTATGTATACATTGCTAGTGTTTATACGCCAACTTACACGGCTAGTGCTACTATCATTGATATCAAATAGCTCATCTATTATTAACCAACAGGATTACCGAATTGACTTAATCCCCAGTTTTTTAATGCGAGATGGTCTTTGCATTTTCTATTTAATTTAATATTAAAAACCTGTAAATTTCCCCAATCTGGAAACAGGCATCTATTTCTACTATTTCCAAAATTGGAGATTCGGCTTTGATTAACAATTACAACCCAATATTTGTTTTGGGTAATTTTGGTAAAAGTATGATGACTACCTACGAAACAATTTACTATGATAGTCATCCACTGATTTCTGAATATTATCATGAATTTATATCACAAACATCTACAATAACGAATTTAGTTTGCATTAATTGATTTTCACTTATTGTTAGATAAATTGAAAATATTGGTTTTCAGTTCCTTTGCTGCTGTCCTTCGCGTCCTATCTATTTCATAGGAAATTGAAAACAAAGGATTGTTTTATCTCCAGTTATTCCTACTTCAGAAATCTCCCAGGGGTCAAATTTAGAACTTTTACTTTTTCTAATTTTTAATAATAATCTGCCTAATGCTATAAAATGTCAAAATTACTGTTTGTGGGCGATTTGAAAATATTTAGCAAATAACTACTGATGACTGCTTACAACTAAATATTAATATAATATGCACCTTGTGGACTGATAAACGCCTACATCTTAATATAAATACATAAAAGAACTCTCAATCCAGAGCTTTACAGGTAATCAGACTCTAAATCGTACGTGTAATGGGAAAGATACTTCCAAAAATAATACCTTGCATTCTCCAGTGTCACAGCTGACTGTCACTGATGTTCAATTATCAATTTTTGTCTCGGAAAATAGACCGTCAGTAGGTTTTGATCGTGATGCATAACGTCTTAGTAAACTGGTCAATTGCATTATTCAAATCGGCGACGGTTTTGATGATGGGTGTTGGTGGTAGTTAGTTGGCTATTTTTCGTAGGTAGACAGTCTTGCATTCTTCAGTTTTACAGCTCATGTTACTGATGTTCAATTATCAATTTTTGTCTTGGGAAATAGACCGTCAGTAGGTCTTGATCGTGATGCATAGCGTCCTAGTAAACTGGTCGATTGCATTATTCAAATCGGCGACGGTTTTGATGATGGGTGTTGATGGTAGTTGGTTGGCTATTTTTTGTAGGTAGACAGTCTAATGCTTTGCACCAACGAGATGCCTAAGACGCCGGGTAGAATGTTTCGTTTAGATTCTTTCTCCTGCGATATGTTTGGAATTTTAGTAGCCTACAATTATTGTCGGTTTGTTAGTGGGCAGGATGGCGTCTAGATTGGAATATAAAATATATGTATTAAGAGTGTCTGCAGTACAGTCTAGATTTTGATATAGTTCATAGTTTGTAATCTTGGTGTTTTTTGTCATAAAAGGCATTGGCGATCTAAATGGCTACCTGTAGTTTGTGTCCTGTCATTAATATTTGCTTATTTTGGGATTGATCTTGAGTGCATTAAGTTCACAATACGGAGAGATAAGACGAGATCGGCTGGTGATAGAGTTGCTAGAGCGGCTGCTATTAGAGGTGCTGGGCGGTTGACTTAACAAATTTTTTTATTGATTCATTTACCGTAATTAAAGTATTGATCATCAAATTGTATACGCTCTTAATCCTGATTCAAGGTTGCAGTCTCTTCGTTTTTTGTTAATACTTCAATTTCTGATGGAATGTCTAAAATGATTTAAAATATTCCCCTAACTTTGGTTTACGTAATTCTAACTCATTAATATTAAACTTAATAAAGACCAGTAACCGTTTTACAAATATTTATAATTACAGAAATACTAAACATTTAAAACGGTCATAGATACCTAAGATTTCCATAAAAAAATTCTTCAGAAAACTTCATTAAATACAGGATGTTCTCTTTCAAATAAGCAAGTTAAACATGATTTTAGTTAGGTATGTTGGCTTCTGCATTTAGAACACCCTCTACGAGTTATCAATTAAGTTAAAGTCATTAATTTTCAAAGCTGGATGTCAACTGGTTAAAATTTCAACTCAGTAACTTTGTCAGTTATAGAAATATTATTATTCTAAGAAATTAATTACAAGATCAAAATCAATTGCCAACATTGTCCTTAAAGCAGGTTTAATTAATAAATAATAAATGAATGCCGAAAAAGAAATTATTCGCTGCTGCATTTTGACGGTACCACATCTACGCAACTCTTAACTGTTGGTTTATCTACAACAACTGTCATCATTTGTTTATATTAATGTGATTTTATAGACTGCTGTTGTTAAAATTCCGGACGTTTGTGGTCAATTTTACTTTGCTGAGTTCTGCTCGACACAGGAAGTCTGAGTAACTACACAGCTAATTTATGTAATTGCTTAGTGTTGAATAAAAAAAATATGTTATTGGTTTGATAAATGCTTCCATACAAAATATATCAGAGTGCAAAATCCAAATAATGTCAAACACACAGAATACCACGTAAACATTTGTTTGCCTAATAATTACTATAATCTCTAGATTTTTGCCAAACGTGGAAATTAACACGAAGCACCTGCAAATTTTGGCTAAGGTGTCGTTATCAGATCCATCTTTAATGAACGCTAGCCCTATCACTATTCACCTTAAAGCAGGAGCTGTGCGTAGGCCAAATTTCACTTGGACTTAGCCAACCAAAACTGCAAAAAACTAGAGTCAGTTGGATCGTTAATGGTCCAATTAGCTACACTTTACCAAAAAATAAAATCAGATGATACTTTTGTACTATTATTCAATATCAGAACCTAAAGAAATTCCCCATGAAAAACAATTTCAAGTAAGAAGCAGAATGTAAAAATCGTTTTGTTGCAAATAGCCGACGAGACTTGTATGAGGGATTAATAGTTTGTCTTCCTTTAAAGGATTTCAAGTATTAGGTGATTCATACAGGGTGGGGCACTATCAACGAATTATTCAGTACCACTAAAACGACAAATAATGTAAAAAATCTTAAGGCATACATATATTGAGATTATTTGAAACCACGTTTTAAAAATATTTTTCATTGTACAAGGTGCTCCAGAAACACGTACTATATCAAAGTTAGGTTAATTTAAATTTTTGAATTATACGATAAAAAATAATGTATGTTTTTTAACATGTTCCTATAGCAACTTACATCCGTTTCTGAGATAAATCGATTTTACTTGATTTACAAACCCTCGAAAAAATGCAATAACTTCAAGATAAATAAGAACAAGCAACTTTGGTTTACACAACCTTACTAAAACCTTCAACATCTCTTTTGCAATATTTAGTATTATGTTATGATGTACAGAGTGTTTTAAATCCTACCACATAACGCTAACGACTTAAAACTTTAATAACTTGCCTAACTTAAATGGAACACCCTGTATTTCTGTAACCTGTTGGAATTAGAAACTAGTTACCTTTCAATCGGTATTAAGGTTACCAACCCCTAACTCTGATAGTTTCGAGATATTTTAAATTTGCTAGTTAAATAATTTGCAATTTACTGGAATTTAAGTTACCTGTGAGATATCAGTAAAATAAACATTATCTTGCAAACATTTTTAATGTATAGGCCAATCCAGCTTGAAATATTAACCTTAAAAATTTTTTTTCAAAACAAAATTACAGAAATGTGCTCATCACTTAGGCCAGGCTCTAAGAGTCAGTCGAATCACGCCCACCTGTCACAAACAACAGCACCCGTTGTTAGTTTCAGCAAAAATTGATGACACTGTAAACATTGGTAACTTTGTTAAACAAATTTTAAAATAATGGTTTTCGAAATTATCGTACTACTATTAGAGCGATTTGTATTACATTCTTAGTTAACAGGTTAAAGTTTATCGATGTTTACAGTATGATAGATTTTAATGTACCAAATAACGGTTGCTGTTGTTAAACATCAGTAAATTGTGACCGGTGTGCGTAATTCGACTGACTCTTAGAGCCCGGGATACTATTCATAAGCACATTTTTGTTTATTTTTTTCTGAAAAGTAAATCTTTAAAACTGAAAGTTGCAAGATAATGTCCATATTGCTGATATTTCACAGATAACTTAGGTTTCAATACATCGTAAATTGTTAAACCATTAAATTTTAAAATATCTCGAAAACTATCATAGTTAAGGGTTGGTAACCTTAATACCGACTAAAAGATAATTAGTTCCAGTTTTCAACAGACTACAGAAATTTAGGGTGTTCCATTTAAGTTAAGCAAGTTATTTAAGTTTTAAGTCGTTAGTGTTATGCGGTAGTATTAAAACACCCTGAACATCATAACATAATAGTAAATATTGCAAAAGAGATGTTGAAGATTCTTAGTAAGGTGGTGTAAACCAAAGTTGCTTGTTCTTATTTATCTTGAAGTTATTGCATTTTTTTGGTGGGTCTGCAATAAGGTAAAATCGATTTATCTTAGAAACGGAAGTAAGTAGGTATAGGAACATGTTAAAGAACATACATTATTTTTTATTGTAAAATTTAAAAACAAAAAAATACAGGGTGATCTATTTAAAATAACCCAACTTTGATATGGTACGTAGAGCACCCTGTACAATCCAAAATATTTTAAAAATGGGGTTTTAAATAATCGTAATATATAAATGCCTTAAAATTTTTAACATTGTTTGTAGTTTTAATGCTATAGAATAGTAGTGCCCCACCCTGTATAAGACTTCAGGCATTTTGCAAAACGTCTAACGGCATAACTCGTCACGCCACCTCCAAGCTATGCTCAATTGACAATTAGTATTTTGTTCTTAAAATCTTAAGTATTGAAAATTTTTTCAAGGAGGAATAATTTTAATATATGTGCCGCTATCTGTAAGTAAAAACGGCACCATCTACCTCTACTTTTGAAAAGGTGTAAAGAAGTATTGTTAGATAAAAAGCTATTCAAGCACCACACAAATTTAATGTATTATTTTTTATTATTATGCAAATTAAATGTTATTAAACAAAAAGTGATAAGTTTAATTCAAAGATCAAACCCAGCTGCCGACAACGCTCAACAAATTTGGCGTTTTGACACTTTATAAAATTATATTAAATCAATACCATAATTAATGTTTATTGTGTAGTTTAACTTACAAATGAAATAATAGTTATGCATGTATATTATTCTATATACATAACAACGACGCGTCTAGAGTTTAATGCAGTTGCGATGCAAACAAAACAATAAAAGTGTAAAACCACAAGAAAAGAATTTACACAAAGGTAATATAAAGCTTGTACAATTTACGTGAAAAGAATTTTGTGCTTGACATTCTTTTCCCTTCGCTGTTTTGTCGTTTAATTAAAACATCAAAAATCTGATACTTAATTACTTTTGCCTGAAATAAGAAACTAGTTATAATAAATATTGTATTTTTTGTCTCAATTACATTTTCAACAAATACCACTTTTGGACGAATTCAAAATATCATTTTTTGATTTAATTAAAAGAAAAATTTGTATTTTAAAATCCTACAAAAAAGACCCAATCGGTTTTCTTCTACATTTGTTTTTATTTAATCGATCAAAATACATAAAGTTTAGAAAGTTGAACAAATAATGCTTACAGGGACACTAAAATTGTCTAATTAATGTATTTATTAAATACATTACTACTACTATCCTAGTAAAATGGGAAAATTTAGATGAATAATGGTTGCAGCTTTGAAAATTTGGGAACAGGCTTTTTGTGCTCATTTTGAATTGTTCAAAAGTCCTCATTCGTATCCCTACCCGAGAGAAATAAGCGGGGAAAGTGTAAAAAAAATTAGTTTCTCGTAAATAACTGAAATAGTATCAATTTTGTCAAAAAAAAAGCGCTAAGAAAGTTGTAGCTGCAAAATTTCGCACATTTTAATTTTTATTTTGTCTCTACGACCAATAGGAGCAGAAATAGGTTTTTTTTTAAATTACGACTGTGTTGCGGCAAAACGGTAAAACGTGCGCGCATCCCTCTCTTTTATTTCCAGGGCACAAGAAGTTTTTAGTTCAAACGGTCACGAATAATTCTTGAATTATGAGGTAGATGAACCTGCTAGCTGGAAATACATATCCTTTCGCAGGTTAAGAGTGGCCACACATCGGAAGCGACAAAATATCTTAAGACAAAAAGACAAACAGAATATTTTATCATTTTGGAGCAATATGGCGAGTAATGAAGATATAACTATTGCGTTATATAATTATGTTACTTGTTTAGAAGAAGAAAGAACAGTTTGCGTGTAAACAACTGGATTTTTCAAATTTTTACGTAAAGTTAAGACGGAATTGTTACTGTTTGCATCTTGTGGTCAAAATTTTTATGAAATCTTACGGGATAATAAGTATTTTAACCATTCACTACCAACTGTCACATATACGTGACACTGTGTCTACCAGGCACCTCCATCACACACATGTGTCAGCAGTATCTTGATTTTGTATCAACAACAGGTCACTGCTGGTCTTTGAATATCAGGTTTATTTCCATACCTTGGTCCAGAAGAATCTCTGACACAAGTCCGTAAAAGTTAATGCAGGTTATGTTTTCTAGCCCGTAAATGTGTACGTATGAATGTGTGATTTTCACTGATCTATGATCAACCGTTGCTGTGAAAAATTGTGTAATATATAACTATTTACTTGAAATCAATTGTTATTCAAGGAGAACTTATTTAAAAATAGAATATTTCCGTAATAAATCTTTGTCGGAAAAGGAATAGATCGTATTATAGGGAACAAAGATATTAATGTTATGGGTATTAATGATCCATATTCAGATTCAGGAGATAGTTATCGACCTTCTGAAAGTAGTTTCCATTCACTTTATTCAGATAATGAAGCCGAAAATATTCGTTTGCCTCAAAACAGTGGCGTACAAATAGAAGCGTTAAAATTTGCAAATGGACAAACAACTGTGCTTTGTTTAGTTCTAATATAAAGTGCTGGTCGCCGACAACAACTAAAGAGATAAAACGGTTTTTGGGTTTGTGTATTGCTATCAGATCTACAGATGCCAACTATAAAACACTACTGGTACAAAAACGTTTATATAGGGTTTTCAAACTTAAGTGGGAATTATTGCTAACTTTGTTATTATTAGAGCTACATTGTCGGTTAAATAAACAAACTAATAGCATTTGTTTCTCTGGTCACTATGGTGAAAACAGAATAAAAATCGAACATCGCGTTCGCGAGTTATGTCAAATTGTTCCATTTCTTCAAACGGGACACCCTGTATACAATATTCTCAATCGATAGAAAATTAAATACTGAACAAAAAGTGTCCCATTATTTTTTATCCTAAAGTCAAAAATGACAGAGCTAAAGTCCAAATGACAGAGCTATTGATGATTTTTTAAATTGGTTAAGGTGGCTGTGTTAGTTATAACTTTGCTTTACCATAAAGTAGAAAGTAGAAAGAATATTAGACCCACGGGTGGTCGAGTAGTAATGCCAAGAATGTAGTCAAGTTTACTAGTCGGAAAACCGTTGGTCTAGGCGGTTTGAATCTTGTTCACGGCAGACACTTAAAAAAATTATTTCGTGATGGGGATAGATTAACATACAAAATTCACGGTAGCTATATCTAGCAGAAGTGGTAAATAAAATGAAAAAGAGGAATATCCATAAAGCGAAAGGATATGGTTAATTTTAATTTATTCTGTGAACATTAAAAGAAAATTCAAATTAGATGTTCAAAAACGTCACCGTCTTGGTCTAAGCATTTTTGAGCCCGCCTGTAAACGCTTTTAGTGGCTGTAAACTGTTTACCAGTGAAACTTCAAATTGACTTTTTAATCAGGATGACATTTATACATCAAACGATTGTAGTTTATAAATTCACAGCCACTTAAAAACTTATTTGAAAAATCATCAATAGCTCTGTCATTTTTAACTTTACCATAAAAAATGATAGGACACTTTTTATTCAGTATTCAATTTTCTATCGATTGAGAATATTGTATACAGGGTGTCCCATTTGAAAAAAATGGAACAATTTGACATAACTCGCGAATTCGATGTTCGGTTTTTATTCTGTTTTCACCATAGTGATGAGAGAAACAAATGCTACTAATTTTCCTATTTAACAGACTCTGTAGCTTTAATAATAATAAAGTTAGCAATAGTGCCGACTTAAGTTTGAAAAACTCTGTATAAGCATTTTTTGAAAAATTATCTCAAAAATGGTTTTGAAAATATACTTCGCTGTTTTGTTTCTATAATGAATCAGACAATCACAAGATAAATAATGTAACTCACATCGCATGCAACATTTAAAATTTGTTTATTTGAGACAATAGATCCCAAATAAAACTACCAAATACGGGGTAAAACTATATGAATTCTGTACTCCCAGTTGTTTCCTACTCTACATTATTATATTATTTGGTTAAATTATGAATCACATTATTATTCTTATATATTTTTATGTTAATAATGTATCATAAAGTATAGTTTTAGATGCTATATAATTTTAACCAAAAGTTAATTAAAAGCAAACAATAAATATAAATTTGATTTGAGGTTTCGCTTTTAAGTGGGTTTTGTTCAAATTTTTATTATTAGTATCACATTAATATAATAGTCAAAAACTTCAATAAAAAAGTACTTTCCTCCCGAAATACTTTCTTCCTCGAGTAGTTTCCTCCCCGCTAGTTTCTTCCCAGCGTACTTTCTTACACAAAAGACTTTCCTCCCCGCTACTTTTACCCCGCATTCATTACTCCGCGCTCATAATAAAAAATACATGATTAAAATAAATCTACGTGAAAAAGTTTGTTTATACAACATAATACAGATAATAATTGTTGTTATGAATGTAATTTTTTTAAAGAAAAAAATTTTTAATGAAGATCTTTGCATTTCGCCCTCCACTAATTATTTTTATTAATTTTAACTTCTGGTTTTGGATTTTACTTCAATTATTCAATATTAGGAAATGCAACTGAAGACCTGAACGAAAGAGAAAATTAAATATGAATAAGAATGTTGATTAAAGGGCACGAAACTTGTCAGTGAGTGGGTTATCATAATAACTTCGGAGAAAATTCAACCGCTTCCAAGAAAAATTGTTATATAACAGTTATCTGACTATATGTCAGTTACACCGATCTTACTTCGAAGTTTTGTGTCTTTGTCACCACTTTCTGATTGTACGGAGAAAATTACCCTCTTAATAGTTTTCTAAAATGACTGTTCATTAACGCAATCAACTAAAAAACTGACTGATATTTAAATTTACTAATTAAAACTTAATGCAAAAGATCCATACCACACTAGCCATAAAATAAAAATAAACTCGTAATAATTTTGGGTATAAACCATAATAATGAAGAAATAAAAATTGCGAATTTTGTCATATAAATCGGTACGTCAATCGACAAAACAAGCACTTTGGCAATAACAAAGTTACCGTAAGCCTGCAGTAGCTGTAAAACTTTAAGTGAAAATAACCGTTCTTAAAATTTCTTATTTAGGGAAATAATGCAATTTAGTAGATAGCGACAAGGGAAGTTGTAGTTGTGTAAATAATATTTAACAGACATATAATTTTTTTAATGAACTACTCACTCATCACGAACCGCTGCTAGTAAAACGCCGTAAAGATATTTGTTTAAAATAATTAAACATGAAAATGTACACAGATTTCTCAAGTAATAGCTTGCATTAATTTATATTAGTAATTAGTTTATAATAATGTAGTAAGTGATTACATTTAACCAAACTTGCTTTTTTACTATAGGTCACCATTACACAACAATAATTATTACAAACTAAGTAATGCCAACAGATAACTGTAACGACAGTTGAATGTTTTAAATGCAAATTATTACTTTACTTTAAATGTTGAAAACGCTTAATATACAATTTAAAAATGTATAAATAGTCGAGCAAGATTAAAATAAAACAGCATTCTCCAAATGTTTGATGTTGGTTACCTGGGCAAGCGTAACAACAAGATAAATTTCCATCTTTACTACGATTATTTAAAATAAAGTTTGGTCATTGTAAAAACAATCTAGTATTATTCAGATACCGATTACTTTGGTCCTTTGAGCTTTTACATTTTGAGAAGAAAGAAGAAGCCAACGACAACATTATCATGGAAACAGAAAAAATCAAGCTTTCACGAAGAATTAATGATTTCCGAAAAAGAATTTCATGAGTCCTATTTTATTGAGAACCAATTTTAAATGGCTGAAAAGACATACGATGACACAATAGAAGCTCAACTAAAATTAAGTACAAGACCATAATCGCTAGTTCCAAACATTATCCTACAAAAAATAAGACTTTCAATATTAAGTGGTGATTACGAAAATCGGTCTAGCTGTCGTGACGTATTACTCAAAGTCATGCATGTCAATCCTACAATAACCAACGTAGAAAAGATGTAAATTCTGAAAACTCACACAAGAGGAGAAGCCAGCACAATCGCTACCATAACAACCTGTTAACAGTATCCAAAAGCTAATAGACAAATTCTTAGAGAGACACGATACGACTAATAAATGTCATTATGCTAACAATCTACTAGTGGGCCTAAAAATTATGGGATCCCTTAGTTACTTGCATCATCATTCGAAATGGGATGCAAACAAATTGTATAAACAATCCCTTAAGAAACCGCACAAAATTCAAGCCTTTAAAAAACTAATGGAATTTTTTGGAACGGCGATTTTAATCGCTTACAAAGGACAACCAAAAACTGATCAACGTAAATCAAAATAATGATTGCAAAGCAAACAGCTAGAATTGTTGCCTGTGCTGCGATCAAGACCACCCATTATTGCATTGCCAAAAATTCAAAAACACTACCAATCACTGAAAAGCAACAAACGGCTCTGCAATAATTGTTTAAGCCACCCAAGAGAGCAAAGATGCCTCATTTGGTCGCTATGTCACATTTGTGGACGACAGTATCACAACCTTATATATACAGAACCAAAGGCATACAATTCCATAAGGACAATCACCACCAGACCTACTTATCAAGCAAAACCAGCTGGCGTGAAAGTTCAGAACGCCCTCAGTCGTGTGGTGTAATCAATCATATAGAAAATCTACAAAGCAGCATAACTCTACTAGCCACAGCGTTAATCCGAGTAACATCAGTGTCCGGAACGTTAGAATACCTTCGAGCACTTATCGACCCAGAATACAAAGCACCGTTAATAACAAAGAAAACAGCCCAACGGCTACAACTACCGAAACAAAAATTAATGCCTAAATTACGAGGTTAGAGGAAAGCCAAGAACAACCTTATGAAAAAATACCCTCAAGGATTCAACCATTTTCTTACAACATATTTAATAAATATCGAATTTTGGTACTTTCCAAACTTTCAACAACTGTGACGTCTATAAAAATTATATATCAAAATCTGGACCAATGGCACAACCACATTTTAGCTGATTCCACATTTAACGTGCCGGACCCAATCGACGCAATCATCGGAGTCGAAGAATGTAGATAAATAATTAGACAAGGAATTAAGAAAACTGAAGGTAGTCTACTGGGTCAACAAACAGAACTAAGATGCATACTATCAGGCAACCTGCAAGAATCAACAAAAGTATTTAGTATAATCAGCCGAACTGAAGAAGACAAGCAACAAACCAAATTTTGGGAAATCGAAGAGGCGTCCACACAGTCGTTCCCTTTCACAAGATGACCATATTTGTGAAGACCACTTTAATCAATTTATAAACTGTCAGCATTCCTTTTAAACCAGATCAAAAACCTCTTGGAAGCTGACGAATACGAGCACTTACAAGACTACTGCAGTTAGAAAAAAGATCATCAAAAGCTAATCAAAGCATCCAGGCAACAAACCAAACTAATGCTTTCGGCATTACACTAATGAGTAAGAAATTTATAACAAGTTGGAACATTTTAGACAACAACTAAGTGATAACATAAATTCTATCAACAAAATGAACAAATAGTTCAGTCAATCTATGATAATAAAATAATTATTCATCTGCTTAGAATTTATCAAGTTGCTTCTAACTTTATCTCCAAGAATAATAACTACCACATAAAGTTATCAAGGATTTATCACGATAGAGGAGTACTCTTAGACATCCTATCCCCTTCTCAACTCAGCTATACATAGAACAAGCAAATTTCAAGAAACCACAAAATCTAAGTATTTTCGAATCGCCCATAATAAAACTAGATTCCATGTTTTTGGACATTTTTGAATTGTCGACATCTTTGATTACAAGATTATCTAAACAACACCTATCCCGGTTTAAATAGAAAATGTAACATACTGGATATTGAACATTTCAAAGGAGTTGGTAACTATTGAATACAATTCCCAGTTGTATTTTTACGCTGAACGATTACGAATTTAAGGACTGCCTAAAAAACAGCAAAAATAAATTTATTTGTTCCCATCTATAATAAAAATATTGAAACAAGTAAACCAAAACTGCGTCATCAACGAGATCTATCAGAGACCGGAGCCCGTCAAATGCGGTGTCCAAAAATTTTTTGAACGGAATATTATGGAAGCAACTTCACATGATCAATTGCCAGTTTTACCTACAAAAGTAGCGCTTATTTGTCATGGAGAAATAAACGATGTGACTCTGAACAAAACTGAAATCATCAGAATATCTCAAGGCCGCTAAGACGAAGCAAAACATATTAGTAACTCATCAGAAAGGAAGCTTAAAGGCAATGCACATACACTTTGGAAAACCATTTACAAATTCACCTCACAAAGAAGTCAGTGTTTGAGTTAACAGATGACACCAACAATCTTCGAGTAACAGAAGAAAACTGAGAGATTGAAATGCAGCAGACTATTTGGAAATCAATACACCATCATTGCTTAACCACAATCGTCGTGCTAGGGGCACTTGTTATTTTTGGATTATCTACCGCTATTGGACCACGACTCCCTGCAAAAGAGAAACACCAGCGCAGCCCAAATTAAAGCAATTTTTAAAACCCACGAAGAGACCATAGGGATTAAACTATAAATCCTCACTAGCCCCAGTTCGTACAATTCGAGCGGACAAAATAATTAAACATGAAAATCTACACTTGCTTGAGAAGCACTTTAATTAGTTTAAGTCTTTAAGATATTTCACAAGCAAGCTTGCATTAATTTATATTAGTTACCTCGGCAAGGGTAGGATTTTACAGATTTACAGATTGGTGACAAAAAACCGTAATACATGGGTTTAAGAAAATATTAGAAACATTTTCTAATAATTTTTTTCAACATCTATTAACAATTATCTAAAAAAATACGACTTAACACCCTGTACAACTGGGCAATCAATCATTAAAATCTGTATTTATTCAAATAACGAAAAATATAATATTAAGTTGACGACATAAATATAAACATGTTTCATAGTTGTAAACAAACGTTACAGTTTGATATAATTTAATTCCATTACATCCGTTGATTGTTGAAAAATGAAAAAATTAAAAGAACCATTATTTTTACCATACATAACTACTCAAATTTTTTGATGAACCTATTTTGTCTAATACTAGAATCTGGTTAGAACACGTTAAACAATTTAAAAAATTCGTTAATTTACAACACCTTTAAAATTTAAAATTAAATAATGGAAGCAAATAAAACTGGCGAGGTCTGTGAATAAAAAATTTTTCATTAACATGACTTAAATTAATTTTGTACTTATCTAATTTTGAACAAAGTTATTTTAAAAGTTTGTCAAAGAGATTTATAAGGGTACGCTTAATGTCCTGGTTGATGTGAAAGGCTGCTCCGTTATCCCTTGATACACGATCATTACACATAAAACTGTAACTCTCGACGACAATGGTGCTTGGAAATACATAATATTTAACAACGTTTTCGTAGAAACAACAGTTTATTACTTCTAATTTGAAGTTACAATTGAAATGAAAATAGTTCAGCGTCGTTTACAAATAACTGTTAATTTGAACGATTGTACAAGTTTGCACAAAATGTAAAACATAACCCATCCTTAATACATACTCTGAAAATACAACCAAGGAAGAATTCAACTTCATTTTAACTAAAAGTTAACTACATATTTATTTGCAGTAAATTGTAAATACGAAATTAATGTTACATTTTAATTCAAAATGGAATTAATGTTTAATGAAGTTGTATAAAAATAATTGTAGGAAGTAAAATGCGCAAACTAAAACAGTGTTGGGAGATGAAAGATTATTTTCAACGAAATTACTGAAAGTTTTATTTAAAAACAAATACTACTGATAAAGAGTCGTGTACAGTAAAAGTACTACTATTATTGCTAGTAATGACAAGCTCAATGACGATTTTCTATTACTTAAAGTTTTATGTTTGTGTATTATTAAAAGCATCTCGACCGCGGTTTAGAAGTTTCACCTACATGGATTTCTATCATTAAAAATCGGTGAAGGAGGTTTTTCCTAATTATTCAAGCTTCTTTCAGTTTATAATCTGGCTTAGTTGATAAGTTGATTACCTGACTTTTAGCGGTCTACCTTAAACTTTTGTTTGTTTGTTTTAAATTTCACACCCTGATGACGATTCTTACTAAAGCAGACAACACGGTCCAATCCACAATACATTAAGAGGTAGTGTTTTTTTGGAGGTGAAACTGATAGGGTAATAACAGTATCTAACACATTTTGTCAATTCCTTATAAACCTACTGCCCTCATACCAAGTAATAATTAAATTCAATAATTTTTTGTGTTTGTTAATTTTTGGGGTAGTCTTATATTTTAATTAAGTATATTTTTCGTTTATTATTTTTTTTTCATAAATACATATTTATTTTAGTTATTGCACTTAACTTAAATGTAATTTTATATATTTGTCGCCGTATCACTAAATGGTTTAGGGTACCATATGAACCTGGGGCAAATAAAATTAAAAATACTAAAAATAAAACCTACTAATGAGTTTTATGCAGCAACTGTGATTTGCACTAATATTTACTAGTATCCATCTTTATCCCAAAAAAAATTCAATACCAGAAATGTCACGAAAATGATGAGAAAATTGATAATTGATGCTATAGAAAAAAATTAATTCGTATCACCTGAAGTGGTCGTGATTAATTAAAAAGGGTTAAACTTAATTAGAGTAAAATTTATGATATCTAGTTAAATAATTGTTGGGTGAAATTAATTAGAGTTTGTTACAAACCTAACCGCTGATTATAAATAATTAAATTTTATAATAAAAAACAACCATAATAATATTACGAAAACATTAACTTTCAAACATATTTCAAGCACTGAAGTTAATAAAATAATTAATTCTTGTAAATCAAATGTTGTAGGAAATGATAACATTATCATCGTTATGTTGAATTTAGTTGGCACAGTGTAATCAGATATTATTACATTATTAAATAAATGTTTCTATTGATACAAATATATTTCAGACAAATGAAAAAACTGCTTGTATACCTTTAGCAAAAATTAATTAAGCAAATGACTATAGTTTATTAAAGCCTATATCTAATCTCGTAGCTGTAAGCAAAGTTCTTGAAAAAGTGGATTTATATTCAAATTTCAGATTTTGTTAAAAAAAATAATACATTACCAATTTTCCAATCCGGTTTCAGACCTAAACACAGTACAAACACTAATATTTTAAAATTATTAATGACTTTACAAACGCTCGGGATAATGATGAAGTTACTATTTTTACTGAACTTAATTTTTCTAAAGCTTTTGATGTTTTAAACAGACCTTTACTTGCTAAATTAAATTACTATGGTTTTTCATCTCAAGCTTTAAATTTGGTACAATAATACTTGCATAATAGAAAACAATATGTGAAGCTTTTCTTGAATATTAAAACACCACGTTCCGACACAATAATTAATAACAACGGCGTACCGCAAAGCAGCATTTTAGGACCACTTTTGTTGTTATTCACTGCAGATTTTGACAAAATACTTACAAAAAATTGCAAAATTAGTATGTATGCTAATCACACTCAGTTATACAGGGTTTTTCATTAAAGCTGGCCACCGGCCATATCTCAGAAACTGGTGGACATAAAAGTAGAGAAAACAAAATTCATTATGAAAGTAGCCACGAGAAAACTCTGGAAATTATTTGTAAGTTCCGTAACTCATCGTAAGAAGGCGCAATTGAAAATGTAACAATAAAATCTAAATTTCTAAGAAAATTCCCACATTAATGCGTACCTTTGGTAACATCGTTTGAAAGCTTAGACAATTCTGCATCATTTTGGTCAAAAACTCATTGGCGTACCGACCTCAATAAGAGTATTTATTTAAATTGCTGTTATTTTTAAACGACTTATCCGATTTTACTAAATCTAGATTTGTTTTGAAGAAAAAGGTAAGTACGTTTAACTGTCGTATTCATTGGTACGCGATAGTTTATAATAAAATTGTTAGAGAGGGCAATTTGTAATTATACCAGTTTTTTTGATTTTATTTAGAAAAATCAAATTATACGGTATAATTATGACATTATAATCGGAAAGTAGATTAAATTTTTAACAAAAAAAGTAAATAACGCAATTTGATGTCTTTATTCGTTCCAGAGTTATGGTGAAAAGAAGACTTTTTAACCGTTTAATTTAATAGAACGGTAAAAAATCATAAACAACTGTTAAAAAGACAAGTGAAAATCTATAAATGTTTAATAAAATACAACTATTAATTTTTCTTCTCGTACTGGAAACAGCTGTTTCGATTTCGGCTCGTGGAATTAAATTTATTGCAATTTCAATTCGGTGAATCGTGTCCTCTTGAGTGATTGGTCTCGTTTCGTAAACAATATCTTTGATTCTTCCCCACAAGTAAATAACTAGTACAGTTAAATCTGGGGATCTAGGTGGCCACGGAAACAAACTACCCTTCCGATCCAGTGATTTGGGTATTAAACATTTAAGAAATCACGGACTCTTCGCGAATAGTGTGAAGGGCATCCATCATGTTGATACCACATGGATGCTCTCACGTCAAGGGGAATGTCTTTTAAAAGATTAGGCAAATTATTTTGTAAAAAGTTTAAATAAGATTCACCATTAAGGTGTCCATCAAAAACAAGTTGTCCGATAATTCTGACCACAAGTTTACACTCCATCTGTTTTGGTAATCCACTTCGCGCATCCAATGAGGATTTCTTTGCGACCAATAAAGCATATGTGTGCAAATTCACTCTGCCGCAGCTACTAAAAGTAGCCTCATCGGTTTATAAACCTTAGGAAAGGAATTGAAGATTTTCACTACACATGTCTCTCAGCCAATAGCAATAGCCTGTCAAAATTAGTGTCTGATAAAGCCTGGTGTAAAACTAGATGATAGGGATGCAGCTTAAAATTCCTTAAAACACAAAAGCAACACTTACACCTAGTTCTGTGGAAATCTCCCTTATGCTCATTTTAGGCCCCACTTCTACGTACGCAAGAACATTAACACTATCGTCTTCATTTCTTAGTGGACGTTTTATGATAGGAACTAGAATAGGTCGTACATTTCCTGTTTGTCTTAAACGTGTTGCCATTCGCCGAAATACTTGTCTAGTGTAGTGCCTTCGATCAGGATATCTGATAGTGTATTCTCGTTCCGTAATAGCTGCATTTTGAAAACATTCAAAATACACGGCAAGCATGTCGTAAGCCTCGGCATTGGTATACGACATTTTTGAAGGATAGCACTAATTTCAGATTAGGCAAAATGAAACCCAAAACTAATAAAGGAAAAAAATTTTATTTAGCTCCATGGAAATGAGCCGACTTTTTTCCGCGGCTAACTAGTTTATAATTTTAAAACACACCACATTATAATTATGCGTTACTATTATCGTTGCGTTACTTACGTTTTTTGTTAGAAATTTAATCTACTTTCCGCTTATGATGTCATAATTATACCGTATGATTTAATTTTTCTGAATAAAATCAAAAACACTGGTATTATTACAGATTGCGCCCACTAACAATTTTATTATAAACTATCGCGTACGAATAAATACGACAGTTAAAAGTACTTTACTTTTTCTTCTGAACAAACTTAGGTTTACTAAAATCGGATAAGTCGTTTAAAAAATAACAACAATTTAAATGATTACACTTTCAATAGCTTCCCTACTTTTATTAAGGTCGGTACGCTAATGAGTCAAAATGATGCAGAATTGTCTAAGCTTTCTAACGATGTTACCAAAGGTATGCATTAATGCGGGAATTTTCGGAGAAATATAGAATTTAATTTTTTTAATTTCCATTGCGCCCCCTTGCGACGAATTACAAAACTTAAAATAAATTTTAGGATTTTCTCGTGGCCACTTTTATAACGGATTTTTTTACCTACTTTTTATATCTACTAGTTTCTGAGATATGGTCGGTGGCCAGCCTTAATGAAACACCCTGTATATATACTCATCAGTTTCTAATTTTAATAAAGCTATTGCAAAATAAACGAAAATAAAAAAAATGAGTTTCAATGTCGGATGAAAATGGTTTGACTTTAAACGGAGAAAAAACTAAAATTCTTTGTATCGTCAAAACATCCAATCCGAAAAGTGTTATGATAGTATGAAGTTCAGCATCATCATAAAGAGGCAGAAATATTATTTTTAGAATCTGTGAATTAAAATTGATCAAAACCTTCCTTTGCTGAACAAGTAATAGCAAATGTGGTTTGAGCTATGGCAAATTGAAACTTTTTTCCTTCTCATGTGAAATACGATTTAACATGCAGTTAGTCCTCAGTTCAATCGAGTATGGATTAATAACATACTACAGTTATTTGACAAATGAACTTAAAAACAAGTTGCAAGTTGTTCAAATTAGTTGCCTCAGGTTTTCTTTTCAGCATAACGAAACATAAAGATATTACACCACATTACAATGAATTTAAAATAAGTGAATTGTATATTTTATTATTCCTGACATTTTTATACAAAATTCCAATGTATAAACACCTGTTTATTTATATTGTTCCATTGACTTTATCAAACACGATAATGAACAAAGGAAACAAGTTGCTTCGTATTCCAAAGCACCATTTTGAAAAATTTAAAGGTTCTTTTTAATACTTAGCCGCTTTTTTATTTAATAAATATTATAACATTTTTACATTTTATAATTTTAAGTTAAGTCTAAAAGTAAATTATTATATAATAAATCTATGTAAACATGATGCAATGAAAAATCAGCTTTGCTGATTACCTCCTATTGACCGCACACAAATGTATTTTTGTTAAGGTCAATAAACATTATAAATATTATTATCACACATTATAATGTTTAATTTAGATTATTGAGAAAACAACGCAACGCACAAGTTAAACATGAATTACACACACCATTTTAGAGAACGACATCTATACACATTACTAATTATTAATTGTACACTAGCAAATGCTAAACAAATTAGAAAATAAAAAAACTTTTGCAGCCCTGAGCAGGTTCAAGGGCACGGCACCAGGCAGCGACAGTTGAAGTGTTGAAATTAAACATGTTATTTATTTTAATTTTCCCTGAAATTGTTTAAAAGACTTAAGAGTCTTCAATACCAGTCGAATAGTTTCTGTTGCATTCGCGAGGGACGGGGGTCCGAGGGTGCCTTTCAATTTTCTTATCGTAAGCACAATCGATAGAGGGGTTGTTTCTAAACAGAAGTAGACAGCGACACTTTACCGGAAGCGAATTCTAATGATTTTTAGTATGCGCTTGTGCCTGTTTTTGACTAATCAAGAACAGAAACCATTAACAAAAATATTTTTGCATAAGCAAAGGTTACAACACTTGTTTAGAGGAACAGATTTTATATTTATTCTTTAATGTAGACTAAATAAATCCAAAATGCGTTATTTACATATTGTTTTTTTTAAACCTAAATTTATTTTTGTTGTTATATTTAGAACTTTACAGAGTTTAGTTTAGTTATAAACAAGCACGAGGGCAGAGGCAATTCTGTAATTTCCAGTCGTGGTATTGAAGAATAGCTACCTACTATTGTACAGTCATCGTCAGTGAAAATGTGTACATGTCAATAGAAGGATTTTTTTCAAAGTTCTTAAGCAGCAATTAAATGAAGAGAATAAGCAAAGGTTAGGATCATTATTCAATATAATTTAAATAATATGTTGTGTTTCTTTTATTGTTACAATTAGTTTTTTATTGAACTCTCACATCTTTACAATAACAACTAATATTTCCGTTATTCCCATACACAAAACATTTAAACAATAGATTTTTTATTGCCTTTCTTTATTGATATAATATATTACTTACTTCACTCTTCTGTTATTTTCAAATCTTCTAATTATATTTTTAACATATTATCAATAAATTAAAAATCTAAAATTTTTAACTGCAATAATTCCGATGATAATGCAATATTCAATCAAAATAGCGAAACACAGAAATAATGAAAATTGTTACAAAAAATAAAAGCAATCAAAAGCTATCCGATAATACAAAAGTATTTTAATTTGAGTGGTCCTAAATTTTTCATAACCTTCTGATTTATTGTTCTTTTTGCTTACGGAATAAATATTCAAACTAATATAAATACCTCAGTAGTAATTTAGTCATATCGTTTTTATTTAAATTAAGTTCGCAAACCTTAATGTATTTTCCTAAGAATATAATTTGTTATTGGTTTTTTAATCTTACATGGAAAACCGAGATTTATTCATATATAATTGAAATAAACATGTTTTTTGTTTTCAATATGTGAAAAATGTATATGAAGACTTTACTTGTTTACCTGGAAGATTAAAATGTTTATTGCACTTTCACGATAATAAATAGGGTTTTTTCTCTTAGACTGAGACCACACCCTACAATTTCTACCTGGGTATGTCCATTTTCACTGATGCTGACAAGTATTTACTGATTTTAACATGCTTATGAATTCCTTAGAACAATACCTATGTCAGGAAGTTAGAGTCGATTGTGCGATCCTTATACATAGTTTTAGATACAATTTTCGACTTTTTCTGGTGTATAAATAATTGTATTACTATTTCTTAATCATTTAGAAGATATACCCACAAAATGTTTGAGGTGTTTACTTAGCAGCTATTACTATTTGTACAGAGTGCTTTTAAAAATGAGCTAAACGGTCAGAGTTATATAGATACAATTGCACGGTTTTATTTTTACGTGCAATGAAACGGGTAATAATGAAAATAATTAGTGCAAATAATATTAAATTAATAAATTATATTGTGGTAACAACAATCCCGCAAAGTATTGTACGTTAAATAACTAATTAACAATTTGGATTTGAGTCAGATGTATGTAGTAGGAGTTTTCGGCAGTTAATAAAACAATTTTTTATTCCATAGTGAGCGCAAAAACGCAGAAATAAACCCCCAAAAATATTGTATCTGCTTATTATATGCAACTTTTGAGCCACATTTTTAATAACACGCTATACATATATTGTATGTGCATTTAATCAGAATACTAACTATAGAAGTTCAAAATAAAACAATTTTTCAATTAATTTATTAATTTTGTTAGATGTTTGAGACACAAAAGACTATCGAGTGTAGAGTATAGAAAAAAAAAACTTGAAAAAGAAGAAAATACTATGAAAAAGAAGTACTTCAATACTCACACCTTTTCAATCAGTTCCTTCCTTAAGCTATACAAAGACAGAAGATAAAGTCAGTAGGGTCAAACATTTCATGAAAAGGATATCATGAAGAAAAAATGGATGTAAATAAAGATAGTGAATCATCAATGAAAATGGATAAATTATGTTTACAAATGGGGAAGGAGGTGCCACATCAAATAAGTACAAGTAATATTATAATTACTGTCGAAATTAGGATGTCACTAATAGAAATAGGACTAAAACAAATTAAAAATTTTACGTTTCTTGCCAATAATAGAAGATCTTTGTCTGAGACTTACTATATTAAGACGCTAAGTAATGGAGAAAAGGTAAATCGAGATTGGCTGATTAATTCTACATTCAAAAACTCTATATATTGTTTTTATTTTATTGTGATTGGACTCACTTATCACAAATTATAGAAAGGCATGAAAAAAGAAAAACTCATTTTAAGTCCGTTATTGATCTAAATAAATTAATACCCAAAAATAAAACTGTTTATGCGTTAAATGAAAATGAAATTGCATTAGAAAATAAAGATCGAAATTAGTCTTGGAACGAGTTATTTACCATGTTCAGTATTTAGCAGAACAAAATCTAGCACTTAGGGTAACAAATAACAAATTATTTAAATCGCACAACGAAAATTTCTTAAAACTAATAGAAACATTTGCTCAATTTGATCTAACACATTTATATCAGATTCATTGTGTTCATTATCAGTCATTTGTAAATCTATGCAATATTTCATTTTAATATCTGTATTTGTTTCTAGTAAAGAATATACAGTGTGTCCCAGATTTGCTTCTCTATACAGAGATCTTGGCTCCTGTTATACTTACTGCACAAATTTAAAGAGTAAAGTTTTAGAGGAGCTTCCAATTCGAGATTTAAGTTTTTATTTTGTTTGACCTGCACAACAGCCATCACTGTCCCAAGGCAATCAATTTGTTGTTTGTTGATAGGATACGTTTTACCAGTTATTGTAAATAATAAACAAAAAGTATACAACATCAATATATCTCAAAAATGTTCTAAAAACATAGTTTTTTTAAGAGCATTTTTCAATAATTTCAAGGATACAAGGTGATAATTTTTAAATTTTCTGATGAATTTTGCTCTGACGTGTGGGTAACGCTCTCTGCTTAAACTAATACATTACCAAGTTATTGAGGACAAAAATTAAATGGTACAACTAATAACTAAATAACAAAAAACGTAGTACATTCATAAGAATGTTAATATTTTCAACATCATATACTTCGTTGCCAGGTGCAATATTGCATAAGTAAAACGACAAAGTCTAACAGGCTATCGAATTGAAACTTGTTGATCGGGGTGTTCTTTCACCATAGAACTCATTGTGAGTTATTGTCTTCTATTGCAAAACATTCTTAGTGTATAGTAATTTTGTCGTTTAAAATACGCATTCTTTTTTACAATTTTGACAAAAAAAAATCTCCAGTTATCTAAGCGCTTAGCGGGCGATAATAATCAAATAATCGATTTTTGTAACTGCTTACACATCTGACGGCAAATTTGCTTTGGTACAGGTCGCAACCATCCTATTAGTTGTAAATAATGTATCCACCTTTGGATAATAAGTCGACTGTAGTATATATTACACAACTGTGAACTTACACTAGAGTTCTCTCCCTTCTAAAGAGTCACAAAAGAACGACACGGCTGTTGAGTGATTCTTGATGTTTGTTTGCAACTGTACAATCCTTTGCAGTTTCACAGCAGGCGACTCGAGATTGGTGTTTAAGGCAACGCTTTGTTGGCAATAATGATCAATAAATTCAATTTTTTAGTTGTTTCAATACGCCAACCCGACAATGCTATTATTAAGACACTCATATCTTAATAGTTTCCACTTCTACTTCAAAAAGTGAAGTTTTTCACGCTTGCAAGGTTATAAACCCAATAAAACAATTTTGTTCAAAAAACAAAGTCATAGTTTGTAAGCTTTGTAGCTCCCTCTGATAATAAACGCTTTGTAAAAGTAAACAAAGCGGTAAGAAATAAAAAAAAATGTAAAACTTTTACAAGAGCTACTAAATACTGTATTTAAAGCACGCTCAAAACCAAAACTCACTTGATAAACGACAATAAGTAACGTTAACCTGTTCTTGCCTTCATTGAATGTGTAAGAACTAATATAGAAAAGAACTACCACCGTAACCGTATCTATATTATATCTGACAGTCAAGTAATATTGAGAGCTCTTTTAAGCCAAAATACCTCATCTAGACTGGTTTTTGAATATTTTAACACACTCAATACCCTGTCAAAGCCAAAACAAGGTAACTCTTGTCTAGACGCCTGGCATTGTAGAAAAGTCAAAGCTGACAAGCTAGCCAGGCAGGGAACCTCAACGCCTTACGTTGGGCCAGAAACAACATTGAGCATAACAAAGAAGTGAAGTCGCCTAGCAGTCAGCGAATAGACTCGCAAAGAACATAAGACATACTGACATCAAACCAGGCCTGATACACAGTAAGTGTATAATTACAGCACCTTACGCGAAACAAACGGCTATATTACTAAGGTCAAGTCTGGCACAGTTAAAGACCACGGCAGGGCTCCTGACAGGTCACATGGTCGTCACAGAATACCTGCGGAAAATTGGAAGATTTACTGATGACACCAATTGTCGACTATGTGGAAGACCTCCCGAAACACTTATTGTGCAGTTGCAAGGTACTGAACTATAAAAGACAGTTTAGTTTTGGGCTCAACAAAATGCTACCGAAAGAGTTAAATACGTATCCACCCAATGACCTGCACCTATTAGTGCAAGGTATTAAATTTGGATACGTCGATTAACAACCAAGGGAAGCACAATAGCCTTTTAGGCTGCAGTGCATCCGGAACCATAAGTGGTAGACGGCCTGAGAGAGAAAAAAATGAAATAAATATTAAAAAATAAGCCTAAAGAAACACTGTTTAAAGAAATCTAGAAGCATAAATGATCTCCAGCAGTATCTAACCAGAAATTATTTGTTAAAGAAAATCTGAAGAAAACTTAACCGAAAATCAAATTTACGATGGCAGATGGGAGCAAAATTCACTTATTGTGAAGAAGGGAAAATTGCAGTTTTCACATGGTCGTCAAAGAATACATGCGAAAAATTGGAAGATTTACTGATGACACCAATTGTCGACTATGTAGAAGAGCTCCCAAAACACTTATTGTGCAGTTGCAAGGTGCTGAACTATAAAAGACAGTTCAGTTTTGGGCTCAACAAAATGCTACCAAAGAGTTAAATACGTATCTACTCAACGACCTGCACCTATTAGTGCAAGGTATTAAATTTAGATACGTTGATTAACAACCAAGGGAAGCACAATAAGCCTTTAGGCTGCAGTGCATCCTGGAACCTAAGTGGTAGACGGTCTGAGAGAGAAAAAAAAATGAAATAAAAATTAAAAAAAATAAGCCTAAAGAAACACTGTTTAAAGAAATCTAGGAGCATAGATCTGAATCTGAAGAAAATTTAACCGAAAATTAAATTTACGATGGCAGATGGAAGCAAAATTCACTTATCGTGAAGAATGGAGAATTGCAGTTTTCGTTGTAGTTTTTTTTTTTATTAATAACATGTAACATGAGTAAATATCCGGCCGAACCAAAACATTGCTATAAAAGCAAACAAAATTGGAATATCGTATGACAGAATCGTATATCAATATTTGAATCTATCTGTGTGCTTATAGCTACAGAATCGCAAAATAATAAAAGAGAGATTAATTTGAAAAACATGGAGATTGCATTAAAATATATCTTAATATTGAAGCAAATGCGGTTTTCATAACAGATTAATAGCTAAGTACTTGGTAGAAAATCCAAAAACATCTGTTAATTATACATACAGTATAAGGAACTGGTAATCATAATTTCAAAAAGATACTTTTAAATTATTTACTTATAGTAGAATGCTTTAAACTGGATCTACCTTTAATTTAATTCAAATCTAACTTAAGTATAAATTTAATTGAATTTTAATTAGTGTATTAAGAAAGCCGTAGATATTCTGTATCCTAAAGACAAAAAAAAAACTAATATCGTTCTTAAAATATACAGACAATATCGAACAAAATTATTTGTCCAATCTCAAATGTAGTAAAATGGGAATTAGTAGGAAATGATACATTCGACAGAATCAGGTATTTGAAAAGCTATAAAAAACCCATTTACAGTATAGATTTTCGCCGATAACTTTTTAATAAAAGAATCAATTGTTGCGATTGAGAGTAAATTAAATCCACCAGAGTTTGATTGAATTCTCTTATTCTTATAATATTGTTTTATAAAGCAGCAATATAATGTAGAAAAGTTCAGTTTTAAAAAAGTTATTTGAAAGTTTATGATCTTTTGGAATGTTTAATGCAAATTTCAACTTACGTGGAACGAAGAAAAATGATGGAAAATATCCGATTTCCTGTCCAAGTACGCCGAAGTGGGTGACGACGGTAGCTGCCAATTTTTCGCGTGATCTGCATGCGATAATATACAACATCATATATTTTGAGATGATTGATTTTAATTTTGCCCTACTTTAAGTTTGGTTGTTAATTACCTGAAACTTTTAATTTTGGAACAAAAATATTCAGTCGCCGCTTAAATTAATCTGAATTTTATACACAAAAAAGTATTGAGAATCTAAGCCAACGGTATTTTTGCATCTACTTTAAATGTATGATAATTAGTTTAACATATTTTTAGATGATTTAATTGTTACTTGTTATAACATTCAAATATTTGTTAATCAAAATTTAAAATGTTTGCAATTCTCCCGTAAATTAACGTACTTGATTAACAAGCAGAAAATAAGGAATGTTTAATTTCGGTCGAATAAATATCAAATTCTTATTTTATAAGAACGAGCTTTAAAGTTAAGTTTAAGTTTAAAAGTTAAATTAATAAATGAAAGTGTTAACGTGAACGTATAGTTATTTTTTAATAAATAAAATCAGCATAAAATAGCTTAGCTGGACAAAGAAGTCTGAGGTGGAACATAGAAATATTGTCGAAATCGAAACTTTAAAGAATATAATTATTGTGTTAGAGAAGGACAACGGAAATTGTAATTTTACAATAAAATTGGTTTTTAACCGCGTCATAATCTTAAAATTCAGTCCCAAACAAACAATTTATTCAATTAACTCACCATTAACCCAAAAATGTATTTCACTTTATCGCCAGCATTTCAGTCATGGTGGTTAAACTTAAATTTTAGGATTACTGTCATGGTAATAATTGTTATCACGATCGTCTCCTAAAATAGACCTTAACTAGGACTGAAATACTGGACATCAGAAAGTGACTATAGCATCACCAATAATACAGTTAAAATTTTGAAAATAAATTCGAAAGTTGTGATGAAATTTAGAAGTAATTATCTATAAATAAACCAATTTTCTCAATTCGACAGAACAAACGTAAATCGATCAAACAAAAATGGTATAAAATTTTATTTTAAAGATGTATACAGGGTGGTGTTTTGGTATCAAAATGAAGCTAAAATTAGTCCGTATAGCTGTTGCTATTAGGAGTCATCTGAATTTCACGTTATTTTCAGAAATTTATCAATAAAAATAAAAGTAAATTTTGATAGTATTTGGTAGTCTAAACAATTAACATTCCTACGTTTTGACAATAAGGCTGAAAGAAAAGTCATTAATAAACAAATAAAAAGCTTTATTCCCAATGAACAGCTTCGAATGATATTAGAACTAAACTAAATAGGAAGGTTAATAAATAAACATCAAAAATTATTAATTTTTGTTGATGAATTTTTAAAAAGACCGTGTAATTCAGCTGATTTCTGATAGCCAGCGCTATGCGCAATAATTTTAGCTGCGTTTTGATCACAAAACCATTTTTGTCACAGCAGAAATTTGCAAAAACTAGTTCACAATGCTAAATCCTTATGACCAGTTTTTAAAAGCATCACCATGAATAAGCAATGTTATTAAAACTAAAAAAATCCTTTTTTTCTAAGACGCCATTGTTGTTAACCACCTACACCCAAATCTACTATTTTTTTTATATTACCAAAATATTCTAAATATCAAGTTTTATCACAATCGCACCAGTATTATACTCTACTCTTATAATTAGTTACAAATAGTAAAAAGATTATAAACAAGTGAAATTACTAACAAAATCAGTTGTTACTTATAAAACACATTCGTTAATCAATTCGATCACAACTATAAATATTAAAATTGTGTTTTAATAGTACTGATTATAATTTTTCAGTAACGTAAAATTATCGACATGATTTTAGGCAAATTAAATAATTTGATAGTTATTTTTCAAACCAAATTTATATTAGACTACTTGTTAAGAACTACCTTTTAAAAAGAGTGTGCCAAAATCCTGTTAAATTTTGGAATGTACTTTTAGTATTCAAAAAATATACAATTTTGCATTTATATTCAGATTTACATTTTGTCTAATTTTTTTTCCTTTGATGTATATAATATTATTTATGTAATGTACACTAACGCATTTTATGGTTTAATTCGAAATGTTTCAAATTTATTACAAGTATTTATAATTTATATCTCCCTCGATTTTGTTTTTCATACGTCTAAACATTTACTCATCTTAATCCTTTCAAAATTTAATTAAACATTCCTTTTTGTAGTACAGAAAATATTTTATTTTCGTTTGTATTTATCAATTAATTATTAATGAGTCTGTATGAATTGTAAAATTTAAATTGGATTTGTTAGAATGTAATGTATTCTTTATAGGTAAAAATAAAAATATGTGAAATAAGAAAATAAATTAGAATTTGATGCAATTGAGAATTTAAATTATTGATACTGCTTAATATGAGTAAGCTGTATAGAACTGAAACAGTGAACAAGTGTTAGTTACAAAACTCTATTAAAAGTTGTAGAAAATGCAATTATAGCAAATTTTATTTATCATTTTTCCAAGAATTTTTGTTTAATCTCCTATTACGATTTTACAAATGTAATGCAATAATTACAAAGTAAATTTTCTAACGTCAAAAATCGTTTTAGATAATATTAGGAATTTTTATCAAGAGTTTTTGGAAATCGTGTTTAGAAAAACTTTATTTTAGATTTAGAAAACAAAATAGGTTGTATGTTAGAAAACATTTAAATAAAAGTTTTTTGTACAATTATAATAATTGAAGAATTTGTTAAAAAATGTAACCTGATTACCACATCATGGTAGTTACTATTGGCCAAAATATTTTAAAGAATTCTAAGAAAACTAAAATGGTTTTCTTCAAATTACCTTTTTGGCATAACCAAAATCTAATCAAATAGTGAGAGTCAAAAATGGACTAATTTTAAAAGAATAATGGAAATTGTTTGAGGATCTTTGTGGAAATCTTATTATACATGCCATAAACATAACTATTTTGTAGTTGGTGTTGCCAGAAGTTGCGGAAAAAGTTTCTGGACCCTTTGTAAGAAGAAAGTATTTATAGATGAAACAAGAAACTACTGTTTTCTAGTTTTATCACACTTAATAATGTGTAACTTTGTAAATATTTATACACCTCTCTCTTCTACACTGTCATATGCTTGTTTAAAACCTAGGAATATCAGATGCGCTTCTAATCTAAATTTGTGACTAATTCCTTGGATTTCTTTAAGAAGAAATAGTTGATTTGATGGAAGATGACGTGAAGGGATCAGCCCATTCGTATTACCCTAGGAACCTTAATTGGCTAATATATCTTGCAGCCATTTCTTTAAGGTCTTCCGTAAACTGATATTTCGACTAGAATTTCCACCGTCGGGTCAGGATGTGCTTGTAGTTGGTCATAGTGTTTTCGTGCACTTTGATAAATCATTTCGTTGACAAAAGGAATATTTAGACCGTTGTGTAATGTTTGATTGGTTATATACCATGTTGCATCTGTAATTTGTCTCACAACTTTGAATTGAAAAGTTTGTATGGATTTTGAAGCATTTTACCCATTGTTTTCTATATGCTCCTATATAAAAATGACAAAAATCAGTTATTTTTATGGCAAACCTACCCTCAACTGTTAATAGTATTTTTTAACAAAATTTTATGTAAAACCCATATTTTTTTATATGGTTGTAAAAAGAGTAAAAGGTACTATCCAAAATATTAAAAAAAAAATATATGATGCTATTTGAAAAAAAAGTTAAATATCGCTACCATTATATAAGTGCAGAATTTGAAAATTGTATTTACTTATCATATAGAAAATTTAATCCCATTTACAAAAATTTAAAAATAATAATAAATAATAAAAAATAACGGAAAACAAGCCTGGGGAGTAATTTCTGGGACACCCTGTATATATCTAACGCTGACCGGCATAAAGCTATCTTTTTTGAACATTTACACAAATTACATGGTGCGATAATTGACTTAGAAATATTAACTTTCACGTACCATCAAAGGGAATCATGCTTTCAGCTACCGGAGTTCCAGGACTAATCATCACCCCCCCCACCCCCAAGCTATCAAATGTTTAAAGCTTACCACAATATTTAACAAGAAATAGATTTATTTGTCTATCCCTTTAATGCTTTTAAAGGCCACTTAAAACGGTAGTAGTGTTATTGTTTTACTGATTATATTATTTTGATTTTTAATTTGCATTGTTTATGCTTATAGTTACATTATACATATTTTTTATTATTTTTTTTTAGATGATTTAAATTTAATTTCTTTTTTTACCTTGTAATTTGATCTTATATCTGTTGGGTAATAAATTATTATTATTACTAATAAATTTAAAATGTTTAAAAATTAGCATATTTTGCTAAAATCCAAGTTCATTTTAATTACTGTAATTCAATGTTGAAGTTGATATTTTTGTATGTTATTAACATGCAGTTAGAGTTTAATTTGGAATCTATCGTCATTTTCAAAGAATTGATAGCACCGATAGTATTTGATTACATATTTTTAAAGAAAAGTAAGATTTAGTTGCTTTGTTTTTATTTAACTGGGCAATTTGTTCGTATTGGACCATTCCCAGGCTACTATCAGATGGGAAACTTTCAAAAGTATCATCCTGACCATTGTTACAATAACTTAAGTTAATGGGCAATTAAAAACATGGTTTAAAAGCTGTTTAATCGGTTACACACATAATACGTCATACACAAAAAATATATCGGTAGCAATACAGAAAATCACGCTCTCTCGGTGATATTCACACATATAATTATAAATTAATTAAACGACACAGCAAACAAGTAATAGACAAAACTGGATAGCCGTTGCTATTGAGTGGGACCTGTTCTTATTCTCTTTGAGCGTGAAATTTATCCCGCTAGCTACGCACAGCGTGTGGATTTAAACGTAACAATGAGTAATTCAATTATAAGCGCCATCTTGACTTAAAACGTATTTCATCAAAGCAGTCAAGACTACTTTGATAGTAATACGAACAAACAAAATAAGAGACCGTTAAGTACGAGTCTAGGGACCCAAAATTCTTCGACATTAACAGATAAGTTACTTAACTTGCAATACATACGTGTATCGTTAATTAAGGCGTCCTTTTGGAGCGTTCGACCTCAATAGTTTCCAGTTATAATTAAGAAATGGTTTGGTAGTGGTAATTGATTGTTTAGATACACACGCTAAAATTGAAATAACTGCAAAGCAAAGCATTGATGGCGATTTAAGTCGGCGGCACCGTATTAAAGAAAAAGGTTTTCCCCTTTTCGGTGTTAAGATGAAACACTCCAACGTCGTTAGTCCCCGTTATCTTGCGTGACAGAACTCTATTTGGCACCTTCTAACAGCATAGGTTTATTTTCGCATATCACATCCTCTAGTACAAGTAAAGGTCGAGAGGTTAATCCTTCCAATTACATCAACATAAGGCAGTAACGGTTCCAGAAGACAATCTACAATTTCTGGACGTAATCAAACCTCAGCAGACATCAAGCAAAGTAATCCCAAAAAATACGAACGGACAAAGAAATTGTAATAATTAGAGAAACCGAATGAAAGCAAACTATTCGACACGTGTTGAAATATAGATCAGTAAGTTCATCTGCAAATGTTCATAATAAACAATATTTTGGTTTATTACTCATTACATATCCGGTGTAATTTACGTTTCACAATAGGCCGATGGTTATAACAATTTCGGATTAATCCTTCACTTGTGTTCAGAATTTCTTTTTTGCAGTTCCTTTTTGTACAAAACACGACTGTCCTCGTTGACAGTCACACCAAAAAGAAAAAACGTAAAACGAGCGTAATTGGGTGTATACGTTGACATTGTCGTATTAAACTCGCGGTGAAAGTAGATAAAGCCGTTATTTATTTATTTAATTAATTTAATTTATTTATTTAATTAATTGTCCAACAGAAAGAATTACAATTATAGGACAAACAAAATTAACATAATTATTTTTAAGTAGTGCAACACTTTAATTAATCTACATACATATATGCAATATAGCTTAAACTAAACATTGTATTCAATTAAAGCAAATTATCAAAAAATATTCTAGGTAGAGAGTCTAAAGTACAATTATTAATATCTAATTTATTTGCAATGGAGTTATAATTTTGGCTAATAACAGAGATTGGTGATCTAAAAACTGCATTTGTTCTAGGTAGAGGTCAGTACAAAGGCAAAAAGTTACGCGAGAGGTATTTGGGTACATGAAATTTTAGCGATGACAGTAGATACGGGCAGTCGAATTTATTATGTAATAAATTATATAGAAATACAATACTGCATAAAATTATCCAACGTTCAAGTGAGTTGAAATGAAACCTAGACAATAATATGCTATGGTGACATCCTCTTTCAGGATAAATCCCGTCCATTTTAAAAACTAAAAACTTGAGAAATTTTCTTTGAACGGATTCGAGTAAAATTTTTTGATAGTTATAGTGAGAATACCAAATCAGTGAGCAGTACTCAAGTTTAGTGCGGACCAACGAAAGATACAAATTTTTAGTGACGGTTAAGTTAGAATTACGTATAACAAACCCTAATGTGACAAGAGATGATTTAGATATTGCCTGAATATGTTCTGAGAAAGTTAAACTAGCATCAAAAACCACTCCTAGATCTTTGATAGTTTTGGTTCGAGATATCACAGAAGAAT
Source organism: Abscondita cerata (assembly GCA_030710515.1). Classification (NCBI taxonomy): domain Eukaryota; kingdom Metazoa; phylum Arthropoda; class Insecta; order Coleoptera; family Lampyridae; genus Abscondita; species Abscondita cerata. Next base: position 517,627 of record JALBCR010000265.1, read on the forward strand.
TGAGTGTGTAAGTACAATTTATTGGGTTAAATTTTCTTGTATATGAAATAATTTGACATTTTTCTATATTTAATTGAAGACGATTAGTTTGACATCAGGACTGTACTAAGTTGATATTATTTGGAAGTTCATAGCAATCATTCAGAGATGTAACTAACGTAAAAATTTTTAAATCGTCAGCAAAAAGCAATTTGTTACAATTTATTATGTTTGGTAAATCATTAATAAAAAGGATAAACAATAAGGGTCTCAGGTTAGATTCCTGAGGTACCCCAGTAGTAGCATAGATAGGCAGAAAAGTGTAATTATTATAAGTAACATACTGGGGTCGATTATTGAGGTATGAAGTAAACATAGTTAATGACGAAGAGTGTAAGCCAAAGTTGTTTAATTTCTTCAATAAATGATCATAGAAGATTGTATCCAACGCCTTGCGGATATCTAAGTAAATAACACTGTCCTTATTCATCAAGTACATTGTATAAAAATTCGGTTAAGCATGATAAATTGAGTTATAAGCCAAAAAAGTCTGCTGCTTTATCTTCTAATGATATTATCAGATTTCTAAAGAACGCTCCAAATGAAATTCATTTATTGCATAAGATAATTTTTTCTTATTTTCCTTTTTGTGTGTATTTATTTTCTTTTTTTTTGTTTTAGGTTGTTTTGATTATGGGTTATTTTGGAGGATGCAGAAGTCAGGAACTTTTGAATATATAGATATCGGATATAGAGAACCGGGATTCCGTTATGGTAGTGAACTTATCGGAAAGTAAAACTGGTGTATCGAAGAAATTTACAATTGTGGATGAAAAAAAGTTCTCTGCTTTGCCTTTATTAAGACTTTATATGTCTTTGCGCCCTAAAGGTATTGAACGATTTTTTTTGAGCTTCTGACAAAATAAATGTACATCTCAGCCAATTGGAAAAAACATGTTTGGAAAATCCCCAGAAAAATTGCAATGTATTTAGGATTGCCAAACCCATCTTCCTATACAGGAAGTTGCCTTCGTCGCACTTCTGCTACTGCTCTAGCTAATGCAGGAGCAACTATGACTAACTTAAAAAGACACGGAGGTTGCAAAAATTTCCGCGGTAGCAGAGGAATATTTGAAGGATAGCATCGAATTGAAAAATAAAACGGCGCGTATGTTGTCTACTTTGCCATTAGAAAAGGCAGCTACCTCGACTGTAGTAAACAGAAGCTCCAGCCATACAAAAGAAGAAATTGTTTCCAGTGGCGATAGTAATTTTCAGGGAACATTTTGAAATTGTACATTTATTATTTGTAATGACGCGAATAAATAAAATATGGTTTAGTGTTTATTTTATAAATATACAGGGTGTCCCAAACAAAGTGGTCTATTAGACGTTTATGGAGAACTAACTGTTTTAAATTTTGAAAAATTTGTGATAATATATTATTTATACTGAACTTTAATTGTAAAATAGTTTCGCTTATATTCCACTTCCGGTTGTACCGGAAGTCGACATCAACTTCTTTATTTTAAATAGAATGATATGTTTTTTATGATATTTTTGATTTTAGCTCTAATTTAAAACAACTTTCATTAAGGTTTGTAATGTCTTCTTCTCATAGTTTTTGAAATATTGTTAAATTTTTTAAAAAAATATTGATTTGTAGGATATTTTTTAAAAATTCATATTTTTGAACTTTATTAAGATAAAAAATTATATTTGGTTTCTTATAACAAAAGCTATGTTTTATTTATTACTGTGATCAAAATATGTTCAGTATATTCATGACGTCCACCATTGATTCTCAAAGTAAACAAACTTCAAATAGCAACAAGTCATTTTTTTAAATAGACCATACTAAATATTGTTTTACAGGTTGATTTAAAAATTTTTTGGGATCGATTGATATAAGCATTACCTACACCCATCTAAGACGGTTTACAAGTTATTACGAATTTTTATAAAATTTATGTTTAATTTTAGTGATTATCTAGCTAACTATGGAAAAACATAAAGTTTGTATTGGTATAAGGTATTTAATTGTAGTAAGTCAAAACTATGAAAAGTAGATATTACAAACCCTTAATAAAACTTGTTTCAAATTAGAACTAAATAAAAAATATTATAAAAAACATATCATTCCATTTAAGATAAAGTTAATGTCGATACTCGGTACAACTCGGAAGCGTCAATATAACAAAAAATATTTTACAATTGAAAGATCAGTATAAATAATAAATAACCACAAATTTCAAAATTTAAAGACGTTTAGTTCTTCATAAACGTCTCATCAGGTTACTTTTTTTGGGACACCCTGGATTGCATATATGTATATTAGCATTTTTTATTTTAATGCTTTTTTTTGTGAAAGATAGAGGAAATTATAGAATCTATAATGTCCCAAAGGAGTTATGACTCTCTTTATTGATAGCGTAACTATGACGATATAATCTTATAATATCCCGGTCAGAAATAAATATTTTTTAACCTAAAAAACAATCAGTTCCAGTGAATGGAGTCGTTTACAAACCCGGGTACTTCTTCGGGGCAATCACTGATCTAGCACTAGCCCGAAGAAGCACCCGCATATCAGGGTTAATTTTTACTAACTTACAATATTTTTTTCTATCAAAAACTATTATATTTTAATATCTATAAAGCAATCTTTTTATGATTAACTATTAGAATCTTATCATTTAAAAAGTATCAATAGTGACAACAAAAGCATAATTTTAGTAACTGAAAAGTTGAGACTAAAGATCACTAACGTGATAGTCGAATATTATCAAGCAGCGTTTTAGCGACTAAAAGGTTCGCCTAAAAGGTATAATTCTTTGTAGCTAAAGGTTGACAACCTTTGCTGGCACCTATTGTATGCAGAATTTTTATAGTAGCTAACAGATTTCTATAGATAACTAAAAAAATTTCTCTCAGTATAATTAAAATAAATTTGTTATCTGAAATTATTTACAATTACCCATTTATCTTATACTTTAAAACGCAATAAGCGTTTGAGCAAACAGTATTATTCAACAAATTTAATTAATCGAAAAGTAGAATTGACAACGAATATTTGCAGATATATCCCTTTAAAGCTAATAAGAATTGCAATTGAATTGAAGTATTTAAATGCTATGCCCGTTTTAGGTCAAACTAGGGAAGTGTGTTGGAAGTAAAAGTGGATTTACGAGGGTGAAAATTACTTCCTTGTAGCTTTTGGAAATCACAAAATTAGAAGTTTGACTTAAAGTACAATAATTTAACATAAGCAGACGATTATATATTACTGAAATTCAAACTGTATACGAGTTATAATACCTACCTTTCGTTAACACGACTTCTACAATTATTCAAAATTAATTTTCTGCTTGAGTTCAGTCGACAAATACCTAAAGCATATTATGACTTTACCTCAAAGTAAACGTTAAAATTGTTTTTGATCACTAAAATTAACTAAAGGCATTATCAAAATTAAGTTCCAATAAGAAAAATAATTATCTTTAATATCTTCTTCTATTGAAGAGGAAAATAATGTCTATTTTCTATACTTTACGTGGGTTGCTTTCTAATCGAAAGCAATATCATTTTCTTAATGTAGATACTAGTAGATGCCCTACGGAAAATTTTATTGTTCTCACATTTAGCTTGTTTGTAAGAATAAAGATATTCTTTGTGTATTGAGGAACGGTTTATTCTACCGGATAATTGATGTATCAGATTTCTATAGTCAAATGCATTTTGTAGGTATTCTATTGTGAAACTCATGTCAGTAAAACTTAAACAATGTAATCGTTTTATTTATACAATAGAGCATTTTGGTAAAACATTACACTAAACATTTTACGAAACTTGTTTTTTTTTAAAAAGGTATAGTCTAAACAGAGTCTGTAAACGATACCGGTTCAGATAACGTTGTTCGGAGTAACTTTACTTTGTTATCCAAATTTAGTGAATCACACAAATTTTTTTCTTATTCTTCAGAGTATTTGCTGTTTCTTTTAGAATGCACAATGTGTGGTTTTTGCATGTAAAACAATACATACGTACGTCAATGAGTTAATTACGTATTAGTTAAGTAAGAATATTGATTTTGTAAGTTTAACAAATACATGAGCTAACATCTAAACAAAAACGGGGAATTAATACGATGCTAAAATATTCAGTTAAATATGACCAAAGGTGTTATTATTGTAATGTGTAGGTAAATTAATTGAACTAAACGGCGGTAAATTATATCACGATAGCTTTTATAGGTAATATTTTAAAATGCAAGCACTAACCGCATGTCTTCTTCAATTAAGTTTTGTGTCGTATAACATGGAAATGCAATTAGTTTGTAGACTCGCGTAAAACATCCGATATGGAAAAATACAAAAACAAATTTTTAGTTGCTTTCTTGGCAAAGTAGTCGTCTGCCACCAACGTAATTATATAGTCGAAGTGCATCACATATAACAGCTTTGGCGTAAGACCTACTATTCAGAAACAAAGAAAATAACGAATTCCTTTTTCTAGAATTACTAAGACGCAAAATAGTCCGGGTATATTTTCTCAAAAATTTATAACTGTCTGCCCGAGAAATTACAAAAATTACCACACTAACTTTTTCGAAACAATACCCAGTTGAAACTGACACATTTTAAACTTAATTATTGACTAAAACAAAAAATGATAGAAATGTGCGGTTTTACAAATGAGTATCAAATTTCGAATAGTTTTTTCCCAATCACATTAAAAATGTTTCCAGTTATACAGGGCGAGAAAACAAATTGCCTATTTTCAATTAAAATTTACTTGATTTATTTAAATAAAACACTATTTGAAAGTTTAGTGATTTAGCTTCTTAAAAATACTAATGTGTAATTAAATTTTTACAAGTAAAAAGATACGCGAATTTTTTGTGAGTGCGCATTTTCGTTAATTCCGCCAGTAGCTTCTCTAATTTTTTGTTAATTTTTTTAGCAATTTTTCATTTTTATTTTTTCTTTGTCATTTATACACACTAAAATAAGTAGAACTTATCACAAGCTTTAAAAATATGTATTTATTACTAATTTGAACATCATGAACTTAACATCAAGAAAAAACATTTCAACTAAATTTTATAGAAACTGTTGAATGTGGCCTTTCTTGGTCATATGCATTTTTGAAGTCTAACTTGTAGTGTTTAAAAAAATTTGTAATACAAAAAGATATCTAAAAGTTTTAAAATTAACTCCATACAAAAAAGAAGCTTTTTAAAGATTTAATATTAATTATTATTATTTATTGTTACAGAAAAACTGTAAAAATTCACCTTTGGCACACCACGAGGATTGCATAAATTGGAGCATTTCAAAATTATGTTTATCATTGAAAATCATTGATTTAAAATTATACCACGTTGACCTAAGTTAGACCTTTTTTAATTAAGTACACATCTTAACATTTTTAAGAAGTAAATAACTAAGCTTTCGAAATGGTGTAAAAATATACAGGGTGTTCTACTTCTAAATAAGTCAAGTAAATTTTAATTGAAATAGGCAATTTTTTTTCTTGGGCCCTGTATAACTAGAAAATTTTTTTAATGTAATGGGTAATTTTTTTTGAAATTTGAAACTGATTTGTAAAAACGCACATTTACTATAATTTTTTGTTTTAGTCAATAATTAGCAATACTTAACCGAATGAAGTACAATGTTTTAACTGGGACACCCTGTATAAAATTACTATTGGCTAGAAAAAATTTATTCATACAAAATTTCTTTAGTTGAGTTTATAATTTAATTTTGTTCACATCTACATTTAGAACGCGTTTGAACTAATGTACATATTACAAGCACAAATATTATTTTATTAATAATAATAATAACCCCCTAGATACAGCATTAAAATCTTTGCACTCGTAGACGCTAAAACTTACTACATGGTAATATGGAAATCTACTGGGTTTGTTCAACCTGAAGGATCATTGTAAACAGTAAAAACGTGAACATATAGTAGAACGACTTATAACTTTAGTTTCCGGAACAAAGCGTAACATTACCTTTGACAATTGGTTCACCAGCCATTCGTTGATGCTTCGACTATTGAAGAACCATAAGTTAACATCTGTAGGTACTGTTAAAAAGAACAAACGAGAGACACCCTCTTTCTTTTGGATGTAAAAAAAAGAACTTTTCGTCTATGATTGGAGCAAGGACATCACACTTGTTTCGTATGTTCCTAAAAGGAATAAAAACGTGCTTCTTTTCTCTACACTCCATTACGATGAAAAAATAGATAACGACTTCTTCTTCGTCGTATCTTTATGTCTGAAGAGTCGTGACATTATGGTTAGGTACAGTTCTGAATTTTATTTTTCCAATGTTGACAGTCTCCTGCTTCTATTCGATTAATTTGTAATGTATAGCCTGTAATATTTTTATTTGGACGACACAGGTGATAAAAAACCTGAGATTATTACTTTTATAATTGAATTAAAGAGGTGAACATATTTTAAGGAGCTTGCTTTGGCGCTCGTTAACATTACTGCCAACAACGACAGCAGAATCCTCATTTACCAAAAATATTCGGATAATGTCTACATCTAATAAGAATCAAAAGCTCCAGGGCCTGCACCAAAACGACTGCTATTATTCTATCAGGTGCAGCATATGCAGTAAAAACAAGAACAGAGTAACTTTCTATCTTTGCTCCACTTGTGATAAACCTGTATGCTTGAGAGCATACACAATTTACTTAATGAAAAATGTGATTTCTATTATTACTTAGATATACTTGTTTTGAACAGTTTGTGTTTTGTGATACAATAGTGTCATTATAGTTTAATCAATTTGCGACAAACTCACAAACTCAAACAATTTTTTTTCTGAACATTTTGCTTTGACCTGAAATGTTACGTTCTATTATTATATTAAGTAATTACTGTTTGATACATATTATTTGAAAAGAGAATAGTATAAAGTTCAAATAAGTCAAAAACAAAAAAAAGGTTTACAAAAATAAAATAAAAAACTTGTGGGGTGTCGCCCACCACACCCACTAGAGTTTTTGACATTACACCAACGCCTGATTAAAACACAAATTATTTATAATATTGACTCGCTACTTACGCCCGGTTCCGCCAACACGACTTAAATTTGAGCAAAGCTTAAACTTAGATAAAATTGTTAAAACCATAGGAACAACTGTTATTAAGCGTAGCCTAAGTTTTAAATCGGGTTGGTGAAACTGGACATATAAATAACCTATTAAATACGCATTGGCTTTGTGCGTTTAGTCACAATACAAATTAGGCAATAGTGGGTTTTAGTAACGGGCTGAACTTGGCTTCAAATGGTGTCACTTGTCAGATACTTAGGGTTGGTTTGTCAAAATGTTTATAATGTCACTGTTAATTTATAAGTACATGATATTTTGTATTGTTCTCGTATATGTTAAGCTAAAGTAAAGTAATTTTCAAATTACGTGTTGGGCGTAGAAAAAGTATAGTATGCAACTCGTTTCTAATGTACTATTGAAAATCAAATATAGGCACTGAGTTAGTCTGAGATAAAAACCGATAAATTGTCTTATATTTCGAAATATTTGTGAAATAGTTACAGTACAAAATATCGTAGACATAAACAGGTGTATTCAAAATCTTTAAACGATAAATATTTTGGATTTTAAAAACATCAAAAAATATCGTACCTAAAACCCTACTAGATAATTAGCAGATGAATAAAAAATGCTTCAAAATTGGCAAACTAGCTCCCTTACCATATTCAATTTTTTTATTTTATTTATGTGGTCGACAAAGTGAAACCATCTAATTCAAGACAGGGGTAAAAAGATCCAAATCTTAATGAATTTTAGAAGACGCGTTCGAAAAACGCATTCATACAAAACTGAATCTACATTTTCATTAAATGTATCAAAAAGTTGACGATGTATGAAACAGTTTGACATCGATGTTGGAACAGTTTCATTGTTGTCAAGGGTTTAGGAGGATTACCAAGACGCGTAGCAAAAGAAGATCAAAGAAATCTTTCACCGAGGTTTATATACATCTCAATTATTTAAATAATAATAATGGCAATAAAGCTTTATTTGTTTTTTTAAATTAACAAATTGGTTTACCAAAACTAAAAACTAAACCACATTACCACAACAAAATCCATCAAATAGCTACTAATTTAATTTTTTTTGCTGCATTCCTCTCAAATTGGGTGACTTTTATTATTAATTCTTCTTCCTTTCTTCTGTTTTCTACCTTTTCTATCCATTTTATGCCACTTCTATTTTCTCCTAGCACAACTTCCCTTCTCCCTTCCTCTCTCCTTAATTCGCTGCACTCATCTACCATGTGCTCTACGATTCTTCTAAATTTTCCCACATCCTACATATTTTTTCCAATATTTATTTTTATTTTCCTTATTTCCTAGTCTATACCTTCTCAGAAAAACTTATCATAAATAATTGATATTTTTGCAGTATACCAAAATAAAATACCCTGTCACCACCGGAGGTATTGTCCTAAAATTTTTTATTTTTGTCACGACTAAGGGGCCTTCTTTCCAGACAAATTAAACCCATAATTATAGATGACCCCTACTTCCAAACATTTTATATGTAGTAACTGCCATATTACAATTTGGAGTTTTAGAGTAAAATTGTTTTCAATTAATCATTGATTAGGTACCCAACGTTGTATTTTTGCCTATATACAGGGTGTCCGGAAATTATGCGCAAAAACTTCGGGTGCTAATTCTAGAGTAAAAATAAAAAGCCACAATTCTATAACATTTTTTCCGAAAGACTCCAAGGTAAAGGATCTACAGCACTTTAAAGTTAGGATTTTTAAAACATTTTTTAAAAATTTTTGTTTCTTAACCGATTAATTTGAAATTTGTAGACTTTTTTGTAGTAAAACAACATGCAAGGGAATAGAACACAGGCACTGTTCTTGAGAAAATTTTATTGAGTTCAGATAAAAGTGAAAAGTGGTTTATTACAGGTATAGTCGACAATATACAAAGTGACCCAAATAAAACTTTACAGCAGGACTTTAGGGCTTTAAAAATGAAAACTCAGGAAAACTCCCCGGCTCGTCAATTTCGATTTAAGGGAGACCAACCTTGTTGCTGATTTAAATGGGGATGAGGGGTGTTATGATAAATCATTTTGAAAATCTCGTCGAGAACTATCTGACCTCCAAATTCCCATCAAAATTTTCATCGATAACGAAATGATGGTGAAAATAAGTGGAAGAGTAATAATATTGTTGTCGATCAAATCACACACATAATGTTACGTTAATGTAAGGGATCATTTCCAATAAAACTTATACTATTGAAGTGAATGGTGATTATTTTCAGCAGCCAATAAACTAATCACAATCTACAATTTTATTCCTAATTTCACTATCGATGAAAATTTTGAGAGGAAAGATTAGGGGAGTTCAAATAGTGATTGATAGAGGTCTTCAAAATGGTATCCCAACACACCATCTCCGTATTTTAAAATTAGGGAGATTTGCACTTCCCCCCCCGGTAGGATGAATAAAGTTGGCCCCCACAAATCAGAAATCGACAGATTGCGAGCATTTTTGGTTTTCATTTAAAGCCCTAAAATAGAAGTGGGATCTAGCACCTTGTATGTTAGAATGGCGTTTTTCACGTATTGTAATTCTGCCCTGCATAGTATACCAAAATGTTTCTAAGAAAAGTTTAAAAATTATGTCATTGCTCGATGCAAATTTGCTCAGTGATCTGCATACTTAGATAATAATAAACAAAGTTCAAACACAAAATTAAAACATTTGTGTTCTTATTTTTGATCTCTCTCTCTGTCCTTCCACCTAAAACTCTGTTTCTAATTGGTTTGTAAACGTAGTTCAACGTTTTAACTTTAATCTCTTAAAACAACCTCCATAATTTGCATTAGATAGATAATTTCATAGTTTTCCATAAGTTCTATAGACACTTTGGAGATCTAAAAGAGTCAAAGTCAGATGACCCACTCCTGTTTCCTCATGCAATTTATCACTGACCTACTATCGCAGGCATAAATAAAGTATGTTTGTATAAAAAAAGATGGAACCCACTGCAACATAGAAAATAAATTCGTTATTGGAAATAATAATGAATAAATAAGTGGCCAGAAAACCTTGTTTACTTTTGTATTATATGTCCGTACAGTTGTTGTAGATTACAAACGATTTTTTGTTTCTCTTACATATTTAATATCTTTAAATAATAGTTGTTCAATGTACAGTATTTGAACTGAATGTCTTGGTAATTAAAAATTTGATTAAATTGAACTCTATTCATCGATTGATACGGTTTTAAATGTTACGTATAGTAAAGTGATACAGGTTAGCTTTAGGTCAACATTAATAATTTCTCATAAAAAACAATTACATTTCCATTGAGAATTTCTTAACATTCATTCATCAACAATATATAATAAATATTACTTGATCAACTGGTTTCAAACACTAGCAATTACCTAACGATTAACGGATAAGGCTTGTTCAATTTGAAAGTTGCTGCACTACTCTAACATAGTGCTAACTTTAAGCAAATTCTGTAAAGTGCATAGATAAAAAACAAAAAAATATACAAAAGAACCTTGTGTAACTTTTTTATTACACTATCAAACATAAAAATCATCCCGTATAACTTTAAAAAACGTTTTCATCTGCTTATCTTCTTACTATCGATCGAATCTAGCAAGAGACTACGGAGGGTTTTATATTTATAAGAGATTCGGAGTTGAAATATTTAGGGTATATTCGCCAAAATATCAGATAAAATTTCGAAGTTATATACGAATACTTGAACTTTATATAAATATTTTGCGAAATATTACGTGGCTGGTTACACAAGATCTTGGCATTAATTAAACAAATTGAGCCTTAATATATTAATAGTTTATCAGTTCAAATGAACGAATTGGATATTTACTGAATAGGTGCTTCAGGAATATGCTAACATACAGTTCAGTACGAGAAACTACGCCATTTAATATTAATAGAAAACGGAATCAATAATATATTATATAAACAGAGCAATCTGTATACAAACTTCGGAATCTCATTTTAGAATCAACAGTAAACGTCCTTATGAGGTTTCAAACGATATTTACATTAATAATTCTACGTTGGTTCCGAGCTTTAAACTTAAGTGTACCATTACCACTTACTTTTGACAGTTAACTAAACGACTGTTACAAATTATTTTGGTATATTTTGTAAATGTAGAGTATATATATTGCCGGCACCTATAAGTTCAATAAAATATCAAAAAAGTTTGAACATCTCAACCGAAATGGAAAATCTAGAAAAAATCACACTTTGTAATTTTAGTTTGTGAACAACACATACAACCATTAAAAATAGAAACTACATCATCAGTTATTGACTTTTTGTAACCATAACATATACATAAAAAAATGATGACAGAGATATTTTTGGTTACCACATGAACAAATCTTCATTAGAACCCTTTGCCATAATTAAAATTTGAATTGTAAACTTTATATCAGCAGCGATAATGTAAAGTAATTAAGCAAAACTTGTTTGGTTGGAAGAAAGATGCTTGTAAACGTCAACGAAGTTTAAAATCAAAAATCGGTTTTGGTGATTAGGTGAGTTTAGGGTGTTGATACGGTATCTTTATCAGTAGGAGCTCTTATTATAAAATTATCAATGACAAATTTCCTAAAATTTTCTCTGTATCAAAGCGGCTATTCAGGAAATAGGTAAAGAGCCACATCTCCAAGAAAAAAATTAAAAACAATAGTTTACGATTTGTTAATGATAAAACTTTAAAAATAACATTAAAAATCTCAACTGTCCACATTACCGTTGCGTTGAGAGGCAAACAGAATAAGAAATGTTTTGCATTCCAAACCGAAACGGCTACGCGCGGCTGGCAGGAACGACTGTGTCATTTTAGCGGCTGTCGACCTATAGCGGAAGAGCTGGCGTGCCCGCGTTAAAAATCTTCCAAGCGGCTGAAATTAATATGGCTGATTCGGGCTGGTTGCCATAACAAAGATGACGTCGTACATGCGCGAGAGTGAAGATTTTGACAGAGCCAGCATGACTCTTCCGACGCGTTACAATTATCTTGTTTTGATGCGTTGTTTTTTTGTAGCAGGTGTTTGTCGAGTTTTCCGAGTTTGCCGCGTAAAATACAAATTTTGATCGGTGTGTGCACCTGTTAAAAAAAACGTTTACCTAGTGGATCAATAATTTTTTTTATCAATAAATCATAGACAAAATGGATTTATTTGGGCCAGTTAGGGACATAGTTTGTTGTTTATTAGAAACTCCATTTTTCCGTTGGAAAGAGGAGGATAAAAAAGATCTTTTAGTTACCGGCCGACCAACAAGTGATCTTGACTTAGCTGCTAAAAAGATCGTTAAAAAATCAAGCAAGTCCTACAATATTCATTTTAAAATTCTTGGTTTTCTGAATATAAGTGGCTATGTAGCAGCTAGTATTTGCAGAAAATGTTTGGCTGGCCTTGTTTACTTTTTGACACAAACATTCGGCTTGGAATAAAGACGGATTTGCCAATTTATTAAACGTCACAAGATCTTTCCATAGACATGCAGATTCCGGTGAACATCTAAAATGCGAATTGATGTTGAGAAATTTTGAAAAAAATACGATGAATATAGCAGACGCTTTAAAAGAAAACGCCAGATTTTTAAGAAACAATTTAATGAAAATGTTCGATTAAATAGGTTAATTATGGAAAGAGTGATTAATGCAACATTCTTTCTCGGCAAACAAGAATTAGCATTTCGCGGGCATGACGAAACTGCTGACTCAGTAAATCGGGGAAATTTTAAAGAATTGTTACATTTGCTTATATCAACAAGTACGTCAGAAATTCAAAATCAATATGAAAAATAAAAAATGTTTTTAAAGGCGATTCAAAATCTATCCAGAATGAGCTTATAGAGTGCATTTCTGATTGTTTAAATGACGCGGTGAAATATGAAATCAATGATGCCATATTTTTTCCCTGCAGGTTGATGACACTACTGATTTAACTCAAACTTCTCAGTGCTCTGTAATAGTGAGGTATGTAAATTCAGAAAGTACGCTGGTCGAACGATTCTTAGGTTTTCATGATGTTAGTGCCGACAGAACTTCAGAAAGTTTATATAAAATGATTGATCAAATACTCACTCCATTTGATTACAGTACTAAGTTAGTAGGCCAGTGTTACGACGGAGCTAGTGTGATGTCTGGGCACCTAAACGGGCTTCAAATGAAACTCAAAGACAAGGCTCCACAAGCTGTATTTGTACACTGTTTTGCACCGTCTTAATCTCGTCTTACAGCAAAGTTTTAAGAAGATTTCTAAATGCCGAATTTTTTTGCAAATCTTAGTGGAATACCTTCTTTTTTTCATCACTCAGCTAAGCGATCACATGCTCTTACAGTCATATCTGCTCGACGAATTCCCACAATAACAGACACTCGGTGGTCTTCAAACTCTAAACTACTTGATGTAATTGTACAAGACTGGGTTAAATTAAAAGAAGTCTTTGAACTCATCATTCACTCTGAGGAATCAGATCAAAAATCAATACAGCTTGCCACTGGATTTTTGGGTAATATAAACGATTTCGAATTTACCTTCTTGTCATTAGTATTCAATGACATTTTTAGTGTCACGAATATTTTATTTGATGATATTTTGCAAACAAAATCTCTAGACATTAATTATTGTTTATGCCAGATTAACAAGACTTCCGAGCTTTTAAGAAACAGGAGAAAATGAAAATATTTTTGGATCAAATTTTTGAAGGCTAATAATATAACTCAGATTGATTTATGTAAGCGTCGATATTCTGGTTTAAATCAAAATGACATTTTCGTACAAGATATAGAGTTTTGTTTTACAAAATACTGGATCATATTTTGACTGAAATTGACACAAGATTTAAAGACTGTGGAAAACTTAAGTTTGTTTGTCTTGGTGACTCGGCAAAATTTCAACAGTATAATTCTAATTTTCCTTCCGATGCTCTCGAAAATTTACAACAACTTATAGCTAACTTATTTACTAAAGTGCGCGACTTAAAAATGAACTTTGCCTTTTGTATTCAGATGAAAATTTACAAAATACACTACACAGTTATTAAAAAAGATACATTGAAAATAAGGACATTTTCTCAGAACCTTATAACTATTTTGCCTGAATTAACAAATTCCGTCAACGAGCGTATCTGTAGAAAAGTTGCTTTTCTTGCTTGAAAAGAAAACTTGATAGAAATACAATTTCCAGGACAGACTTTCTTCTTTGGCAATATATCTATTCAAAGAGACCTCAAACTTGTTTACACTTATCCGTTTACTAACACTGTTTAGCCGCTTAATGATACTGGCTGGGTTGCCCGTTTCCTCGTACGTAAAGACACACAGTGTAGTACAAAGTGACTTCTCAGCAGGTCTGTGAATTGAGCGACCTCATCCAGAAGAACTAATAAAAATTTGTATATTATTCATTAGTCTTCATTAGAATCGATTGCGGCTCCGAGTTTTTGAAAGCAGCACTTCAGAGTGCCCGCAACTTCACGCACTGTTTGAAACACAAACGAAATTTTTGGAATGATTCGTTAGTGCTTTGTTTATTGCCCCTGTTTCAAGTTCGAATAAGCAGCGGAAGCTAATATAAATATAAATATATAAATATTAATTCTTCAACTGCACTTTTTGTCTTCAGCACAATATGTCATGTCGCATATTGTAAAATGTAAAATTTTTCGATAATAAATGATTTTGTATTTTTCTGATAGCTGATGTCAATCTACATAATTTCATCATAGGCATTTTGCCAATAAATTAAAATTAAAGAAAATTCTTTCAAATTTTTGAATAAATTATTCTTCTCTACCATTCTCTACGCCATAGATTTGAAAATATATTAAAAGTTTCACAAATTTAAATCTTAATCTTAATGTATCATAAATGTTATATATTATTGTATATAAGAAAAACTAACGTGCATGACCAAATCTTTGGAAATAGCCTATTAATTACAGGAAAAAAGTTCTAAGTTGGTCAATATCTGATAATTACAAGTTTCTTCAATTTTAAGCAAAATCTTAAATGTATACTCAGTATACTATTGGCGCGAGTAATAAACCTGTCAAATTATCAGATCTCCCGTATTGCAGTGGCGTAGGTACCTGATACGTTTGGAAAATCATATTTTAGTAGGTAAATATATTATAATAGTAAAATCTACCTTGATATGAATTATTATGTGGTTATATGTTATTTATTTATTTGTATAGTAGATCACATTACAAATTTTACTTCTTCGTATTATATACCATTATTTTTGTATCTTGGTATAATACCCACATCTACGGCCTATGATTCTCGTTTTGTCAGTACCTGGGCTGATGGCAACGTGCTTATACAGAAAGCTATTGTTCTCAGACCCTAGATGGGTCGATATGCTGCAAAAAGCGGCACAATGATCGTATTTTGGTTAGAATTTATTGGTTTTACTTAACCGTGAAGTACCGCTTTCACAGAAAATAAAAAATTATTTCAAGCAATTATGATTTATTACTCCGCGCCAATGGTATACAGACTATAAGTTATCTTTACAAGAATAATTTTGAGAATACTATTTTCATCATATTACTAGGGTGACCAAATGGTCTATTGTGGTTTTCATACCATTTAATAATTATTTTAATAATTTTGGTACGATTCATTAGTTAAAGAAAATATTAAGATTTATGTTAATTTAATGCTTATAAACTTTATTCAAAGTATTCAGTTTTAAAGTATTTTTGGTTGAAATTCAGTTTGGCCCACACGATGAGACCTATATATTTAGAAAACCCGTGACCTGAGGAGCACAGATACGCAAAGTTTTGAAAAAAGTTACGGAACACAGTCATTTGTTTCTTGCAATTACGCAATTTTTAAACATGGGCGATAAATGACTTCTAATTATTTAACATGCCAGATTCCGTGTTCAGTTAACTCGATGAGCTTTTTCGATTCCATTTGGCTTGAAATTCAATAGCACAACGAAAAAGTAAAAGAAATTGCACTGTCACACATTTTGATTAATTGAAGACAATTACTAATTTGAGTGGTTGTTTCCATAGTTTCAATATAACCTTACCTAACCCTAATCTAACAAATGTGTTCGGCAGTGCAATTTCTCTAAAGTGCTAAACTCACTGGTAATTGGATACATTCCTTTGGAATCTGATAGAACAAGAGGTAAGAGTAAATTTGACCGTAATATGTATTATACAAAACTCATGGATTTTGAGATATTTCGATTTTCAATTTTCTTAAAAAGTTGATTTTAATATGTTAAAGTGTAATTTTCAAAAAATTTACGCCAACTTTGTGAATCTTTTTGATGGAATCTTGCCCAACACTATGGTCTTTTGTATGGAATAAAAAATATCCCTAGCATTTCTATCATGTGATAATTTCAAAGACAAACTTGTCAAAATAATTTTCAAATCAGATGTGATAATTCTTGAAGATTTTTCAAATAATTTCAACGCTTCTTGCGTACAAATTGTGTTAAAACTTCCTTGTTGCAATAATATCGAACAAGCTGCGAATCTTACATCAAACCCTTAACAGTAAAAAAATAGTAAAAAGGAAGCAGTCGACGAAATTTATTTAACTGCTGTTCACCATTAGACCTTATACGTTTTCCATGTGAAGTGAGCGGATAAACAACTGAAGGTAGAATTTGACGTTTCACTCGTATAACAGTGACAATCTTAAGTTTATATTTGAAAGATTTTTTGTTATAACTAGTTGTATTAAGTTCTTTAAGTTCGGTTTTGCAGATTTTGTTGTTATTGTTTTAACTGAAATAACCGTGTATTTAGTACGACATATCGAAGTGTTGCAGAAAATGGTTCCAGTAAAACGTCGGCGAGTGGACGCCGGTGCTCCTCGTGTTTATCAACCAGATGATGAGAGAATATTAATCCATTTTAAGGATAACCCAGGCACTTCAAGTGCTAAAGTGGCGCGGCAAACTGGTGGTTACAATGGAAGTCAGGTCTACGATACGCGGAGTTGGATGCCATCCTTACCATTATACCCCTGTCCAGGCAGCTAAGATGAAGGTGATCCTGGAAGGAGATTAAAATTCTACCGCTTTATGTTAGAATTCAAAGATGCAAAGGTTGAAAACTTCTTAACCAACATTTTATGGACAGGACAATTTAAATTTAATAGCAAGGAACGAAGAAAATCATCATTTAATAAGGAGAAAACTAGTTTCCAAAGAAAGTTTTTAGAAAATGTATGGATAGGGAGTTGTTGGCCGTTATTTAATAGGGCCTTACTTTAAATTTCAACATTTAAACGGAGAGATCTATAAAGATTTTCTAGAAAATCACCTGCAGGAACTTCAAGAAGATGTTTCTTTAGCCGCCAGAACGCGAATGATTTTCAACACGACGGTTGTCTGAGGGCATTATAGGCTGACGGTACGGAATTTGCTGAATGAACGTTTCCTAACCGTTAAATTGGAAAGAGCTTAGGCCTAATAGTTAGACCAGCGCGAAGTCAGATTCAACTCCTCTAGATTACTTTGTATGAGGTCGTATGAAAGATATAGTATACGCAACCCTAGTCAAATACAAAAGCTTGACCTTAGACAAAGGATAGTAGACGCCACCGCATCCCATACGGAATACATTGACCACCAGAGTGGCAAAAAACAGAAATTAAGAAGACGTTGCTGTGCGTGTATACATTTAGGGGCTCCCATTTTGAACAAAATTTATAATAATTAAGTACTTAATGTAATTATTTTTTAATTTAATTTACAGCTGACTTCTATGTATAAAGTCTAATGGTGGACCTAGCAGTTAAATAAATTCCGTCGACTTCTTCCTTTTATTATTTTTTGTACTGTTAAGGGTTTGATGTAAAGATTCGCAGCTTGTTCGATAGCTATTGCAACAAGGAAGTTTAACACAATTTGTACGCAAGCATTGAAAATTATTTGAAAAATCTCAAAGAATTATCACATCTGATTTGGAAAAATTATTTTGTACAAGTTTTCTTTGAAATTATCACATGATAGAAATGCTAAGGGATATTTTTTATTCCGTACAAAAGACCATAGTGTTGGGCAAGTATTCCATCCAAAAAGATTCCACAAAGTTGGCGTAAATTTTTTGAAAATTACATTTAACATATTAACATCAACTTTTTAAGAAAAATTGAAAATCGAAATATCTCAAAATCCAATAAGTTTTGTATAATATATTTAGGGTTAAATTTACTCCTTACCGTCTTGTTCTATCAGATCTCCAAAGGAATGTATCCAATTACCAGTGACCCTATTATAGAAGCGCGTGACGGACCTTTTGAACAACTGTGCACGACGAAACCTAACTCCCGACTGTGCACTGCGGCTTTTTTATTGAAAAATCAATAAAAAAATAGTTTTATAAAATAATTGTTTTCACCATGTTCCGTAACTTTTTTAAAAAATTCTTGCATATCTACTCCCGAGATCATGGGCTTTCTAAATATATAGGTCCAATCAGTGTGGATCACACTGAACTCGAGCCGTATTTTTCAACAATTAGACTTAATTACATAATTCTATAAAAGTTCCCTCGCACTTTCTCCAAATTCAGTTTTATCGAACGTCACGAGTGTTACGTCTTCTGCCAACATCTTTTATTTATTTAGTTATTTTAATTTAATGTTTTGAACAGTTGGATGGCGCAAGGTGCATAAGTTTATTTGTTTAATCGCATCATACTAGTTTTCAATTTTTGAGTTAGTTGTTACTGAAACGTCAAAAATATTGTACTGCGCGTTCATTAATGTTAAATAAAAACCGTTTGCTATCGTAAATCATATATTTTAACCTCCTTTGGCGATATCTCTCCGAGAGGTGGAAGTTTTTCGGCAGTGTCGGTAATGTGCCGCATTTATTTCACTTTCTCTCACTTTCTTTTGCTATGTCTTTACTATTCATCTCGCTATAGATGTAAATGTGGTAGCGCTGGACAAGCTACGAGAACGTCATTTTAAGTGGTATGTTTAGAATTTTTCATTATTGCTGTATGTGCATACTTTTCAAGCAAACGATTGAAACAGCACGTTATTTTTGCATGTGTTTCGAGACATACAATTTGGAATGGAAATAATAATGGTGCAAAAATCAAAAGGAAAAAGACAACACTGGAAAATAGGTACTTGGAGACAAGACTGAAATGAAAAAAGGAAGAGAGTTGAATTCAA